>CM051241.1:77255005-77797887 GCA_027917425.1 Gastrophryne carolinensis
CCAATCTACAGTCTCTGGCCTAGTTGGCCTGACTGCTGAAACATACATCTGGATGGAGACAGGCCTATCTGTCTCGGTGTTTGAGACTATGGGAAAGCTAGGAGCAAGCTTCTTCCTCTTCCTCTTCTATCTGTTATAGGGTATGACATACCCATATTGATTGGTGTGAGTCTAGGTTTCTTCCCTGTCGGGCGTTCTCGGTTCCCAGGGTTCTAGTGTTGTTTCAGCATGATTTGGAGTTGGTTCTCTAACTCAGTACTCTGATGGGTCAGGTTCTGCCCTGTCCACCTTGCCTTAGTAGTCTCGGGTTCAGTCTTCCTTGGTTAAGACTTCCTTCAGGGGGTACTCATGTGCGTCCCCCATGTAATCCTATGGTCCCTGTTGGGATTTGAAATTGAATTTCTTTGATTTTGTCCCTTGGTCCTATTCAGGATGCTGTCTGGCTGTTCTTACCCTCAAGGTTGTCCTTCTGGTGACTGTTACCTTGGTCAAGTGTGTGTTAGCGGGCGGCTCTGTCTACCTAGCCCCCATTCCTTGAGATACACCAGGATAAGGTGGAGTTCCGCCTGAAGCCGGACTCTCTGCATCAGGAGGTGTCTTATGTTCATTGATTCGAGATATTGTTATCCCTGCTGTGCCTTTTCCCTAGCAACGCTGAGGAAAGGGTTCTGCATTCCTTGGACAGGTGTTGGAAGTTTTTCCTTAGTAATCACTGTGTCCTTTAGGAGGACTGATGTTCCTTGGGGCCTATGGTCATTACATCCTGAATGTGCCCGATCTCGTCTGCTCTCGGGGAGTTGGGCGGCTTTGGCTCTGGTTATTACCTTAATGGATGTTCCTTCGGGTACTTGGTAGGGTCTTTTGGCCTTTGCCAAGTCTACTGTAGCGGTTGGATTCGTCAGGCTGTTACTCAGGCCTATTCCAGCAAGGAGAAGAATCTTCCTTGTCGCCTTGATTCTTTTTCTACTCGTGCTTGACGCCTCTTGGGCTTTTCAGCACCAGGCTTTTGTTGAACTGGCTGGCTAGGCCACTACCTTGGCCTTCTGCTCATACCTTTGCAAAATTTTACAAGGTTGATGTTAGAGCCTCAGCTCATGCTGTCTTGGCCGTATGGTTATGCAGGTGACAGTGGTTTTTAAACTGTCTGCTGTTGTCGTTTTTTGTTGGGGATCCCACCCTACTTTATGGACACTGCTATTGGATGTCCCAAGTGTAAGTACTATATCTGGAGCAGGACGTGCTGTATACTAAGAATAATACAATTCTGTGAAATACTCACCTGTAGAATTGATATTATTTGTATACAGTACGTTCTGCTCCACCCCACCCTGTTTTTTTGCATTATTCTGGATGCCCTGTATGGTGATTGTTACCATTGTTATAGTTACCAGTTTTTGGTGGTTAAATTCTCCAGACTTCTTGTTCACTGCTTTTCAATGCTGAGGTCCCCGGGTATTTGAGGGCCGGGAGGAGCCTGTTTTTGCATGTCTCTGCAGTGCAGCGCCATCTGGCGGAGGATAACCCAAGTGTAAGTACTATATCTGGAGCAGGACGTACTGTATACAAATAATATCAATTCTACAGGTGAGTATTTCACAGAATTGTATTTTTGTCTGGTTGGTGTCAGTCGCCGCGCTGACTTGGTTGCATTGCGTTTTTAAATATGCCGCCGCGCGCGCTTCCACTGTGCTCCGCGCTTGGCGTCGGCGGTGTTACTTCAGGCGCTGGGGCAGCGTTATTGGCTGCTTGTCACGTGTGCTGCTTCGCGCTCTTCGGGGCCCGCGGTTGGCGCGTTCTGCGTCACTGTCTCCGCGGCCCGCCCCTCGAGGTATACCCGGCGCCATTTTCTCTGGATTCGGCTGCTGCGTGACTGGCGTCTACCTACCGCGTCCGTGAGTGCCCTCACGGGCGGTTTTTATTACCCTATGTCATTATACATGTCACTTACGGGATTCTCTTCGCTTATGTCTTTCAGACGGGCCGACCTCTATTGGTTTCTCCCAGCCCTACTCCCTCTATTTAGTTATTAAACTTGTGAGGCCTAGTGTGTAAATGACTTCCACTTCCCTAGCGGGCTATTGGGGCACCCCTGGTTGCTTCTTTAGCGTGAATCCCTATCGGCCTATTGTGCCGCTATAATCACCATATGGAGGCGTCTCAGGATAATGTGCTCGGGGTTCCTTCGGGACAAGCCCGGCTGTGGGGTGTCTCCTACTAGTGCTGACAATGTGCGGGTCTGTGTACCTTGTGCCCAGCAGGTGCTTGCACTGCAGCCTGGTTTACCAGTAGCTGGGCCTGCGCCTTGTATGGCTTCACCTACTCCCCCAAGCTTAAATTTGACTCCCATTGAGTTGCATACCAGTGGGGATTCTCAGCCTGATGTGTCTTCCAGACTGGCTAGTGTTGAGAAGAGAAGTTGCTTGCTAATACCTTGGCGCGTAAGGCCTCTGCTAAAAAGCGGCACTTAACGCCTGATGTCACTCTTTTCCCTATGGAGGCTGATGAGTTTTTGGAACTGTCTGGCTATACCCCTTTGGAAGAAGGGGAGTTATTCTCTGACTCAGGGTCATCTCATGAGAGGCCCAGGGGTCATGATAATTCTGGCTCTGACCCCTGGGCCCCAGATGATACTGATAGGCTTTTGGCTCAGATTTTTGAGGTACTGTCTATCTCTCCCCGGTTGCGGCCCCCAGGCAACAGGGGGAATTGTTTCATACTGCTAAGCCACGTTTAGGGTTTCCTGAGCAAGCCCATTTTAATAATCTCGTGCTCAGGGAATGGGAGCGCCCCAGCAGGCTTCCCGGTGTACCTAAGAGTTGGGATAAGAGGTATCCCTTTCCTGCTGATGTGGTGAAGCATTGGTCATCCCCTCCTGAGGTGGATGCCCCGGTCCTAGGGTTGTCTAACACCTCTGTCATACATTCCCCTGACTCTACTACGCTGCGGGATAGTAGCGTATTGATCAGTTGGCGTCCCATGCCTTTGCATGTGTGGGGACGGCGCTGCGCTCGGTCTGTGCCTCTGCCATTACGGCTGTGGCTATTAGGACCCTGCTTAGAAGTATCCTAGATGGTGCCCCTGATGATGTGTCTAGTGAGGAGTTTAATGTACTCTCTCGTTGTGAGGTTTTTGTGACTTATGTCCTCTCTCCCTTGGATGATACCATTAGGATGTGTGGCAGAACCTCTGCCCTGGTGGTGGCTATACGCCGCTCGGTTTGGGCTGCTGACAACGCTGCCAAGAAAGCTCTCACTGGTTTTCCCTTCAAAGGACTACGCCTGTTTGGGGACCGCCTGGACCTGTTTGCTAAGGGAGGCAGGTTACCCCAGCGCAGGCGGCAGTCTCGGCCCATTCGGGGTCAGGGCTCCTTTTCTTCCCCCTACCGTGGTGCCAGACAGGGGGGTCTCCCTTACCGGGGCCCGAGGAGATTTCTGGGGTAGGGGCAGAGGACGTGGACGCCCTGGCTCCTCCTGGGGCTCCAAACTTAAGTTTTCTCCCAAGCCCCCTCAGGCATGAAGGGGCACCCTCACCCATCCGGGTGGGGGGACGGCTTCAGCACTTTGCTCACATCTGGAGCCTTCATGTCTCAGACTGGTGGATTCAGGAGGTAGTGTCCTCCGGTTACAAGATAGAGTTTGCTGCCTGGTCGCCCCCAAGATTAATCAGATCCCGGATTTCTCAGGACCCTGTGTCAGCTCATTCTCTAGTTTTGGCGGTGCGAAGCCTTCTGGAGCTGGGGGTCATCTGTCAGGTCCCCTTACAAGAAAGGGGCAAGGGGTTCTATTCCAACCTTTTCACCGTGCCCAAAAGAGATGGGTCAGCCAGGCCCATCCTGGACTTGAAGATCCTCAACAAATTTGTCAGGTGCAGGCGCTTTCGCATGGAAACTTTGCGCTCTGCCATCAATTCCCTGCGTCCAGGGGACTTCATGACATCTGTGGACATCAAAGATGCTTACCTTCATATTCCTGTGTTTCCAGGTCATCAAAGTTTTCCCCTGGTTTGCTCTGGAGGATCAGCACTACCAATTTGTGGCATTGCCCTTCGGTCTGACTTCAGCTCCCAGAGTTTTCACCAAGGTGCTGGCAGGAGTGATGTCTCTGCTCAGGTCTCAGGGCATGCGTGCTGCCCTATCTGGACGACATTCTCATCACTTCCCAGTCCCTCCAACAGTCGGAGTTGGATACTCAGCTGGTAGTATCCACTCTGGAGTCATTTGGCTGGGTGATCAACCATCCCAAGTCTTCCCTGTCTCCCTCCTTGTTGACGCCTTCCTGGGAATGAATCTGGATACAGTTCAGGCAAGGATTTTTCTTCCTCAGCAGAAGGTGGACAGTCTGCTAGCGCAGGTTCAGTTCCTGCTATCTTGCCCTCATCCCTCCATCAGGCAGGGAATGCAGCTGGTGGGCCTGATGGTGTCGTGCTTCGAGGCAGTCCCTTATGCCCAGTTCCACATGAGGCCTCTGCAACTCCACCTTTTATCACTATGGGACAAGGATCCTGCGTCCCTGGACCAGGTCCTTGTGCTTATCCTCCTAGTCAGGCGGTCCCTCTCGTGGTGGCTGGACTCCAGGAACCTGTTGGTGGGCAGATCCTTTCTGGCCCCTGCTGGGAGACAGTCACCATGGATGCCAGTCTGACAGGTTGGGGGGTTTCTGGAAGTCCCTGCAGTTCCAAGAACGGTGGGGCCCTCAGGAGGCCCACACACCTATCAACATTCTGGAACTGCGGGCGATCAGGTTGGTTCTGACTCATTTGACTCATCACCTTCGGGGCCTGCCTGTTCAGGTGCGCTCGGACAACCAGACGGCGGTTGCCTACATCAATCATCAGGGAGGGACCCGGGGGAAGAGGGCCCTCCAGGAAGTGTCTCTGATCCTGGCCTGGCCGGAGGACAATTCCCTGCATATCAGCTGTGTACATCCCGGGGGTGGAGAATCTGCAGGCAACAGGGTGTTTCAATCTCTGTGTCACCGTTGGGGCCAACCAGAGGTGGATCTGTTTGCGTCCCGTCACAATCACAAGCTCCCGGCCTTTGTCTCCCTGTCCCAGGATCCTCTGGCCTTGGCCACGGATGCTCTAGCAATGTCATGGCAGGACTTTCAGCTCCTGTATGTCTTTATTCCATTCCTCCTGTTGGACAGGGTTCTGCGCAAGATAGCTCAGGAGGGGGTGCCAGCAATACTGGTGGCCCCCAGGTGGCCAAGAAGAGTGTGGTTCGCAGACGTGGTGCAGCTGGCAGTAGATCAGTATGCTCTGCCCAGGGTGCCAGACCTGCTCACTCAGGGTCACTTACACCATCCCAATTTACAAACTCTGGCTTTGACGGCCTGGCTGTTGAAACCTCCATCTTGATGGAGAAGGGGCTGTCTGTCTGTGTTGTTGATACCATGATAAAGGCTAGGAAGAAGTCTTCTTCTTCCATTTACTATAGGGTTTGGCGTGCCTACATTGAATGGTGTGAGTCTAAGTCCCTTCCCTGTCGTGTGTTCTCTATTCCCAGGATCCTGGAGTTCCTGCAGCATGGGTTGGAGCTGGGGCTCCAACTCAGTACTCTGAAGGGTCATGTCTCTGCCCTGCCTGTTTTCTTCCAGAGGTCCTTTGCCCAGCATTCTCTGATCAGGACTTTTTTCCAGGGGGTTACTCACGTGTGTCCCCCACGTAAGCCTATGTTGCCTGTTTGGGATTTGAACTTGGTCTTGTCTGCCTTGCAGGGTGCTCCCTTTGAACCTGTGCAGGAGGCTGCCCTGGCAATTCTTACTCTCAAGGTTGTCTTTTTGGTGGCTATCACCTCTGTTTGGCGTGTGTCTGAATTGGCGGCGCTTTCCATCCAGCCCCCCTACTTTGAGAGACACCAGGACAAGGAGGTGTTTCGCTTCAAGCCAGATTTTCTGCCTAAGGTTGTGTCTGCCTTTCATTTGAATCAGGACATTGTTCTTCCATCCTTGTGACCTAATCCTAGTAATGCTAAGGAGAGGGTCTTGCATTCTTTGGATGTGGTTAGGTGTCTGAAGTACTATCTGGTGGCTACTGCTCCATTCAGAAAAACTGATGCTCTTTTTGTGGTCCCTTCTGGTCCTAGGAAGGGTCTGGCTCCTGCTAAATCTACTATCAGCAAATGGCCTACTCTGCTAAGGGGAAGAATCATCCCTTCCGCCTTACTGCTCATTCTACTCGTGCTATTGGTGCCTCTTGGGCTTTTCAGCACCAGGCTTCTGTTGAAGAAGTTTGCAAGGCCGCTACTTGGTCTTCTGTTCATACGTTTTCAAAGTTTTACAAGGTTGATGTTAGGGCCTCAGCTGATGCTGCTTTTGGCCGCAAGGTTCTGCAGGCAGCGGTGGTCTGACCTGTCTGTTGTTACCTTTGGGATCCCACCCTACTTTATGGACACTGCTATTGGATGTCCCATGTGTAATGATTCTTATCTGGAGCAGGACGTACTGTATACTAATACAATTCTGTGATTACTTACCTGTAGAATTGATATTATGAGTATACAGTACGTCCTGCTCCACCCCACCCTTGGTTTTGAATTATCCTGGATCCCCTGTATGGTGATTGTTATCATTGTTATAGTTACTAGTTGGTTCTGTTTTAATTCTCCCGGCTTCTCATTAACTGCTTTTCAATGCTGGGGATTTGTGGGAGGTCCCGGGTATTTTAGGGGCCGGGAGGAGCCAATTTCGCTGTCTCTGCAGTCCAGCGCCATCTGGCGGAGTAATACCCAAGTGTAATGATTCTTATCTGGAGCAGGACGTACTGTATACTCATAATATCAATTCTACAGGTGAGTAATCACAGAATTGTATTTTTGCATTGGCTGGACTAGTAAAATCCCAGGCAGTTTTTTCACCCCAGTTTGACTCTGGGGTCAATGCTGGTATGATTGGGGGGCGATGCCAGTATTAATCGGGGGTCGATCTGGAAATGTGACCCGCGCAGGTTTCTGGAGGCCCCATGGACTCTAGACATCATCCACTAGTTGGCATTGGTTGTTGGCCAACAAGAAAAGAAACTCGAGCCATCAACAGCAAACATGGGCGTGACCCCAAAAAAATACCCTCACCGCAGTTTATGGCGTTGGTCAAAATTTCCTTAAAAAAGTTTGTGTTAGTTTTCCTTTCCATTATTTTTATTTCATTTGTGTGCCACTGAGGACTGAGCGCCTCTGTGAAAGCTGCACGCTATAAAAAGTCTCCTAATACTCCTTTCACTGTTTGTCCCTCTGCTTTTTATGCCAGGGAAGTAACACATGGACATGTATGTGGGGTGTAAAGATCGAGCCGGATGGTCAAAAGTAACTGGACACATGATTCGAGCACACAATTAACTTGTGAAGTTTTTACAACTCTTTAAACTTTGTATGGTGAATGAAAAGAGAAAGTATTTAAGTGCTAAAATAAGTAGCAAAATGTATTGAATGAATGTACGATTCTTTACTTTTTTTATCAATCGGGCTACTTAAAGGAAAACTCCCTTTTAGTCAGGTTTTTTTGATGTTCTGCCTTATTGTTTACCTCTTTTGGAATGTAAAACAAAACAAATGCCAAATCAGGAGTCCCCAGGAGAGGGAATTAGGCAGTCCAGAGCCGCTTTTGGTCCACTTTAAAGCAAACCAAAAACAAGGAGTTTTCACTCTTCTGTGTCTTGGTTTGCTTTAAAAAGAGCTTGGTGAGTGAGATCCTCTTTGCACTGGTGATCCCATGGTGCATGTGCAGGCTCTCTTGCATATTAATCAATAATTTTATTGCCAGGAGCCACCTGCTGGCTGCATGTCATTCAGATATGCCTGGTGCGAGTGCACGCAGTGGAAAGAGGATGCCACGCATTTGCCCTGGGAGCAAGGTCCCAGTGGGGCATCCCAAATCGTTCAGGAAATTGCCCTGCCATGGAGTGTTTTAAAAGAGGGTTTTGGTCTGCTTTGAAATGATTGATTAATGTATGTAGTATGTTGAAGTGGAGAGCTTCCCAAACTTTACAGAATACCGGTCAATTGGGATGGGGAGTTTAATGAATAAACCACTAAAGGAGGACCAGGAAGGGTTTATGGGAACTATGGGGTGCGGTAACTAATAAAAATATTTTTTGGGAAAGAATCAATTAATCTGCAGCACAT
Source organism: Gastrophryne carolinensis (assembly GCA_027917425.1). NCBI lineage: Eukaryota > Metazoa > Chordata > Amphibia > Anura > Microhylidae > Gastrophryne > Gastrophryne carolinensis. The sequence goes on from CM051241.1 coordinate 77,263,122, forward strand.
ATGACATAAAACAAACAAATCGCAAAAGTTTATGATAACTGATTGGGAAGCGCTGTGTATGTGTTGGCCTGAGCGCGATCTGTCAGTTCCGCTGTATCTATCATTGACAAAGCAGAGCACAGCAAATTTTTTTTTTGTCCTCTCCATTGCATCCTGTGACTCCCACAGTAGCCGTCAGCTCATGGCTCACCCGCTTTCCCCTCCTTCTCGCCCTGCGGAATTGCCTCTCTCAGCTGACTGAGCAAGCCCGGGCCAGCCCGGAATAAAGGAGCCGGTAGAGAAACCGGGCAGGTGGGCAGGAGGGAGCGAGCAGGGGATGCTCAGATGTCTGGAGCAGAAACCTGTTCCTTATATTGTGTCTCGACTTGTTACTGTTCACTGTGCAAAGTTCACACGCTGCCTTCACCGAAGCGCCACTGACAGGGGAGTGCGCAGCTTCAGGAGAGGAAAAGTAAAGACTGGGTCTTAGATTCAGACTTATTTTTATACTTGTTTCATCTGGGGACCACATTATGTATGGAAATCATTTTTAGACTCTTCAGAGTTCTCCAATGTCGGGCGAGCAAAGGAGTGATAAGCATTAATCCATCAAACAGTCATGCCAGTAAACAGGTGGAGCACTTTAGGCTTATCTCAGAAAGGTTTTTTGGTGCCGTAAGCAGGATTTATTTATTTTTTGGGGGGAATCAAATCAAATCAACTGTCTATAGCCCCTGTCACTGCCACAAGGAATATATCTGAAAGCCCCTCACTAAGGGGGTTATGCGGTGAGCACATCTTATATGGGAGAGCCAGGGGCATACATAGCCCCACAACATGGCCTCCATCATCAGCAGCAGCAATGCACACCCCCTCCTCCCCCTGAGTACACTCGCTGGCCAGTTGGCAGCTTGTTTGGGTATGTTGTTGGAGAAGTGGGACGCATGTGGTGTCGTTGGAGAGGTGGGGCATATCCGTGGCACAGGCATTAAGACAGGACCCGTGCACAGTGCTAACGTAGAAGCAGGGCCTGCATCCATAAGTATGGAGGTACATACCACAGAAGCGGTGGAGGCAGCATGGCCCAGGCCCCCTTGTTCCACGGGCCCGAGGGCACATGTCTGCACTGTCTCTATAGTATGTATGCATCCAATCAGAGCCATTTGTATCTCAGCAATGCCTCTTATTGTTTATAATTAGGAAAGAGAGTGGCCGCTGGGGTTGGGGGTGCATGTGCCTCTGGGACAGGAGTGCATGTGCCGCTGGGGATGTGGCTGCTCTCGTTCCCCACTAAACTCTATCAGAGATGTTTGCCAAATTAAATAACTGATAATAATGATTTGTGGATCTCTACACAGATACCCAGGCATGTAATTAGTGCAACAGCAGAGCTAAAGAGGAGGCTATGTGGAGATCCACAAAACATGGCCTGTTGGTGGGCCTTGTAGGCAGGGCTTGCATCAACACAAGGCTCACCTGAGCAGGCGCCAGGTCCGCCTCACATGGTAGTCATGTGATGCACTTGCGCTCAACGGTGGCTCATTATTTTGCTTGTGGGCAGCACCTATGCAGGACACAGGAATAGTTCGCAGTAACCAGGACTAAACGCCATCAGGAGATGGAAAGAAAGAGACCTTTTTTTCATTCCTAATATTCTAACTAGAGATGAGCTAATCGAATCTGACGACTCCGAATTTGTTACGAATTTCAGGAAAAATTCAGTTCTATCCGAATATCGCCACAATTCGATCGCTCGAATCGCTTCCTTATACTCCATTTAGTGTGGTCCAGGCCATCTAAAATGGTGGATCCACATGTTAGGACATGTCCCATGGGGCAAAGAATCCTGGGTAGGCATCACATGCAGCCTATCAGCAGCCAGGCTCCCCGGTGATGTCACAGCCCTATATAAGCGTTGGCCATTTTGCAGGCGCTCATTTCAGCTGTGTATTGCGGCGAGAAGGGGTCAGGCAGAGATAGAGCCAGGGAGAGAAAAAGACAGTAAAAGAAAAAGACCTTGAGGATCCACTGGACTTCTGGGCAGCCAAACTTAATCTGTGGCTGCAACTAGCAGAGTTTGCCCTGGGAAAGCTGTCCTGCTGTGCCACTAGTGTGCCATCAGAGGGGGTTTAGTGCGGCAGGGGCAATAGTAACCACAAGGAGAACTTGTCTGTCCACGAAATAAATGTGTCTGGCCTTTCACAGTAACTAGGCCCTGAAGACTTTATCAGGAACAAATTGGTAAACCTTTTAGATGTGCGTATGTGATAGGCACTGATGGGGGCAGTTCAATGTGCTCCAGTACGCTTGAAAAATGTTTTTTTTTGGACAACAGCAGCAGGTGTGTAACTATGGAGAGACTGACCTGTGTGAAGATAAATCAGGCATGGATCAGCCAAGATTTCCACCCACCAATGCCTGATGCATCAGAGTAGATTGATCATGGTGACAGACCAACACTTCAGAAAAATGGATAGTGCAAAACAGATTTAAGGCACTGCTGTCCAGTTACAGACATTCCTCCGCATCAGACCACAATTAATTATTGAGAAAATGCTTTACATAAAGCTTATTTTTTAATAATATTCTTAGGATAACATATATGTGCCCAAAATTTGTATATGTTCTCTTCATGCTGCTGCCAACTCCATGGTGTGTTCTTCTGGCAATATATGGGCTCCTCATGCTGCTGCCAACTCCAGTATGTCTTTCAGGCAATATATGGGCTCCTTATGCTGCTGCCAACTCCAGGGTGTGTTTTTCAAGCAATATATGGCCTCCTTATGCTGCTGCCAACTCCGGGGTGTCTTTCAGGCAATAAATGGGCTCCTCATGGTGCTGCCAACTCCAGGGTGTGTCTTTCAGGCAATATATGAGCTCCCCATGCTGCTACCAACTCCAGGGTGTTTCTTTCAGGCAGTATATGGGCTCCTCATGCTGATGCCAACTCCAGGGTGTCTTTAAGGCAATATATGGGCTTCCCATGCTGCTGCCAAGTCCAGGGTGTGTCTTTCAGGCAATATATGGGCTCCTCATGCTGCTGCCAACTCCAGGGTGTGTTTTTCAGGCAATATATGGGCTCCTTATGCTGATGCCACCTCAAGGCTCTGTAATTGTGCAGCTCTGCGACAGCGATTCTAATAGCGATGCCTCTGATCTGCATGTCATACTTCTTTACAGTATTATTTCACTAACCAAGCATGCATCCTATGCGTGTTACAGCAAGGCAAAATGTTCTACAACCCTATTGAGACTCTCGGTAGGCCAGAAATTGCCGTTTTTAATAGTGATTCGCCATGAATACATTCGGGCCAAAACAAATTTCGGTAAATTGGCCTAATGGAATTTTTCAAAAATGTGCTCATCTCTAATTCTAACCTCCATTCTATTATTTTTTCTTTAATGTCTTCTTTATTCTTTTTCATTCCTTCTATTCCTTTTTCCTATTGCATGGAACGGCCTGCTTCATGAAGTCCTTACATCTGGGTAGTTCGCCACAAGGTGGCGCAGTGTACTGCAGAAGAGTTGTGGCTCCTCCCCGTACCATATAAAAACAGGATCACCAATAGACCAATCCAGTGTTCTCTCTGCAGTGATTCTGCGAAGATAGAAGATGGCTCTTTATATTGCGCAGGTGAGCGGGGCATCCAAGCCTGCGGCCCTGCATGTCTATTTCCACCCGTTTCCGGAACCTCTGTGCCTCCCAGCCTCGGCTGATGGATCGAGTGAAGGTAGAGGAGCTCTAGAGTCAAGTGCTCAAGGAGTGCTGCTCCAAGCCGCAGACCCTGTACCACAAAGGGTAGCCAGCCATAGGCCTTATGGTGAGCCTACTAGGGATGCGAAGTTCCTGTCCTAGCTTCTGAGGGGGTGAGTGTTTTGGGGACTATGTGACTTGTTTCAGGGGGTCCAACACCCCCCCATCCCTGGCCTGGGCTCTATCCGCTGCCTGCTCGCTCTCCTCCCCCCCCCCCCGGCGGGTGGTAGCGGCAAGTTGTTTTAGCTGTTTTAGACTGTTTTAAACTGTTTTCGCCGCCGTCGCCGCTTTGTACTGCGCTCCGCGGCAGGCAGCGCTATATCTGTGAGGCGTTTTTGCTGTGTTGATGACGCCAGCGAGGTCATGTGAGCGCCGTTTTTGCGCTCTCTACGAGGGGGGCGGGGCCGGAGGATGACGCGTATTGCGTCATTCTCCTGCGGCCCGCCCCTCAAGGTTTCTCTGCCGGCGCCATCTTGTTTCTGCTGCGTGTCTTGGGCCCTCTTCATCCCTGGGCTGCGGCGGTGATCTCTGCCTGTGTCGCTTCCTCCTGTGGTCTGGCGGCTTGGTGATCCTTGTCCTACTTGGTCCGTGAGTCCCCTTTGGGGTTTTTGTTTCCTTGGGGCATGGGCTGCGGGATGCTTATGTGTTTTTACTTATGTCTTTTAGGCAGGACAACTGTGGGTTGTGGTTTCTCCCGGTCCTGCTCCTTACCCTCCCTCATCTTCCCTTACTGGATTCTGGAGGCATCCCTTGTGGGGGGGCATCCTGGGTGGCTTTTTTATTAGCCCTTACCCTGTGCTGGCATATTGCGCCTGTGTTAATCACCATAGGGAGGCTTCTAGGGATAGCGTGCTCGGGGGTCCTTCGGGGCAATCCCGGCTGTGTTCCATGTGTGGGGTATCCCCTGTGAGTAACAGTGTCACGGTGTGCGTGCCGTGCGCCCAAGGTATCGTTGCCCTCCAGGCTGGGCTCTCCGCTTCTCTTCCCAGTTCTGCGCCCCCTTCGGCATCGCCGACCCCCCCAGCGCCTGCATTTAGCCCCCAGTGAGGGGGATACTAGCAGGGGGTCACAATCTGATCTGGCACTTCCTGTGGCCAGCATTGATAGGCAGCTTGCCAGGCCTGTTCCACGTAAGGCCTCTAGCAAGAAGCGGCACCTGGCTCCCACGTCCTCCCTCTTTACTGAGGAGTATGAGGAAATTGATGTTTTTGGTGACCGTTACTCCCTAGAGGAGGGGGAGCTTTTCCCGGGCTCTTACTCCTTTGGGGACCAGCAGGTGGGCTGCGACAGTGACCCTGGGTCTGAGTCTGGGGAGGATTCATGGTTCCCCGAGGACACTGATAGTCTGTTGTCTCACATTTTTGAAATCTTGCACATTGTCCCCCCTGAGGTGGCTAAGAGGAAGCAGGGTGAGCTCTATCGTCCTGATAAGCAGCATCTGGAGTTCCCTGAGCAGAGCCATTTCACTAATATGGCGCTCAAGGAGTGGGAACGTCCTAGTAGATTGCCCGTGGTGCCCAAAGGGTTGGATAAGAAGTATCCCTCTCCTGCTGACCTGGTTAAGCGATGGTCGGGTCCCCCTGAGGTGGACGCTTCCGTTCTAGGGCTGTCCAACACCTCGGTCATGCCTTCCCCTGACACTACTACACTGCGGGACAGCGAGGACTGGCGTATGGATCACCTGGCCTGCCATGCTTTTACATTTGTGGGGGCTGGGCTGCGTCCGACCTGCGCCGCTGCCATAACAGCTATTGCCCTTAAGAAACAGCTCGAACGTCTCCTTGATGGCGCTACAGCTGGTAGGAGGGGGGAGGATTATAGGACCCTCTTGCTTTGCTCTGATTTTGTTGCCTTTATCCTTACTGCCATGGATGATGTAGTAGGGGCTCTGCCCTTTTAGTGGCTATGCGCCACTCTAGTTGCTCCAGTGGGCAGCTGACGCTGCTGCTAAGAAGGCTCTCACTGGGCTCCCCTTTGCGGGGCTGCGGCTCTTTGGTGAGCGTCTGGATGTTCTAGCCAAGGATGGTAGGCTGCCTCAGCATAAGAGGCAGCCTCGGCCCTTTTGGGGGCCCTCCGCTTGCCTCTCCTCCTTTCGTGCTCCCAGAGGAGGCTCCCTCTTTTCGGGTACCCGCAGAGATTCTTGGGGCCGTGGCAGATCACGTGGTCCTCCCGGTCTCTCCTGGGGTCCCAAGCCCAAACCTCCTCCCAAGCCCCCTCAGGCATGAGGAGGCTCCCTCACCCATACGGGTGGGGGGACGGCTTCGGCTCTTTGCTCACTTCTGGAGGCTCCGCATATCAGACCGGAAGATTAAGGAGGTGGTGTCCTCTGGTTACAAGTTAGGGTTTGCAGCCTGGCCGCCCCCGAGATTCATCAGATCCTGGATGTCTCAAAAACCACTGTCAGCTCAGGGTTTGCACCTTGCGGTTCAATGTCTGTTGGAGTCAGGAGTCATTTGCCTGGTGCCTCCCCAGGAATGGGGTCAGGGGTTCTACTCTAATCTTTTCACTGTCCCCAAAAAAGACAGGTCCTTGAGGCCCATCCTGGACCTGAAGGGTCTCAACAAGTTTGTCAGGTTCAAGCACTTTCGCATGGAGACGCTACGCTAGGCTGTCAGTACCCTTCGCCCGGGCGACTTCATGACCTCCGTGGACATCAAGAATGCTTATCTTCACGTGCCAATTTTCCAGGTCATCAGAGATTTCTCAGGTTTGCTCTAGAGGATCAGCATTACCAGTTTGTGGCTTTACCGTTCGGTATCACCTCGGCGCTTCGGGTGTTTACCAAGGTGCTGGCGGGCGTGATGGCTCTGCTGCGGAATCAGGGCATTCGCATCCTTCCTTACCTGGACGACATTCTGATTGTGGCTCAGTCTCTTCATCAGGCCGAGAAGGATACTCAGGTGGTGACCTCCACTCTCGAGTCCTTCGGCTGGGTGATCAACTACCCCAAGTCTTCACTGTCTCCGTCTTTGGTGAGGTCCTTTCTGGGCATGACTCTGGATACCTCTCAGGTCAAGGTATCCTGCCTCAGCTGAAAGTGGAGGGCCTTCAGAAGCAGGCACGGACTCTGCTCTTGTGTCCCCACCCCTCCATCCGGCAAGGGATGCAGTTAGTGGGCCTGATGATGTCCTGCTTCGAGGCGGTCCCCTTTGCTCAGTTTCACATGAGACCTCTTCAGTTTCACCTCTTGTCTGTTTGGAATCGGGACCCTGTTTCCCTGGATCAGGAATTTGCTCTGTCCCCCCTGGCCAGACAGTCCCTCTCGTGGTGGCTGGACTCAAGGAACCTTCTAGTGGGCAGGACATTTCTGCCCCAGTGTTGGGAGTCTCTGCAGTTCCAGGGTCAGTGGGGCCCCCAGGAGGCCCATGCTCCCATCAATGTCCTGGAACTGAGGGCGATCAGGTTGGTTCTTTCTCAGCTGACCTCACACCTTCGGGGTCGGGCTGTTCAGATCCGCTCGGACAACCAGACGGCAGTTGCCTACATCAATCATCAGGGAGGGACTCGGAGCAAGCGAGCCCTCAAGGAAGTGTCCCTGATACTGTCTTGGGCGGAAGAGAATGTCCCTTGCATCGCGGCGGTTTATATTCCGGCGGTGGAGAACCAGGAGGCAGACCCCCTGAGCAGGGAGACGTCTTGGCTGGGGGAATGGTCCCTCAGCTACAAGGTATTTCACTCCCTGTGTCACCGCTGGGGTCTTCCGGATGTGGACCTGTTTGCGTCCCGCCACAATCACAAGCTTCCCAGGTTTGTCTCCCTGTCACAGGACCCTCTGGCCTTCGCCACGGATGCGCTAGCAATGCCTTGGACGGAGTTTCGACTTCTCTATGTGTTCCCTCCCTTTCCTCTGCTGGGCAGGGTGCTGCGCAAGATAGCCCAGGATGGGGCACAAGCCATTCTGGTGGCTCCCTGTTGGCCAAGGAGGGTGTGGTTCGCAGATGTCGTGCAGTTGGCAGTAGACCAGTATGTCTTGCCCAAGAATCCAGATCTGCTCACTCAGGGACAACTGTGCCATCCCAATTTACAAACGCTGGCTTTAACGGCTTGGCTGCTGAAACCTCCATCTTGATGGATAAGGGGTTGCCGGCTTCTGTTGTTGATACCATGATTAGGGCTAGGAAGAAGTCCTCGTCCTTTATCTACTACAGGATTTGGCATGCTTACATTGCCTGGTGTGAGTCCAAGTCTCTTCCTTGTAGGGTGTTTTCTATCCCCAGGATTCTGGAATTTTTGCAACATGGTTTGGATTCGGGCCTTCAACTTAGTACCCTCAAGGGACAGGTGTCAGCTCTGGCAATTTTCTTCCAAAGATCCTTTGCCAATCACCGCTTGGTTAAGACTTTTTTCCAGGGAGTTACTCATGTGCGTCCGCCACGTAAGCCTATGCTACCGGTTTGGGATCTGAATCTGGTGTTGTCTGTTCTGCAGGGTCCTCCCTTTGAGCCTATCCGTGGGGCTGCTTTGTCCATTCTGACTCTTAAGGTGGCCTTTTTGGTGGCCATTACTTCGGTCAGGCGAATTTCTGAGCTGGCGGGGCTCTCCATCAAACCTTGAGCGGCATCAGGATAAGGTGGTGTTTCGGCTTAAGCCGGATTTCTTGCCTAAGGTTGTGTTTGCTTTTCTTTTCAATCAGGACATTAGACTTGATTCAGAGAAACAAAAAAAGACTTTTATTTTTGTTCTGATCTGTTTTTTTTTTTTAATTTTCCCGCTCTCGTATGAGTGTGCCAGCGATTCTATGCATGCATTGCTATCCTTCTGTAAATTTTTCGTCCGTTCGTTTGCCAGAGTACGAGTACGAGGGTGTCATTTTCCAGCGCGACTTTTCCGTTTCATTTTCTCATGTTACAACGTCGGCTTTCGTTTTTGCCCTTTTTCCATCGTCTCCTCCACGAATCCTTTATGTTTCCCGTTAGATTCTGTTTCCCTGTTTCAATAAATAATCTTACGGACGTAAATCCTTACGATCTTGCGCCTGCGCACTACAAACTTAACTCATTAAAGTGCTCGCCTACATATTTGGGTCACTCACTTCTACTACAATGCTTAGCTAAACCACTTTGCGCTTTCCTACATCTTCCGTGTTTCACCCCTAAAACTGTCCCAAACCACTTCCTGGTTATGTTCTTCTTGCATTTTAGCCCCCTAAAACGTACTCAAATCACTTCTCGGTCATGTGAATATTCATCTCTAAATATTTCTGGGCCCATTAGTTTTGTGTTAATGTATTTTGTAAATGAAATGACACTGAAACTTTTATTAATTTTTTTTTTGAATACCAAATGCTATTTTTGTTTGGCCTTTTTTTGAAAATGTTTTTTTTTTTTTTAATTTAACATTTTTTTTCTTCATAAAATATAAAATATTGAACTATTTAGAAAATTTTAAATTTTTACAACTATAAAAAACTAAATACATAGCAATGGCAGGCCACAGAACATTATTCTTCATCTGTGGTCCCCAACGAGTCGCGCAGCTCCTGCATCTCGCCCACCAACTGAAGGACCCTGACACTCAGTTGTGCCACTCTGGCACGTGTGGTCCCTGTTAAAAAATGTAAATTAAATTATTGGTATACTTGCAAAAAATAATAACAGAGCTCCCCTAGTTCAGGGCAGTATTCTTAAGTATCCCCAAATGGGATGCCCCGAAAAAGTCTTAACAGGTAAATCGACACCCGCAGTGCATATATTTTCAACGAATCGTGCTGGTTCCACACATCCACCACCACACAGATCTTCTTACCAGAGTGTCACAGGAAGTGGGCTTATACCGGGTTAATGTTTCCAGAATCAATTTTTCCAAAATTAAATGCAGCCAGGCCAAAAGAAAGCTTCTCCACTAAAATATCTCAACAGGTAGGCTTAACAGGTTAATCTTCCATCATTCCCAAAATTAGACACAACCCAGTCAAAAGAGAGCTTCTCCACCTCGACAGTAAATGGAATCAAGCAGGGATGCTGACACAATATCTCTTCAATCTGGGATTTTTTGGGGGAGCAGCTCTGTTTTAAGTGTGCAGTAGGGTAGAGGAAAAGACAGTCCTGCAATTCCTTCTGCCACTAAGAATAAGGGTGTTGGTGCCAGTACCAACACTGTGGTCACCAGCCATGTGCCCAGGCCCAGTAAAAGTAGCACCAGCCAGTGAGCATGTTATTTCGGACATTGCATCCATTGTGGGCTGGTTGACTCGCACTCGCTAATCTCAGGAGGAGGAAGACTCTGATGCAATGACTTACAGCCAGGTTTCAGTGGATTCTTCATCCACTACAGCTACACGTCACTTCCTTCATCTGTGGCAGTGGGGGTGGTGGTAGGCATGAACATACTGGCAGTTATGAAAGTGGTTGTGGTATGGGGAGGCAAGTAGACCTCGATGAAACATCATAACACAGAAGTGGTGGGAAACAGGAAGAGGAGTATGATGATGTAGTTTTGGACAGGACCTGGGAACAAGACAACAACAGACAACAAGGAAAGGACATCGCCAGAGCAGGAGGGTACTTCTGGTGCTGACAGCGACAAAGAGCCGAGCCAAGGTAGGGCTAGGTCATCTGCAAAATGGCACAGGGCTAGCTCTGTTGGTTTGGTCCACTCAGGAGCAGGTGAAGGCGAAGGTTATGCTACTTTTTGATAAAAAAAGCCTGCCAGAGGAGGAGCAAAGTCCGGTGGTGGTGGTGGAAAGGCGAGCTTTGTACGATGTGCTGCCATGTGGAAATTCTTTTGTACCTTCCCAGAGGAACAAAACCTGGCACAGGGCTGGATCTGCAAGCAAAAAGTTAGCTGTGGCCAGGACACAAATCTAGGAACTACAACTCTACGTAGGCACTTGTAGTGGCATCACAAGGCTACCTGGGACAATTGAAATGCCTCGCAAATGACCCATCAAAACCTTATTGCTTGCTCATGCTGCTGCTGCTGATGGTGCGGCTCCTATAACCTGTCATCTGTCTAGTAGCCAGATCTCATCCACAGGCAGTACAGTCTCAGCCTGGTCATCGTCATCTAGTGGTCTTCCTCCATCCCGTCAATTATCTATAATGGAATCTATATCCACCAGACAACAATATGCGCCCAGTCATCCGGTTGTCGTGCGGTTGAACTTGCACCTGGCCAAGTTGTTGGTGGTGCAGTCGCTGCCATACCACCTGGTTGAGTCCACTGCCTTTAGGCAACTAATGGGGTGTGCCCAGCCCAGCTGGAATGTCCCTGGTCTCCATTTCTTCTCCAACAAAACCATCCCTGCCTTGCACAGTTACATGGAAGAGAATGTGGGTCTGTCCATGCAACTGCATGCAACAGTAGCTACTTGGAGCAGTAGCTACGGTCAAGGGCAATATGGGACAAACATTGTGGCTGCTCTGCATCTAAGTCTCATGCCTTTTGAAGAGGCAACAAGATTTGTCAGCAGCGGAATGAATAATGTTATGCTGCTGATATTCATTTTGGAACAAACGCTCACTTGTCAGGACTATACCAAACACCCGTCTGTCTTAAGCTGGTATCCCCCAATCTCCACCGCCACTTCCGCCTATAGACAAGCCCCCGCTTGTAGGAGACACGGGTAATGCCTCTCCCAGTCGGTTGCCCCCAGGACTTAAAAGGCGCAAAGGATAACAGCTTAAGGTGCAGAATGATGTTTGGCAGGGAATCCCGAATGAGGATGCCGGGTGCGAAAGTCCGAATTTCAGGCCGAGGTCAAACCAGGAGGTCACAGACGAGGTATCCAAGGAAGATAACGAAGGGGTGGTCGAGGCTAGCCGAGGTCAAGTCCAGGAGGTCACAGGCGAGGTACAGGAGGGTCAGGCAAAAGAGTGGTCAGACAAGGCAGAAGGTCAGGGCAGGCAGCAAGCGAGAATAGTCGAAGTCCAAATCCAAAAAGTTCACTAAAGACACAGCAACGCACATCCAGAACCCAGAAGCTATAACGGGCACTGGGACACTGGAACAGTGCAGCTTTATAGGGAGAACTGGCCAGTGGGGAACAGGGAAAATGGAGGGAACAATAGTGTTTGGTGCATTCACTAAAACGGGAGTGGTCCCAGGAGCTGGACGGCCCAGGCCAGACAGGCCGACCAGTCCCTGGGCTCACTCTAGGATCAGGACCAGGATTGGGTGTTTTAAACTCGCCCCCGGCGGGCGCGCTGGGGAAAGCGCCGCCGGGAGGCATAAAGGAGACGTGCTCGCGCGCGCGCGCGCGAGCACGCTGAAGATCGGGTGCGCCCACGCCGGGAGGGGGAAGCGCCGCATCGCGAGGGAGCTCGGCGGGACCGCGCAGCCGCGCAGAGCGGGCTGCGGCGCGGCCACCGACACCATCCCGCGCCGCCGACCCCTGACCCCCACAACCGCGCTGAGGAGCCAGGACACCCGGGGAGCGTCGGGCAGCAGTCAGCCGGGGACCACCCGACAGCGCGTCGCGGGACCAGGGACGGCGACGAGGTAAGTGCCTAACATTACCCCCCCCCTGAGGAGGGGCCACTGGACCCTCCAAACTGGGTTTCAAAGGATTCTCTCTGTGAAATCTCTTTACCAAATTCTGCGCATGAACCTCTCTGGCCGGAACCCAAGATCTTTCTTCCGGACCATATCCCTTCCAGTCAATAAGATATTGAAGAGAGTTTCGAAAAAAGCGAGAATCAAGAACCCGGCCAACCTCAAACTCCTGATGCCCATCAACTAACACGGGACTAGGAGGACTATTAGGTTCATGGTTTTTTGCAGACTTAAGAAGTGAAACATGAAAGGATTTACAGATTTTCATGGACGAAGGGAGGGCCAACTGATACGTAACCTGATTAATTTTTCGTGTTATGGGGAAGGGGCCAATAAATTTAGGTCCTAACTTAGCGGAGGGCTGGCGTAGCGCCAAATTCTTGGTTGAAAGCCAAACCCAGTCACCCACCTTATGGCTAGAGTTAGAAGATCGTTTGCGATCAGAAAATTTTTTCTGCTGAAGGGCGGCCTTAGCTAGATGTTGTTGGATTTTATTCCATTCCCCTGGCCATTTGGAAACCCATTCATCCACGGAGGGAACTCTAGAGGGTTGGTCCGGAAGGGCAGAAAACTTCAGGTCCTTGCCATAAACACAATGGAAAGGAGAAACCCCCGTGGAAGAATGTGCAGCGTTGTTAAATGCAAATTCCGCAAATGGTAAGAAGAAGGCCCAATCAGTTTGAGTATCCGCCGTAAAACAGCGCAAATATTGTTCCAGGGACTGGTTCGTTCTCTCGGTTTGTCCATTCGACTGCGGATGGAAGGCCGAGGAAAGGGAGACAGTGAAACCCAACTTGGCACAGAAAGCCCTCCAAAACCGGGAGACAAACTGGACCCCCCTATCCGATACAAGTTTCTTTAAAGGGACGAAATGGGCCATCTTGCTAAAGCGGTCCACAACTACCCAAATAACAGTATGTCCCTGAGAAGGGGGAAGGTCAGTAACAAAATCCATGGCCAGATGGGTCCACGGGGAGGCAGGAATGGATAATGGAAGGAGTGGGCCTTCAGGCGAACGCCTCAAGGACTTACTTTGGGCACAGACTTTGCAAGCGGAGACGAATCTTTGAGCGTCCTTCCTGAGAGAAGGCCACCAAACTTGGCGTGATAATAAAGCTATGGTTTTCTTAACCCCTGGATGACCGGTTGTTTTGGTATCGTGAAAATGGGACAAAAACTCAGACCGATAAGTAGAGGGCACAAACAGGGCTGAAGCGGGTTTCCCAGGAGGAACTTGGCCCTGGAACTGAGTAAGATCAGGAAGTTGGGGTTGGATGGCGGCCACCACTAGGGAGCGAGGTAAGATGGGAGAAACCACCCTTTCCGGTAAGTCAGGAGGAGAGAAACTCCGAGACAGGGCATCCGCTTTTATGTTTTTGGACCCGGGCTTATAGGTTATAGAAAAATTAAACCGAGAAAAGAATAAGGACCAGCGAGCCTGTCTAGGAGTTAATCTCTTGGCGGACTGGATGTATTCTAGATTTTTATGGTCCGTAAAGACCGTAACTGGATACTGAGCCCCCTCCAGCCAGTGTCTCCATTCCTGGAAGGCTAGCTTGATGGCCAATAATTCTCTATTGCCGATGTCATAATTTCTTTCGGCCACTGAGAATTTCTTGGAAAAGAAGGCACATGGATGGAGGCGTGCAGGTGAGCCGTAATACTGTGACAAGACTGCCCCGACCGCGACTTCAGAAGCATCCACCTCCACAAGGAAAGGTCGTTGCTCATCAGGGTGGACTAGGACGGGAGCAGCACTAAATACCCTCTTAAGATTCCCGAAGGCCTGGACAGCTTGAACCGGCCAAACCGGGGGGTACCCGCTTTTCTTGGTTAGGTTAGTTAGTGGCGTAACCAGGGCAGAAAAATTCTTAATGAACCTCCTATAAAAATTGGCAAAACCCAAAAACCTTTGCAGGCCCTTCAAATCTCTGGGCTGCTCCCATTCTAAAACGGCCTTCACCTTAGATTGGTCCATAGACAGACCAGATTTGGAGATAATGTAACCGAGGAACGGAACCTCAGATACTTCAAATTGACATTTCTTTAACTTGGCATATAAACTGTTCTCCCTAAGTTTCTGCAAGACCAAACACACGTGTTTACGATGTTCCTCAATGGACGAAGAAAAAATTAAAATGTCGTCTAAATAAACAACCATAAAACGGCCAAGATAGTCCCTAAAGATTTCGTTGACAAAACTTTGAAAGACCGCAGGGGCATTACACAGGCCGAAAGGCATTACTAAATACTCATAATGCCCTTCAAGGGTATTGAAAGCCGTCTTCCACTCGTCCCCCTGCCTGATTCTTATGAGGTTATAGGCCCCCCGGAGATCGAGTTTAGAGAAGACCTGCGCCCCAACCACCTGTGTAAAGAGTCCCTCAATAAGCGGTAGGGGATACTTATTTTTTACCGTGATGTTATTTAAGCCCCGGTAATCGATACAGGGGCGAAGTCCCCCATCCTTTTTCTCCACGAAGAAAAACCCCGCCCCTGCTGGAGAAGATGAAGGCCGAATGAACCCCTTTTCTAAGTTCTCGGCGATATATTCCCGCATGGCGAGGGTTTCTGTTCGGGTCAAATTAAATATTCTCCCTCTGGGAGGCATAGTACCGGGAAGCAGTTCAATAGGGCAGTCCCAAGGTCTATGGGGAGGAAGTTTGTCTGCCGCCTTTTCTGAAAAGACATCAGCAAACTCCAAATATGGAGTTGGAACCCCAATAGGTGCTAAGTGCGCAACCCTGAGTGGGAATTCTAGGCAGTTCTGAAAACACTGGTGTCCCCACTTGGTGATTTGCCCCGAAACCCAATCAATTTGGGGATTGTGCTCCTGCAGCCATGGCAAACCCAAAATCAACGGGGTACCAGGCATACTCAATATCAAGAACCTGATAACCTCAGAATGACTGGCTCCCACTTTGATTTGCATAGGAGGGGTTTGGAACCGAACTATCCCCCCGGCCACTGGAGTGCCATCAATGGCTGAAACCCGGATAGGAGTCGGCAAGGTCTGTACCACAATTCCTAAAGTCTGCGCTAGTTCAGAGTCTAGGAAATTCCCAGCTGCTCCAGAATCTAGAAGAGCCTTTAGATTCATACATTTAACACCACTTTTAAACTGGACTGGGATGAAAACTGGAGACGATACTTGAGGAGATACCTTACAGCCTAGGAGGGCCCCCTCGAAACCCCCTAGGCTCTGAAGTTTCCCGACGGTTTCTTTGGGCAAAGTCTGACCATGTGGCCGGTTCCTCCACAATATAGACAGAGCCCCTCGGATAGACGTCGCCGTCTCTCGCCTTCAGTGAGCCTGGTGGCACCTAACTGCATGGGCTCTTCTGAAGGTTGAACGACTAGAGCCTCAGACTTTGAAGCCGATTCGAGATGCGATCCTTTCTCTAGGCGCCTCTCCCGAAGTCGACGATCAATGCGGATGGCCAGATGCATCAATTCGTCCAGAGTCTGAGGTTCCGGGTAATTCACCAAGGTGTCCTTGATAGTGTCAGCCAAACCTAGTCGGAATTGGCCGCAGAGGGCAGGATTGTTCCAACGTGAGTCAACCGCCCAACGCCGGAATTCAGAACAGTAGTCTTCGGCTGGACGGCGTCCCTGGCGGAGGGTACGTAATTTGGCATCAGCTGAGGCCCCTTTGTCGGGATCATCATAGAGGACCTCCATTGCAGCGAAAAAACTATCCACAGATAGGCGGATTGGGTCCTGAGCTGATAAGCTAAAGGCCCAGGACTGAGGATCTCCATGCAGAAGGGAAATAATCAAGCCGACCTTTTGCTCTTGTGACCCTGAGGAAACCGGACGGAGCTGAAAGTACAGTTTACAAGAGTCCCGGAAATTGGCAAATTTTGCCCTGTCGCCATAGAACTTTTCAGGAAGTGGGATCTTGGGTTCCACAGACATTGCGGCCGGAGTCCCCTGAGAAGTGGGGACAATGGGAGTAGGACGGTTCTCCTGGGCCGCAACCCGATGAGCCAGGTGCTCCACAGCCGCTGTCAAGGCTTGCACCTGCTCCAGGATTTGGTCCATTCTTCTTTGGCCCGTTATAATGTCAGGACTATACCAAACACCCGTCTGTCTTAAGCTGGTATCCCCCAATCTCCACCGCCACTTCCGCCTATAGACAAGCCCCCGCTTGTAGGAGACACGGGTAATGCCTCTCCCAGTCGGTTGCCCCCAGGACTTAAAAGGCGCAAAGGATAACAGCTTAAGGTGCAGAATGATGTTTGGCAGGGAATCCCGAATGAGGATGCCGGGTGCGAAAGTCCGAATTTCAGGCCGAGGTCAAACCAGGAGGTCACAGACGAGGTATCCAAGGAAGATAACGAAGGGGTGGTCGAGGCTAGCCGAGGTCAAGTCCAGGAGGTCACAGGCGAGGTACAGGAGGGTCAGGCAAAAGAGTGGTCAGACAAGGCAGAAGGTCAGGGCAGGCAGCAAGCGAGAATAGTCGAAGTCCAAATCCAAAAAGTTCACTAAAGACACAGCAACGCACATCCAGAACCCAGAAGCTATAACGGGCACTGGGACACTGGAACAGTGCAGCTTTATAGGGAGAACTGGCCAGTGGGGAACAGGGAAAATGGAGGGAACAATAGTGTTTGGTGCATTCACTAAAACGGGAGTGGTCCCAGGAGCTGGACGGCCCAGGCCAGACAGGCCGACCAGTCCCTGGGCTCACTCTAGGATCAGGACCAGGATTGGGTGTTTTAAACTCGCCCCCGGCGGGCGCGCTGGGGAAAGCGCCGCCGGGAGGCATAAAGGAGACGTGCTCGCGCGCGCGCGCGAGCACGTTGAAGATCGGGCGCGCCCCCGCCGGGAGGGGGAAGCGCCGCATCGCGAGGGAGCTCGGCGGGACCGCGCAGCCGCGCAGAGCGGGCTGCGGCGCGGCCACCGACACCATCCCGCGCCGCCGACCCCTGACCCCCACAACCGCGCTGAGGAGCCAGGACACCCGGGGAGCGTCGGGCAGCAGTCAGCCGGGGACCACCCGACAGCGCGTCGCGGGACCAGGGACGGCGACGAGGTAAGTGCCTAACATCACTATCATGATTCAGCAAGGGACAGAGGAAGAATCCCATCTGTCTCCTGGCTCTTTGGATCTACCAGAAGAGGTGGAGGAAATCAGACCCCAGAAGGTGGACTTGGAGGTGGAAACAACCAACTTATTACAGGAAGGGATAGGGGAGGATGATGATGAAATGCTGGCGTTGCACGGAAGTGCTTGCATGCTGACAGGACAGCTGCGTTGTTAGCATGAAGCAAAAAGTGATTACTGAATCGCTACACATTTAGACCCTTAGTATAAAGCCAAAATGAGGGAATTTTCTACACCTTCTGAGAAGAGGGCAAAAATGGCTTATTACCAAGAGAAGACATGAAACCAGTTAGCCATGGTTATTAAATGGCAGACACCTGCTGCAGGAATGTCTGATCGGGTGTCCACTCTCTGCTCCTCGCCGAGTCAGTGCACTACCTCTCCAACAGGCAGGGGCAGCAGCAGCATGCAACTCTCTCTTGAGAATATAATGTACAAGTTTTTACATCCCATAAGCTCATCTGTCACACATCGTCATGGAAGAGATGTTCATCACCAGCAACACCACCACCACCTGAACAGCCAGGTGCACTCGACTGTGCCCTTTCTCCAGGAGATACACTGAGCTCAGACCCCTTGAACTTCTGGTTGAGCAGATTGGACCATTGGCCAGAGCTAGCACAGTTTGCCATGGGGTTCCTTTCTTGTCCACCCTCAAGCGTAGCGTCAGAGAAAGGGTTTTCAGCGCGGCAGGTGGTGTCATCACCCCTAGGCAGACAAGGTTGTCCGCCAAAAGCATGGGAAAACTAACTTTTGTAAAGATGAATCAAGCGTGGATAGGTGATGATTTTAAAAACCCTGATTCTGCCTGATGCCACTGATTAGCATGCCACTACTACCACCAACAGCGTGTCCAATGCCAACCTGACACCCTCTGCTAAGCTACTGTCAGGCCAATGCACACGCAGGTCAACCCTGTGATGTCCAAAATGGGCAAATTTTTCAGCGCTTGTAAAAAGCCATTGCTGCTTCTTTAACCAAAAAGTTAAGGGTGCCAATCCCGCTTCTTCCCCCCGTTACAAGTGGGACACTTTTTGGTGGGCTTGCCCACTACTGCCATGCCTACACAATCACCACAGGTTGCCTGTGCCACTGCCTAGTCTTTCTTCAACAGCTGCAGCTTCTGCTAATGCTGCTACTACTACTACCACCAACAGCACCTCTGCTGCCAGCCTGCCACCCTCTGCTACACATGCAGTTCAACCTTGTAATGCCAAAATGGAGCCAATTTTTAATGACTTGTAAAAAGCAATTGCTTCTTCTTCAGCTAAGATTTAAGGATGCCAATCCCACTGCTCCCCCCGTTACAAATAAGACAATTTTTTGAGGGTTTGCCTGCTGCTGCCAGGCCAACACAAATGCAGTTTAACCCTGTGATGCCCAAAATGGGCACATTTTCCTGCGCTTTTAAAAATCCATTGCTTCTTCTTCAGCAAAAATGTAAGGGTGCCATTCCCGCTGCTACCCCCCCATTACAAATGGGACAAATTTTTAGGGCTTGCTCGCTGCTGCCAGGCCTACACGACCCCAGGTCTACCCCCTGTGATGCCCAAATGGGTAAATTTTTCAGCGCTTGTAAAAATACGTTACTTCCTTTCAAGTTCCAACCGTGTTGCTTCGCCCCATATTTCATGTGCTTTAAACTATCAAAGACAGCCTATGGCTATTGAAATGCTAATAAGGTCACCAGTGATGCATATGTTAATTAGCAACTTCCAATTCAAATTCTAACTAGTCCACAAAAGCTCTGCCCAGGGTGCCAGACTTGGTCACTTACGCCATCCCAATTTACAAACTCTGGCTTTGACGGCCTGGCTGCTGAAACCTCCATCTTGATGGAGAAGGGGCTGTCTACCTCTGTTGTTGATACCATGATTAAGGCTAGGAAGAAGTTTTCTTCTTCCATTTACTATAGGGTTTGGCATGCCTACATTGACTGGTGTGAGTCTAAGTCTCTTCCCTGTTTGTTCTCTATTCCCAGGATCCTGGAGTTCCTGCAGCATGGGTTGGAGATGGGGATCCAACTCAGTACTCTGAAGGGTCATGTTTCTGCCCTGGCTGTTTTCTTCCAGAAGTCCTTTGCCCAGCATTCTCTGATCAGGACATGATCATGTGCGTCCTCCACGTAAGCCCATGTTGCCTGTTTGGGATTTGAACTTGGTCTTGTCTGCCTTGCAGGGTGCTCCCTTTGAACCTGTGCAGGAGGCTGCCCTGGCCATTCTTAATCTCAAGGTTGTCTTTTTGGTGGCTATCACCTCTGTTAGGCGTGTTTCTGAGTTGGCAGTGGTTTCCATCCAGCCCCCCTACTTTGAGAGACACCAGAACAAGGTGGTGTTTCGCTTCAAGCCAGATTTTCTGCCTAAGGTAGTGTCTGCATTTCATTTGAATCAGGACATTGTTCTTCCTTCCTTGTGCCCTAATCCTAGTAATGCTAAGGAGAGGGTCTTGCATTCTTTGGATGTGGTTAGGTGTCTGAAGTACTATCTTGTGGCTACTGCACCTTTCAGAAAAACTAATGCTCTTTTTGTGGTCCCTTCTGGTTTGGCTCCTGCCAAGTCTACTATCAGCAAATGGATCCGTCAGGCTGTGATTCAGGCCTACTCTGCTAAGGGGAAGAATCCTCCCTTCCGCCTTACTGCTCATTCTACTCGTGCTATTGGTGCCTCTTGGGCTTTTCAGCACCAGGCTTCTGTTGAACAAGTTTGCAAGGCCGCTACTTGGTCTTTTGTTCATACCTTTTCAAAGTTTTACAAGGTTGATGTTAGGGCCTAAGCTGATGCTGCTTTTGGCCGTAAGGTTCTGCAGGTGGCAGTGGAATGACCTGTCTGCTGTTACCTTTGGGGATCCCACCCTACTTTATGGACACTGCTATTGGATGTCCCAGACGTAAAGAATCTTATCTGGAGCAGGACGTACTGTATACTAACAATAATACAATTCTGTGATTACTCACCTGTAGAATTGGTATTATGAGTATATAGTACATTCTGTGTCACCCCACCCTTGGTTTTGCATTATCCTGGATCCCCTGTATGGTGATTGTTATCGTTGTTATACTTACCAGTTTGGTTCTGTTTAAATCTCCCGGCGTCTTGTTAACTGCTTTTCAATGCTGAGGATTTTGTGGGAGGTCCCTGGTATTTGAGGGGCAAGGAAGAAGAAGTATACAGTACGTCCTGCTCCAGATATAATACTTACACTTGGGTTATCCTCCGCCAGATGGCGCTGTGCACTGCAGACATGCAAAAACAGGCTCCTCCTGGCCCTTCATATACCCAGGGACCTCCCACAAATCCCCCCCCCTGATTTCACTGCAGTGCTGACTGCGAAGACATGAAGTATCACTCTCTCGCAGGTGAGCGGGGCTATTACAGCCTGCGGCCCTGTTGGACTATTCCCACCCGTCCTCCTTGTGATGTGCCTCCCAGCCTGGGCTGCGCTGGTCATGAAGGTAGGCAGCACCATGTGTGCTTAACGGAGCCACCGCAGTCCCCCACCAAAGGGTAGGCGGTTTAGGCTGATGGTGAGCCTCATAATGGATGTCCCTCCCGCATTATTGCCCCATGCCCCGTGTAGAGGTGGACCCTATGTAAAGGGTCGCCGTCCTCCCTCGTTTCCCCCCGTATTCGGGGGAAAAGAAGGGGGGGTGTGTGCCTGTTGGCGGTCTCAGTGTACTGTATTGTCACGCTTATGGCCATATTTTTGCCCCTGACTGGCTACTAGGTGTCAGAGCCGCGCTGCTTGCTCCTTCTATTCTGGCCGCCGCCGTTTGTTTTTGGCCTTTCTCAATTTACTATGCAATCGTATACAGCACGTCCTGCTTTATTATCCTGCATCTTGGGCAGGAAACTTTCGTACATGCCTACGGGCGTCAGAATGGGTAGCGGCGTCGTTAGATCTTACGAGTATCCACTAGCAGATGCCTTTACTGGCATATACTATGCTTGGCTTGTCAAGCCTTAACGGCTGCTTCAGAGCTTTGCGCTCTTTGGGGGAGGCGGGGACCTGGCGTGGCGCACTCCGCGCCCAGATTTGGCCCGCCCTCCGAGGTTCGGTTGGCGCCATTTTGTTGATCTTCGCGCGCGCGCGTGTTGACGGTCTTTCTCCTCCCCTGGTCAGTAAGTGCCCTCTTGGGTGATTTTCATCATTAGTAATTTTTTCTACTTCGCATGGCCCTGACACCTCTTATTCCCCTTCTGTCTTTCAGACGTCAAAGACTCCGGTGGCTTCTCCCGGCCTAACATAACTCGTAGCGGGCTTACAAAACATTCTCCCACATTCCTAGCGGGCCTTTGGGATATCCAGGGTTGCCTGTTGCATAAATCCCTACTGACATATATTGCATTGATAATCACCATATGGAGGCATCTCAGAATTTTGTGTCCGGGGTCCCTCTGGGACAAGACCGGCGGTGTATAACGTGGCTATCCCCGCTTTGGTGCTGACAGGGCACAGATCTGTGCACCGTGTGCCGAGCGAGTACTGGTCCTGCAACCAGGATCGCCAGGGGCTGCTCCTCGCCCTAACACCCCTATTCCCCCAGGCTTAAATCTCGCTTCTGCTGAGTCGCATACGAGTGGGGAGTTGCAGCCGGCTGCATCTTCCAGACTGCCTACGGCTGACCAGATTATTACGGGGTCGACAAAGCGCTCGGGCCCTGGTAAGAAGCGGTCCTCGACGCCCCCTGTTTCTGCCTTTGCTAAGGGATCGGAGGAGTTCACTACTCCGCGTGCCTGCACCCCTTCTGATGAAGTAGGGCTGTTCTCTGACTCGGGCTCATCTGATCATAAAGACTGGGACCAGTTTGACACCATTGGATTGTTGATTAGGATCTTTAAGGCCCTGTCTATCTCTCTCCCTAACGCGGCTCCCAAGCCGAGAGGGGAGCGTTTCCATACAGCGACACCGCGCTTGGAATTCCTAGAGCAGGCTCACTTCCATGCTCTTGTACTCGAGGAATGGGAACACCCCTGTAAACTTCCAGGGGCCCCAGGGGACTGGGATTGGAAATACCCTTTTCCCCCTTAGATGGTTGATTGTTGGTCATCGCCCCCTGTGGTAGACGCACCGATCATTGGGGTTCCTAACCCCCCCTTTATCGCAGCTCCTGCTTATAGTACCCTTCGGGATGCCGAAGACCGGCGCATGGATAAGCTGGTTTCACATGCCTTTTCCTGTGCAGGAACGGCGCTGCGCACGGTCTGTGCTGCGGCCATCACTGCAGTGGCCGCCAGAACCCTCATCGGACAGATGCTTGAGCATCACGCTGATGATCTTCCCTGGGAGGTGTTTAATGCACTCTCCAGTTGTGATGTATTTGTAAGATTTATCCTTTTAGCTATGGATGACACTAGGGATGAGCGAATCGATCCGGACGAACCCGGATTCGTTCCGAATTTCATGAAAAATTCGATTCTGAACGAATCCGAATTTCCCCGCGATTCGATCGATCGAAGTTTTCCTTTAAACTCCATTTATTTCAATTACAGGCATTCTAAAATGGTGGAAGCACATGTCCGGACATATCCTCTGGGGCAAGGTATCATGGGAAGGTCACATGCAGCCTATCAGCAGCCAGGAGCCCCGGTGACGTCACAGCGCTATATAAAGCAGCGGCCATCTTGCTTGTGAGCATTTCAGACTTGCATTCGTGAGACAGCGGTGGTTGCTTGCTGCAGACAGGGACAGACAGTTAGCGATAGGTAGGGAGATTTACAGATAGGTAAAGAGAGAGACTGATAGTGAGATTTAGAGTGGTAGACAGAGCTAGGGAAAGATAGGTTTAAATCCGGAACAATCCAGCAGCATACAAGTCACATTGACAGGGTGCCTAGTGCTGGCTATGATTCATATTTCATAATTACTGGGTTACTGTTAATATATTTGGTTTGGTTTAAATACAGCTGCACACTGTGCATGCAATGCACATGCTATTTAACCCTTTCTTCTATTTAGGCCTGAACGCTATATTCTAAGTATGTCACACACCCCGCTTCAAGATATCCATAACATGTGGGGTAGTACCGACCTGAAGAGGGCGGTACTACCCCACATGTTATGGATATCTTGAAGCGGGGTGTGTGACATACTTATAATACCCATTTTACAGGTGAGTATTTCACAAAATTGTATTTTTAACTCTATCTGTTAAAAGCATTTCTCATACTTGGATTAGTGTCAAAAGTTTCTGCTCAGCTTAAAATACATTACGCCACACTGGCATCCCAAGGCACATGCTATTTAACCCTATCTGTTAAACAAAAGCATTTCTCATACTTGGATTAGTGTCAAAAGTTTCTGCTCAGCTTAAAATACATTACGCCACACTGGCATCCCAAGGCACATGCTATTTAACCCTATCTGTTAAACAAAAGCATTTCTCATACTTGGATTAGTGTCAAAAGTTTCTGCTCAGCTTAAAATACATTACGCCACACTGGCATCCCAAGGCACATGCTATTTAACCCTATCTGTTAAACAAAAGCATTTCTCATACTTGGATTAGTGTCAAAAGTTTCTGCTCAGCTTAAAATACATTACGCCACACTGGCATCCCAAGGCACATGCTATTTAACCCTATCTGTTAAACAAAAGCATTCCTCATACTTGGATTAGTGTCAAAAGTTTCTGCTCAGCTTAAAATACATTACACCACACTGGCATCCCAAGGCACATGCTATTTAACCCTATCTGTTAAACAAAAGCATTTCTCATACTTGGATTAGTGTCAAAAGTTTCTGTTCAGCTTAAAATATATCAGGCCACACGGGCATCCCAAGGCACATGCTATTTTAACCCTATCTGTTAAACAAAAGCATTTCTCATACTTGGATTATTGTTAATACTTTTTGTTCAGCTTAAAATACATTAGGCCACACTGGCATCCCAAGGCACATGCTATTTAACCCTATCTGTTCAACAAAAGCATTTCTCATACTTGGATTAGTGTTAAAAGTTTCTGTTCAGCTTAAAATATACCAGGCCACACGGGCATCCCAAGGCACATGCTATTTTAACCCTATCTGTTAAACAAAAGCATTTCTCATACTTGGATTAGTGTCAAAAGTTTCTGCTCAGCTTAAAATACATTACGCCACACTGGCATCCCAAGGCACATGCTATTTAACCCTATCTGTTAAACAAAAGCATTTCTCATACTTGGATTAGTGTCAAAAGTTTCTGCTCAGCTTAAAATACATTACGCCACACTGGCATCCCAAGGCACATGCTATTTAACCCTATCTGTTAAACAAAAGCATTTCTCATACTTGGATTATTGTTAATACTTTTTGCTCAGCTTAAAATACATTACGCCACACTGGCATCCCAAGGCACATGCTATTTTAACCTTATCTGTTAAACAAAAGCATTTCTCATACTTGGATTATTGTTAATACTTTTTGTTCAGCTTAAAATACATTAGGCCACACTGGCATCCCAAGGCACATGCTATTTAACCCTATCTGTTAAACAAAAGCATTTCTCATACTTGGATTAGTGTCAAAAGTTTCTGCTCAGCTTAAAATACATTATGCCACACTGGCATCCCAAGGCACATGCTATTTAACCCTATCTGTTAAACAAAAGCATTTCTCATACTTGGATTATTGTTAATACTTTTTGTTCAGCTTAAAATACATTACGCCACACTGGCATCCCAAGGCACATGCTATTTTAACCCCATCTGTTAAACAAAAGCATTTCTCATACTTGGATTAGTGTTAAAAGTTTCTGTTCAGCTTAAAATATACCAGGCCACACGGGCATCCCAAGGCACATGCTATTTTAACCCTATCTGTTATACAACATAAGCGTTGATCAGCATCAGCTTCATTAAGCTACTTCAGTTTGCACTTGTTTTTGACTGCTTTTAATAAACCAGGCCGCAGGGCACCCCAAAGCTGCACCTTGCACCCTATCTGTTATACAACATAAGCGTTGATCAGCATCAGCTGCTTTATTAAGCTACTTCAGTTTGCACTTGTTTTTGACTGCTTTTAAAAAACCAGGCCGCAGGGCACCCCAAAGCTGCACCTTGCACCCTATCTGTTATACAACATAAGCGTCGTTGATCAGCATCAGCTGCTTCATTAAGCTACTTCAGTTTGCACTTGTTTTTGACTGCTTTTAATAAACCAGGCCGCAGGGCACCCCAAAGCTGCACCTTGCACCCTATCTGTTATACAACATAAGCTTTGATCAGCATCAGCTTCATTAAGCTACTTCAGTTTGCGCTTGTTTTTGACTGCTTTCAATAAACCAGGCCGCAGGGCACCCCAAAGCTGCACCTTGCACCCTATCTGTTATACAACATAAGCGTTGATCAGCATCAGCTGCTTTATTAAGCTACTTCAGTTTGCACTTGTTTTTGACTGCTTTTAATAAACCAGGCCGCAGGGCACCCCAAAGCTGCACCTTGCACCCTATCTGTTTATACTAAATAAGCAAATACATAAAAATGTCAGGCAGACAAGTGCCAGGATTTTCAAAGAGGAGTGGCAGAGGCCAAGATTCAGCAGGCAGAGGTTGCAGCAGACTAGGGGCGAGTGGCAGCAGGAGTCACGGTGAGAGACCTGATCTGCCAGTATCTGCTAGCGGTCGTGTCTCCACCAGTAACGCATCTGCCGTGGTAGATTGGTTAACGCGCTCATCAACATCATCACAAGTTACGTCTGAGACCCCCAGTCTAGGGTCGGTAGGTTCCTCTGACACAACCCTGAGTTGGCATGCCCGAGAGCAGTCCCTGTCCTCCCATTGCCTCTGTCCTACGCCGTTCCCTCCCCCAGCGACGTATCCTATGCTTTGGGTTCAGCTCCACTCTTTAGTGAGGAGGACGATCAGATAGAGGACAGTCAGCAGCTACTGCCCAGCCATGAAATGGAGGTGGCTTCTTTAGCTCGGCAGATAAATAGTGATGTGGACAGTGTCGTGGGTGTTGCAAGATTTCCAGCTTCTGCGCCAGACACTGTTGAGGAAACCGAGAACATCAGTGACGTACAGCCACAACTCGGTGATGATGATGATGATGATGATGAAGCCGATCGCACTTGGGAGCCGGGTGATGAAGGGGCTTCATCGTCATCATCAGGAGAAGAGGGGCGCAGGTTGCCCCGGAGTCAGCAGCTCAGGCAGCAAGGTGTTAGCAGCATGGTTGGCAGTCAGCATGGGGGCACAATTGTAAAGCCTGGAGCCAAACGGGGCCGGGGTAGAGCACCTGCTGCGCGGCAGGCTACTTTATCGGGAGGTAGTGGAGCAGGGGTTTCTGGAGGTGGCGACAATAGCAGCGAATCAGTGAGGCCTGTTGGTGGGAAAAGTAGCTACTCGGCAGTGTGGCAGTTTTTCCTGAAGCATCCGCAGGAGGGTAACATGGCCACATGCAAGATATGTAGTAAGAAGGCGAAGCGTGGCCAGGGCCCAAATGTTGGCACCACGGCCCTGCGTCAACATATGATGCATCACCATAAAGCGACCTGGGAGAACCGAGGCTCCCAAGGGGTGGTCCAGTCTGCTTCCTCACCAAGTGGCCGCTCCCAATTTCTGCCAGCCAAGGCTCCAGCACCTCAGCCGAAGGCAGCTGTGTGTCATACCCATCCTCTGTCGCTCCTGCTCCTCCTCCTCCAAGTCATGCATCCCGCCAGCAATCCATCAGCGAAGCCATGTCCAAGAGACAGCAGTATGCGCCCACTCATCCTACGGCGCAGAAGCTGAATGTGCTCCTGTCCAAGCTGCTGGTGCTTCAGAGAACTGATGGCTTGTGCCGAGCCGAGGTGGAGAGTCCCAAGCCGTCATTTCTTTGCCAAGAAGGCAGTACCTGCGCTGCACACTTTTGTTGAACAGAAGGTGGGCCAGTCCTTGAGCCTGTCGGTGTGTAGCAAAGTGCATGGCAGCGCCGACGTCTGGAGCTGTAACTACGGTCAGGGACAGTACATGTCGTTTACGGCCCACTGGGTGAATGTGGTCCCTTTGCAGCAGCAGCAGCAACTTGGACAGGTCACGCCGCTTCGGCCTCCGCGATCCCTGCCCGTTGGGCCTGTGACACTGTGCGACTCGGCCTCCTCATCCTCCGCCATCTCCTCACCCTCCACTGTAGGCTCAAGTCTTAGTGCCCCTCCAGTCTACCATGTGTGCAGGGCACGGAGGTGTCACGCAGTGCTTCACATGGTTTGTCTTGGCGAACGGAGTCACACGGGAGGAACTGCTTAAATTTATTCATCAGCAAATCCAAACATGGCTTACTCCAAGAAAACATAAAATGGGAATCATGGTTACCGACAATGGGAAGAACATTTTGTCTGCGCTGCGCCAAGGAAGGCTGACCCATGCCCCCTGCATGGCTCACGTCTTCAATCTGGTTGTCAAGCGGTTTCTGAAGTGTTCCCCTCATATGCAAGACATCCTAACATCTTCAAGGAAACTTTGCATGCACTTCAGCCACTCATACACCACCAAACACACCCTTCTTGAGCTACAGCGTCAGAACGGTATCCCCCAACATAGTCTGATTTGCGATGTTTCCACCCGTTGGAATTCTACCCTTCACATGTTGGACCGATTATATGAACAGAGAAAAGCCATCACGGATTTCCTGATGATCCAAGCGGATAGGGGGACTCCCCTGTGTAACTTCAATGTCAACCAGTGGCAGCTCATACGTGACACCTGCCGTTTGCTCAGGCCCTTTGAGGAAGCCACTTTATTTGTCAGTCGGCAGGATTACGGGATGAACGACGTGATTCCACTGCTTCATGTACTACAGCACATGTTGGAAACCATGGCTGGTCAGGGCACTGGAGACATGGCGTCTACATCTTACGGCCACATGAACCCCGTTGGAGCTGAACTGGAGGAGGAGGAGGAGGAAGAGGAGGAGGAGGGGCACAGTGAAGCACAGTTTAGGCTTGGCGAAATGGCTGGTTTATCTAGTCAGCGGACAGGAGAGGAGGAGCAGGAGCAGCCAGAGGAGCTAGAGGGTTTTGAGGAAGGCGAGACAGAGGACCCGGACACACCGTGGCAGTATGCAGTGGAGATGGAGACAGGTAGTCCATCCGAGTCACTTGCACAAATGGCAGGAAGCATGCACACGTGCTTGCGTAGTGACCCCAGAATTGTTTCCATTTGTCGGCGGGATGACTTCTGTCTGTCCACCTTATTGGACCCTCGCTTCCGGCACAAAATGGGGGCATTTTTTAAACCCGCCGAGAGGGAGGACAAACTGAACTACTACAAAGACATTCTATGTAGTCAGTTGGCCGATGCCTATCTGCGCCATGGTCCATACTCTCGCAGGTCTGACTCGAGGGGACCTCTGCGCTCACCTTCCACTGCCATGGCTGCTGGGGGGGTTGGCAGGAGCAGCAGCAGCAGCTCCATCAGCAGCAGCCTCAGTCTTCAGTCGCTAATGAGTAGCTTTCTACACCCGCATAGTGAGGCTACTCATGAGCAGCAGGAAGACCTGGAGCAGGACCTGAACCAGCAGGTCATGTCATACCTTGACATGACCATGCCAACACACCTTGAGGATCCGCTGGACTTCTGGGCAGCCAAACTTGGCTTGTGGCCGCAACTAGCAGAGTTTGCCCTGGAAAAGCTGTCCTGCCCGGCAAGTAGCGTGCCATCTGAGCGGGTGTTTAGTGCGGCGGGGGCCATAGTTACGGCGAGGAGAACTCGTCTGTCAACTAAAAATGTGGAGAGACTCACCTTTGTCAAAATGAATCAGGGATGGATCAGCCAGGATTTCCACCCACCAATGCCTGATGCATGCGACTGGATTCAGCATGGTGCCACGTTTTACACTTTCCAAATGGTGCAAAACATATTTATGTCTTTAGGCCAATTTTTGTGCTCCTGCTGATGCCAACTTCAGGGTGTGCCTTCCAACCAATTTTTGGCCTCTTACTGATGCCAACTTCAGGGTGTGCCTTTCAGCCAATGTTGGGCTCCTGCTGCTGCTGCTTGCAACTCCAGGGTGTCATTCATCCAATTTTTGGGCTCCTGCTGCCAACTCCAGTGTGTCTTTCAAGCTATGTTTGGGCTGCTGCTGCTTGCAACTCCAGGGTGTGATTCATCCAATTTTTGGGCTCCTGCTGCCAACTCCAGTGTCTCTCTCAGCCAATGTTTGGCCCCCTGCTGCTGCTTGCAACTCCAGGGTGTGATTCATCCAATTTTTGGGCTCCTGTTGCCAACTCCAGTGTCTCTCTCAGCCAATTTTTGGCCTCCTGCTGCTGCTGCTGCTGCCAACTCCAGGGTGTCTTTCAAGCAATGTTTGGGCTCCTGCTTATGCTGCTGCCAACTCCAGGGTGCGCCTTCCAGCTAATGTATGTGCTCCTGCTGCTGCCAACTTCAGGGTGACTTCCAGCCAATTTCTAGGTTCCTGCTGCTGCTGCGAACTCCAGGGTGTGTCAGTCAATTTTTGGGCTCCTGCTGCTGCCAACTCAAGTTTCTCTTTAAAGCAATGTTTGGGCTGCTGCTGCTTGCAACTCCAGGGTGTGATTCGTCCAATCTTTGGGCTCCTGCTGCCAACTCCAGTGTCTCTTTCAAGCTATGTTTGGGCTGCTGCTGCTGCTGCTGCTTGCAACTCCAGGGTGTGATTCATCCAATTTTTGGGCTCCTGCTGCCAACTCCAGTGTCTCTTTCAGCCAGTGCTGGGCTCCTGCTGCTGCTTGCAACTCCAGGGTGTGATTCATCCAATTTTTGGGCTCCTGCTGCCATCTCCAGTGTCTCTTTCAGCCAATGTTTGGCCTCCTGCTGCTGCTGCTGCCAACTCCAGGGTGTCTTTCAAGCAATGTTTGGGCTCCTGCTTATGCTGCTGCCAACTCCAGGGTGTGCCTTCCAGCTAATGTATGTGCTCCTGCTGCTGCCAACTTCAGGGTGCCTTCCAGCCAATTTCTAGGTTCCTGCTGCTGCTGCTGCCAACTCCAGGGTGTGTCAGTCAATGTTTGGGCTCCTGCTGCTGCCAACTCAAGTGTCTCTTTAAAGCAGTGTTTGGGCTGCTGCTGCTGCTTGCAACTCCAGGGTGTGATTCATCCAATTTTTGGGCTCCTGCTGCCAACTCCAGTGTCTCTTTCAGCCAATGTTTGGCCTCCTGCTGCTGCTTGCAACTCCAGGGTGTGATTCATCCAATTTTTGGGCTCCTGCTGCCAACTCCAGTGTCTCTTTCAAGCTATGTTTGGGCTGCTGCTGCTTGCAACTCCAGGGTGTGATTCATCCAATTTTTGGGCTCCTGTTGCGAACTCCAGTGTCTCTCTCAGCCTATTTTTGGCCTCCTGCTGCTACTGCTGCCAACTCCAGGGTGTCTGTCAAGCAATGTTTGGGCTGCTGCTGCTTGCAACTCCAGGGTGTGATTCATTCAATTTTTGGGCTCCTGCTGCCAACTCCAGTGTCTCTTTCAGCCAATGTTTGGGCTCCTGCTGCTGCTGCTTGCAACTCCAGGGTGGGATTCATCCAATTTTTGTGCTCCTGCTGCCAACTCCAGTGTCTCTTTCAAGCTATGTTTGGGCTGCTGCTGCTGCTGCTTGCAACTCCAGGGTGTGATTCATCCAATTTTTGGGCTCCTGCTGCCAACTCCAGTGTCTCTTTCAGCCAATGTTTGGCCTCCTGCTGCTGCTTGCAACTCCAGGGTGTGATTCATCCAATTTTTGGGCTCCTGCTGCCAACTCCAGTGTCTCTTTCAAGCTATGTTTGGGCTGCTGCTGCTTGCAACTCCAGGGTGTGATTCATCCAATTTTTGGGCTCCTGTTGCGAACTCCAGTGTCTCTCTCAGCCTATTTTTGGCCTCCTGCTGCTACTGCTGCCAACTCCAGGGTGTCTTTCAAGCAATGTTTGGGCTCCTGCTTATGCTGCTGCCAACTCCAGGGTGTGCCTTCCAGCTAATGTATGTGCTCCTGCTGCTGCCAACTTCAGGGTGCCTTCCAGCCAATTTCTAGATTCCTGCTGCTGCTGCTGCCAACTCCAGGGTGTGTCAGTCAATTTTTGGGTTCCTGCTGCTGCCAACTCCAGTGTCTCTTTAAAGCAATGTTTGGGCTGCTGCTGCTGCTTGCAACTCCAGGGTGTGATTCATCCAATTTTTGGGCTCCTGCTGCCAACTCCAGTGTGTCTTTCAAGCTATGTTTGGGCTGCTGCTGCTTGCAACTCCAGGGTGTGATTCATCCAATTTTTGGGCTCCTGCTGCCAACTCCAGTGTCTCTTTCAAGCTATGTTTGGGCTGCTGCTGCTTGCAACTCCAGGGTGTGATTCATTCAATTTTTGGGCTCCTGCTGCCAACTCCAGTGTCTCTTTCAGCCAATGTTTGGGCTCCTGCTGCTGCTGCTTGCAACTCCAGGGTGTGATTCATCCAATTTTTGTGCTCCTGCTGCCAACTCCAGTGTCTCTTTCAAGCTATGTTTGGGCTGCTGCTGCTGCTGCTTGCAACTCCAGGGTGTGATTCATCCAATTTTTGGGCTCCTGCTACCAACTCCAGTGTCTC
Source organism: Gastrophryne carolinensis (assembly GCA_027917425.1). Lineage (NCBI taxonomy): Eukaryota > Metazoa > Chordata > Amphibia > Anura > Microhylidae > Gastrophryne > Gastrophryne carolinensis. The sequence goes on from CM051241.1 coordinate 77,294,919, forward strand.
TTTCAGCCAATGTTTGGCTCCTGCTGCTGCTTGCAACTCCAGGGTGTGATTCATCCAATTTTTGGGCTCCTGTTGCCAACTCCAGTGTCTCTTTCAGCCAATGTTTGGGCTCCTGCTGCTGCTGCTTGCAACTTCAGGGTGTGATTCATCCAATTTTTGTGCTCCTGCTGCCAACTCCAGTGTCTCTTTCAAGCTATGTTTGGGCTGCTGCTGCTTGCAACTCCAGGGTGTGATTCATCCAATTTTTGGGCTCCTGCTGCCAACTCCAGTGTCTCTTTCAGCCAACGTTGGGCTCCTGCTGCTGCTGCCAACTCCAGGGTGTGTCAGTCAATTTTTGTGCTCCTGCTGCCAACTCCAGTGTCTCTTTCAAGCTATGTTTGGGCTGCTGCTGCTGCTGCTTGCAACTCCAGGGTGTGATTCATCCAATTTTTGGGCTCCTGCTGCCAACTCCAGTGTTTCTTTAAAGTAATGTTTGGGCTCCTGCTGCTGCTTTCAACTCCAGGGTGTGATTCATCCAATTTTTGGGCTCCTGCTGCCAACTCCAGTGTTTCTTTCAAGCTATGTTTGGGTTCCTGCTGCTGCTGCTTGCAACTCCAGGGTGTCATTCAGCCAATTTTTGGGCTCCTGCTGCCAACTCCAGGATGTGTTTCAGCCAATATTTGGGCTCCTGCTGCTGCCAGCTACAGGGTGTGTTTTTCAGGCAATATAGGGGCCCCTCATAGTGATGCCACCTCAACTCTCTGTAATTGTGCCGCTCTGTGATTCTAATAGCGATGCCTCTGATCTGCATGTCCTAATTATTTACAGTATTATTTCAGTAACCCAGCACGCATCCTATGCGTGTTACAGCAAGGCAGAATGGTTTACAACCCTATTGAGGCTCTAGGAAGCTCAGAAATAGCCATTTTTAATAGCGATTCGTCGCTATTTTTGTGCTCCTGCTGCCAACTCCAGTGTCTCTTTCAAGCTATGTTTGGGCTGCTGCTGCTGCTGCTGCTGCTTGCAACTCCAGGGTGTGGGCTCCTGCTGCCAACTCCAGTGTCTCTTTCAGCCAATGTTTGGCTCCTGCTGCTGCTTGCAACTCCAGGGTGTGATTCATCCAATTTTTGGGCTCCTGCTGCCAACTCAAGTGTCTCTTTAAAGCAATGTTTGGGCTGCTGCGAACTCCAGGGAGTGTCAGTCAATTTTTGGGCTCCTGCTGCTGCCAATTCAAGTGTCTCTTTAAAGCAATGTTTGGGCTGCTGCTGCTGCTTGCAACTCCAGGGTGTGATTCATCCAATTTTTGGGCTCCTGTTGCCAACTCCAGTGTCTCTTTCAGCCAATGTTTGGGCTCCTGCTGCTGCTGCTTGCAACTTCAGGGTGTGATTCATCCAATTTTTGGGCTCCTGCTGCCAACTCCAGTGTCTCTTTCAGCCAATGTTTGGGCTCCTGCTGCTGCTGCTTGCAACTTCAGGGTGTGATTCATCCAATTTTTGTGCTCCTGCTGCCAACTCCAGTGTCTCTTTCAAGCTATGTTTGGGCTGCTGCTGCTGCTGCTTGCAACTCCAGGGTGTGATTCATCCAATTTTTGGGCTCCTGTTGCCAACTCCAGTGTCTCTTTAAAGTAATGTTTGGGCTCCTGCTGCTGCTTGCAACTCCAGGGTGTGATTCATCCAATTTTTGGGCTCCTGCTGCCAACTCCAGTGTTTCTTTAGAGTAATGTTTGGGCTCCTGCTGCTGCTTGCAACTCCAGGGTGTGATTCATCCAATTTTTGGGCTCCTGCTGCCAACTCCAGTGTTTCTTTCAAGCTATGTTTGGGTTCCTGCTGCTGCTGCTTGCAACTCCAGGGTGTCATTCAGCCAATTTTTGGGCTCCTGCTGCCAACTCCAGGATGTGTTTCAGCCAATATTTGGGCTCCTGCTGCTGCCAGCTACAGGGTGTGTTTTTCAGGCAATATAGGGGCCCCTCATAGTGATGCCACCTCAACTCTCTGTAATTGTGCCGCTCTGTGATTCTAATAGCGATGCCTCTGATCTGCATGTCCTAATTATTTACAGTATTATTTCAGTAATCCAGCACGCATCCTATGCATGTTACAGCAAGGCAGAATGGTTTACAACCCTATTGAGGCTCTAGGAAGCTCAGAAATAGCCATTTTTAATAGCGATTCATCGCTATTTTTGTGCTCCTGCTGCCAACTCCAGTGTCTCTTTCAAGCTATGTTTGGGCTGCTGCTGCTTGCAATTCCAGGGTGTGATTCATCCAATTTTTGGGCTTCTGCTGCCAACTCCAGTGTCTCTTTCAGCCAATGTTTGGCTCCTGCTGCTGCTTGCAACTCCAGGGTGTGATTCATCCAATTTTTGGGCTCCTGCTGCCAACTCAAGTGTCTCTTTAAAGCAATGTTTGGGCTGCTGCTGCTGCGAACTCCAGGGTGTGTCAGTCAATTTTTGGGCTCCTGCTGCTGCCAATTCAAGTGTCTCTTTAAAGCAATGTTTGGGCTGCTGCTGCTGCTTGCAACTCCAGGGTGTGATTCATCCAATTTTTGGGCTCCTGTTGCCAACTCCAGTGTCTCTTTCAGCCAATGTTTGGGCTCCTGCTGCTGCTGCTTGCAACTTCAGGGTGTGATTCATCCAATTTTTGGGCTCCTGCTGCCAACTCCAGTGTCTCTTTCAGCCAATGTTTGGGCTCCTGCTGCTGCTGCTTGCAACTTCAGGGTGTGATTCATCCAATTTTTGTGCTCCTGCTGCCAACTCCAGTGTCTCTTTCAAGCTATGTTTGGGCTGCTGCTTGCAACTCCAGGGTGTGATTCATCCAATTTTTGGGCTCCTGCTGCCAACTCCAGTGTCTCTTTCAGCCAACGTTGGGCTCCTGCTGCTGCTGCCAACTCCAGGATGTGTCAGTCAATTTGTGGGCTCCTGCTGCTGCCAACTCAAGTGTCTCTTTAAAGCAATGTTTGGGCTGCTGCTGCTGCTTGCAACTCCAGGGTGTGATTCATCCAATTTTTGTGCTCCTGCTGCCAACTCCAGTGTCTCTTTCAAGCTATGTTTGGGCTGCTGCTGCTGCTTGCAACTCCAGGGTGTGATTCATCCAATTTTTGGGCTCCTGCTGCCAACTCCAGTGTTTCTTTAAAGTAATGTTTGGGCTCCTGCTGCTGCTTGCAACTCCAGGGTGTGATTCATCCAATTTTTGGGCTCCTGCTGCCAACTCCAGTGTTTCTTTCAAGCTATGTTTGGGTTCCTGCTGCTGCTGCTTGCAACTCCAGGGTGTGATTCATCCAATTTTTGGGCTCCTGCTGCCAACTCCAGGATGTGTTTCAGCCAATATTTGGGCTCCTGCTGCTGCCAGCTACAGGGTGTGTTTTTCAGGCAATATAGGGGCCCCTCATAGTGATGCCACCTCAGCTCTCTGTAATTGTGCCGCTCTGTGATTCTAATAGCGATGCCTCTGATCTGCATGTCCTAATTATTTACAGTATTATTTCAGTAACCCAGCACGCATCCTATGCGTGTTACAGCAAGGCAGAATGGTTTACAACCCTATTGAGGCTCTAGGAAGCTCAGAAATAGCCATTTTTAATAGCGATTCGTCGCAAATAAATTTGGGTCGAACCGATTTTTGTCGAATCGAATTTTTCAAAAGTTCGCTCATCTCTAGATGACACCATTAGAATGTGTGCGAGAACTTCCGCCCTTGTGGTGGCTATGCGTCGCCTGGTCTGGCTGCGAGAGTGGGGTGCTGACTATGCTGCTAAAAGGACACTTACCAGGTTCCCCTTTAGAGGGCAACGCCTGTTTGGGGCCCGTCTGGACCTGTTTGGAGAAAAGGGCAAATAATCCCAATGCAGGCGCCCGTCTCGGCCCCCTCGGGACAGGGACACCCCTCCCATTCCATACCATAGCGTTTAACAAGAACCAGGGGTGTCCTTCCGGAATCTTAGTGCAGACTCCTGCCCCACGAGCAACAGACAACGCTCTGGGCCCCCCGGCGGGGCTAAGCCTAAATCTTCCACCAAATCCCCTCAAGCATGATGGGGCGCCCTCGCCCGCCTGGGTGAGGGGATGACTGCAGCACCTTGCTCCTATCAGGAGGCATTTTCTGGTGGATACAGGAGGTAGTTTCCTCCGGATACAGGATAAAGTTTGCTGCGCGGCCTCCCCCATGATTGTCAGGGTACTCCTGGTCCCTGCCTCTGTTCGGGTGCGGGTGCAGGCCATGCACGGCTTGCGGGGTCTGGAGGTCACTTGCGGTTTGCCCTTAACAGGCAGGAGCAGGTGCCGCTACACCAACCCCTTCACATTCCCACAAAGGGATGAGTCAGTCTGCCCTTCTGTATTCACAGGTTGTCGGCAATTCTACTATGTCAGGCAATTTCTACATGAAAAATCTGGGATGGCCCACCAGCGCCTTGCGCCTAGTGGCCCTTGCCGTCTGGGGAGATCAAGGATGCTTATGCTCACATCCCTGTGTCTTCCAAACACCGAGGCTCTTCAGGTTTGTGTTGGAAGTCCAACACTGCTAATCTGTGGCCTCGTTATCTGGCCTCTCTTCTGCCTCCAGAGTGCTCACCAAGGTACTAATGGAGGCTATGTCTCTGATGAGACCAAGGGGCGTCCGCGTGAGACCTGCCCGGCGGTCCTTTTCGCTTCCCAATCTCTATGTCAGGTCGAGTTAGCTACTCGGCTGGTGGCGTCCATTGGGAGTCATTTGGATGGGTGTTCATCCACCTCAAGTCCTCCTTGTCCTCTTGTTTGCTATCTCCATCCCTAGTGATGAATCTAGATTCGGTTCAGTCGAGAATCTTCCTTCCTCAACAATAAGGTGGACAATCTGGTTGCGTGGGTCCAGTCCCTCCTTGCTGTTCCAGTCCCTGCACCAGACAGGAATGCAGCTGGCGGGCCCGTTTGGTGACTTGCTTAGATGAAGTCCCTTATACTCCTCTACCTGGGCTTTTCTGCAACTTCTATTGTTAATACTGGACTGGGACCCAGCATCCCTGGAGCAGGGTCATGTGTGCCTTCCCCCTTGGTTAGGAGTCCCTCTTGGAGTGGATTTACTCTAGGAACCTGTCTGGGGGCAGTTCCCTTCTTGCCCTTCCTAGAGACGGTCACCATGTGAATGCCAACCTATCAGGTTGATGGGGAGGTTTTCTTCTGTGACCCCATGCGGGTGCGGGGAAGGTGGGGCCTTTAGGAGGTCCGTGCACCTATCAATATTGAAACAGTGAGTCTTCGGGTTGACGCTATCTCGCTTGACTTCTCCTCTTCACGGCCTGCCTGTTTGGCGGCGCTCGGTCTTTCTGACGACTAAGGCCTACCTTAAACATCTGTGTGGGACCTGGAGCAGGATGGTCCCCCAGGAAGGTATATGTTCCTGATCTGGGTGGAGGATGTTTCCTGCATATCAGTGGTATTCGCTCCGGTGGAGGTCCCTCTGCGACAGGATGTGCTAATTCTTGTGTCACTAGGAAGTTCATCCAGTGTGGACCTGTTTGGTGCCCCGTCACTATTTCAAGCTCTTGCCACTCGTTTCCCTGTCCCTGGATCCTCTGGACTTGGTCATGAGGATTTAGGAATTTTTATGATAGGACATTCTGGCCTGTATGTCTTGTCTCCGTTTCCCCTGCTAAACAAAACGTAATGGGGGCTGTCAGACTAAGCCCCCCTTGGTCCAAGGAATACAATGTGCCGCACCACAACTAATATGAAAATATATATAAACTTTATTCAATCGATAAATTAGACACCACAATAAAAGACAAACACACTACAACTGATTAAAACACATATCGGGACAGAATGGCTGGTTATTCATACTATTAAGTCCATAATTGATGATTACTAAATAGGAAGTTCCCTAATGCTCTCCCCAGAAAAAAGCAACAATCTATATATATATATATTTTAAAGTAAATAAATGCATAACCATGTGAATAAATACACTGTGCCAATTTGGAATATACAACAATAGTGAACCACAATCAATAAAGACAAAAATACAATTAAACTAAATGAAAATACAATTAAACTAAATGAAAAAAATACTGCAAAAAAAGGGCTGAGTGCTGAAAAAGATTATCTGAGCATGTCGGTCTTCATGCCAGACCTATCAAAAATAAAGTGCAATGTGCTGAGCATATACACGGGAACTAATCTGTTGTAAACAATAGAAGTAAATGCAAAGTTTTACATCACCCTGTTAGGTTGGCCAGCGTCCAACGATATCCAGACCAAAGCAAACGACGCGTTGCGTGGTTAGACCACTTCGTCAGGCTGCTGAATGTCCTTCCTTCCTGCCGCCTTAAATGTCTGTGAGGTGCCCACGCTGGCCGGCGGGACGCCGGCCGCGCGCCAGGGGCCCCGCCCGCACACCCCTAGGGGTCACGTAAGGGCCACATGGCTGCGGCGCCAGCCCCCGTCACCCGGGACACACCCTACCAGGAAGTGCGGAGGATGCGCGCGCACCCGGCACCCGACGCGCCGGCGCACTCCCCTGCAGTAGGAGGCGCCCGCGCGTCAGAACCCGGCGGCGCGCGCACCACCACACACAGCCTCCCCGCCAGCCTCTGAGAGACGGTGACAGCTTCCGCTGGATAGAAGGCGACAGGGGGAATGGACATCTTGGTCCAAACAATAGATATTCCAACATGTACAACAAAATACAATGTGTGTGTGGTGACTCATTATACACAATTAGTACTTGAATAAATACACTTCTCTATTTACAAATCTATATAACTGTATTTACAAATGACATAATCATATATGGAATGGTCCATTATACTTCAAAGGAGGGGAGGTGACATAGTTATTACAAGATTGTTAAATGTGCTCCATATATTATATCTATTTACAGAACTTACATTTATATTATTATTATATCTATTTACAAAGCTAGTGTTTGTATATTTACAATGTACATGATTCTATAACTCTGTGTGTAACAATCCAATGTACAGGGAGGGGAAAAGGGGGGAAAAGGGAGGGGGATGAGGGGAAAGGAAAGGAAGGGGGAAGGGGGAGGGAAGGATAAAGCAAACAATTATAATATAATACAAATATAGAACAAATTATAAAGGCCAGAAATGAATATATATTATTTCACACACTTCTTCGGACCATTCGCAGTCCCTTCCACCCTCCGACACCACGGTAATTCAAAATAAGGTCCTACGGTGTTGGGGGTTTTCCTAAAGCCAAAATCAGATATCCAAAGACAAAGTAGTTTATTCAATAGTTGTAAATGGATGGCATGCACTCTACTCCACCAATCCAAAACGCGGTCCGTACATCTAATAAGAGAAGAGAGAAGTCCTTGGTGAAATCGAGCATATATAAGAAAAGAAGGTCCATGGTAAGATCAAACATATCTAGTTACAAAGTCCTATATGGATGTACCCAATACACCCCTATCATTAATCAAAAGCTACAAAAACAAGGTGAAACTCTGGAGAGAAAGAAAATAAATAAGGTAAAACTCTAGAGAGAAAAGAGGCAGTGCCCATATTAATGATGTCCAGGCCTCACATGGCACATGGGGGGGGGGGGGGGGGAAGGAGGGGTGTGGGAAGGAAGAGGGTAGAAGGGAGAGGTGGGGAGGAAAGACCATTGTTACTACAATCAGAAAAGGCCGAAACGTATAAGTGTAAAGATGGAGACAGTCTCCATGGTATCATTGCATCACATAGTTAGTCCCGCCCTAGAAATGGCAAGAAGGAAAAGTCCTCGTTTAGGCCCTCAGGTGCTCGAGTGTGTAACCTGAAGATCCATTCTAATTCCCTACGTTGTAGTTTCCTCTTCAGGTTACCACCTCTACCACCCATACTCACCTTGTCCAAAAAAGTGATACACATGTGATCAATCTTGGCATCATGAAAATCCAAGAAATGGGCTGCCACTGGTACCAGTGGTTTACCAGCATCCCTGTCCCTCCTGGCCAGTTTGATGCTTGAGATGTGTTTCTGTATACGTGTTTTAACTGCATTTTTTGTTTCCCCAATGTAGGCCTTAGGGCAGCCACATTCTATCATATAGATAACGCCCTCAGTCCTGCAATTGAGGAAATGCTTGATGCGATAGCTCTTCTTGGAATGGTAATCTTGCACTGAGTCTCGGGGCTTTACCAGTGGACAGATGCTACATCCTCCACATGGTTTTGAACCACTGTAGCGATGTCCCACAAGCCAGGTTTTTGGTCCCATATAGTGGCTTTTACACAATTGGTCCCTTAGATTAGGTGAACGTCTGGCCGTCATCTGTGGTCCCTCCCTGACCCATCGAGTGAGATACGGGTCAGTTCTAAGTATATTCCAGTGTTTCTTGAGTATTCCTCTAATAGTCCCCCAGTTGTTATTGTATTCACTCGTGAATCTGATCGTGTCATTATGTCTCTGTTTCTTACCTTTTTTGTATGCCAAGAGTTCTTCTCTCGGAGTATGTTCAGCTCTCATGAGTGCCCGTTGGACAATCTTCTTTGTATAGCCTCTTTTTTGGAATTTCTCCTGTGTGTTCCTGGCTTCCGCTCTAAAGTCGCCTTCATCAGAGCAATTCCTTCTAGTCCTCAGCATTTGGCCAACTGGTATTCCTTGTTTCAGGCTCTGTGGGTGAAAGCTTTTGTAGTGCAAAAGGCTGTTGGTAGCCGTCTCCTTACGATATAGTTTAGTCTGAATTTCACCGTTTTCTGCCATGTTAATTTCTAGATCCAGGAAGACCACCTGATGGGAGGAAATGGTATGAGTAAGATGAATGTTCAATTCGTTATTGTTGAGTTCTTCGATGAATTTTTTGCCCAAGTGGGATGGTCCATGCCAAAATATCAGTAGGTCATCGATATACCGATGCCAACCTAAGATGTGTTGGTGGTACTCTCCATATTTTGGGGCCCATACTACCTCTCTCTCCCACCAACCGAGAAATAAATTGGCCACAGAGGGCGCACACCGTGCCCCCATGGCCACTCCCCGTATTTGTCTGTAATATCTAAGATCAAAGGTAAACATGTTGTGCGTAAGCACAAAATCCAATAATCTTAATATAAATTGATGTTCCAACCTGTTATCTAAAGATTCCATGTTCAGGAAATATTCAACTGCATGCCTTGCTCTCTCATGCGTGATATTAGTGTACAGGGACTCACAAGTAATGAGAAGAGTGTCAGTCTCCTCGCCTTTCCTGCCCTTTAAGGCATCGTGAGCGCGCCATACCACGTACTGCATGCAGCAGCAGACATGCTCAGCTGCATGGTTTTAACAGAGCAGGCTCTTCTTCTGTCGCATGCTCCACAGTGACACCTGCTGTTCAGCCCATTGGAAGTGCACAAGGCCTAGAGTGTAAGCTCTTGGACTTGATTTCACCTCCTGGTGTCCTGAGTTTGAATGGACAGGAAGTGACTTCACCAGACTCTGGCACATCCCTCCCTGTGCTGATTGATAGCCCTATTTAAGAGGACAGCTGGCCTACAGCCAATGCTGTGTTATCAGCTTACTTCCTGGACCTTGTTTTTCCTGATTCCTGAATACCTGATCGAATACCTGGATTTATATACGGACGGATAACCTGATTTTTGACGCGGATTGCTTATGGACTTTGCCTGTTTTCTGCCTGCCTCTGACCCCGGATTCACCATTGGACTCTGCTCAGACTTTTTATTTGCTCTTTGGAGTTTTTTCTGCTTCACTTCGCCCCATACATGGAGCTCAGCTCAGCTCTCCCCATGATTGTAGCCAGGAGGCTTGACAAAGAGTCCCTGTAGGCAGTTGTATGTGGTTGAGTTTGTTTAGAATATCCGTAGAGTCTTGTACATAAGAGTCTAGAGCTAGAACATGTGGCTGCAGTGCTACATCTATATATGTGCACGCATATTCAGTGAGACTGCCTACCCCAGACACAATCGGCCTGCCGGGGGGATGTGAGCGGTTTTTGTGCACTTTAGGCAGTATATACAAAGTAGGAATGCGTGGGAACTCAACCCTTAAGTAGTCATAAGTGGTGTTGTTAATGACTCTCTCCTCCAAAGCCATCCTCAGTATGTTCTCATACTCCACTTGATACTGCTTAATCGGGTTATTTGTGAGTTTCTCATATGTTTTTTTGTCATTTAATTGTCGGGATACCTCCCTTTGGTAGTACTCCCTTGAGAGAATGACTATGTTGCCCCCCTTGTCCGCTTCTTTTATGATTATATCATCCTGATTGCGTAATAGGCGAATTGCCTCCTCTTCTTCCCGTGTTAGATTCTTATGGGTTCTATTTGGGATGATATTTTGTAGATCTTTGCTTACCAAATTGTAGAAGATTTCGATTGCCGGACAGTTCGACCATGGGGGGGTAAATGTGGAGGGTCTCCGCAAATGTGTCTTCCGTTCCTCCCTATCTTGCTCATCCAATAGGCTCATGAGGTCCTCTAGGGCAATGCCCTCGGCTTCGCTCCAATTGGAGTCACAGGACTCCCGGCTCGGATTAGAGAAAAATATCTTTAGGGAGAGTCGCCTACAAAACATGAATAAGTCCTTAATGACATTGAACGTATTAATTGCATGGGTTGGTGAAAAACTGAGTCCCCTGGCCAGAACAGATTTCTGCAATTCTGTGATGGGACTACCTGATAAGTTGATCACCTCTAGTTCTATGTTGGTCGTCTGCGTGTGTGGGGCCTTTGGTTGGGTGGGAATCGTCCCCGTCTCCCCTCCCTGGGCCGCAGTCTCCTGTATTCCCATGCATTCTGTTCCCTTGTTTTGGTGCCTGTGGCTCCTCTTCCTGTTGTGGTGACCCCCCCTCCTTGTCCGCTTTTGTCTTTGTCGACTTCTAAAAAACGATCCTCCACAGAATAATCTGAGTATTGGCTGGAAACTGAGGAGTCCCTGAAAGAGGGAGAATGTCTATGCGGTCTTTCCCACGATGATGCATTAGAATGTGGTGCATTGGACCTGCCCCGTTGATTGCCTTTATGTTTCCACCTATATATCCTACCATTAGTGGCATCCGCCCGATCCCTAGTCAATTTTTGTTTCTTTTTGTCTTTGCCCACCACCTCATACCTGCCCATTTCCTTCACAACTGTATCATTGAAGGACGCGATTTGTTCCTTGGACATGATGAGATCCAATTTAATGTATAGGTCCTGCAATTCTGTCTTCACCTGATTCAGTAGTTTTTTTGTCCTCCTGAATCAACATTTCCATAAGGGACATAGAGCATTGTAATAAATGTGTTTCCCATTCCCGTTTAAAATCTTCAGATACCTTCCAGGCAGGGAAAATTTGTACACGTGACCCACGGGGTATTAATTTTAGTTCTTTATAAAGTTCCAGGCTGTTAATGTTCCACCATAGGCGCAAGTATCTGCACCTAGCCTGTTTGATGGATCTCAGAACCATAGCCTGGGTAACGTTATTCTCTCCTGGGTTTGTGACGGTGGGAACTGCCGTACCCCTAAGTTCTGATAATTGTTGGGACCAACCATTTTCTAACATATCAAAATTCATAATGATGTGTGCTGGAGTGATTATCCAAAAGGACTGTCTGAACTTGAAGCTACAAACCAAGGCGGGGTTCTGAGCAGAATTGCTCTGGTAGGGGGACCATTGATACTGGTGGTTCCTGGGTGGCCCAGTGGAGTGTGGATTCGCAGACGTGATTCCTAGGGGAGTAGTTCTGTACGTTCTGCTAGGGGTGGCGCCCTGTTTCGCTCAGGGCCTCCTATACCTCACTCCAATCCATAGTCTCTGGCCTAGCCGGCCTGACTGCTGGTTCTTCCGTCCTTATGGAGACAGGCTTCTCTCCTCTGTGTTCGTGAGTATTGGAAGTCTCAGAGCAGGGCTCTTCTTCTTCTTCTTCCATTCTTGGGGTATGGCTTGCCCATATGGATTGGTGTTAGTCTAGATCTCTTCCCTGTTGGGCATTCTCTGTTCCCACGGCTCTATAGTTATTACAGCATGGCTTGGAGTTGACTCTCCAACTCGGTACTCTGAAGGGTCAGGTTCTGCCCTGTCCGCCTTCCTGCAGAAGTCTTTTGCTTGTTTTCCTTGGCTAAGCATTCTTTCGGGGGTTGCTCACTGCGTTCCCCACTTAATTCTATGGTCTCTGTTGGGATTTGAATTTTTATTCTGTTTGCCTTGCGGGGTGTTCCATTTGGACCGATTCAGGTAGCTGTCTGACTGTCTTTTACCTTCAAAGTTGTCCTTCTGGGACTGTTACTTCAGTCAGACGTGTGTCTGAGCGGGCGACTCTGTTTAGCTAGCCCTCGTTCCTTGATATGCACCAGGATAAGGTGGTGCTCTGCCTTACGCCGGACCTCCTGCCTATGGTGGTGTCTTAGGCTCATGTATTTAAGACATTGTCTTTCTTCTGTGCTTTATTCCTAGTAACGCTGAGGCAAGGGGATCTACTTCCTTCATCAGGTGCTGGAATTCTTTACTGAATTTTCTCTTGTCCCTTAAGGGGACTGATGCCCCTTGGGGGTTGTGGGCACCTATCTCTGTATGTGCCGGATCTCGTCTGCTTCCAGGGGTTAAGCGGCCCTTGGCCTAGTCTTTACTTGGATGGTCGTCCCTTCTGGTCCTAGGGAAGGTTTGGCTTCTTCCTGGACTATTGTTGGCGTTTGATTTTGTCAGGCTGTTACTCAGGCCTATTCCTTTAGGGGAAGAGTTTCTTCTCATTTTACTTCTGATTCTACTGGTGTCTGGGTATCCTTGGGCCTTTCAGCACCAGTTTTGTTGAACAAGTTTGCTAGACTGCTACTTGTTTTTTGTTCATACCCTTTCAAAGGTTTTTATGATGTTGACGTTGGAGCCTTTGCTCATGTCGCTTTCAGTGGCAAGGTTTGCAGGTAACAGTGCCTTTACTGTCTGCTGTGCCTTTTTTGTTGGGGATCCCACCCTACTTTATGGACACTGCTATTGGATGTCCCAAGTGTAAGTATTATATCTGGAGCAGGACGTACTGTATACTTAGAATAATACAATTCTGTGAAATACTCACCTGTAGAATTGGTATTATACATATACAGTACGTCCTGCTCCACCCCACCCTGGTTTTTGCTTTATTCTGGATCCCTTGTATGGTGATTGTTATGATTGTTATCATTGTTATCATTACCAGTTGTTTTTGGTGGTTAAATTCTCCCGGCTTCTGGTTCACTGCTTTTCAATGCTGGGGATTTGTGGGAGGTCCCTGGGTATATGAAGGGCCGGGAGGAGCCTGTTTTTGCATGTCTGCAGTGCACAGCGCCATCTGGCGGAGGATAACCCAAGTGTAAGTATTATATCTGGAGCAGGACGTACTGTATACGTATAATACCAATTCTACAGGTGAGTATTTCACAGAATTGTATTTTTCAATGTCTCTGCAGTCCAGTGCCATCTGGCGGAGTAATACCCAAGTGTAAGTAATCTAATCTGGAGCAGGACGTACTGTATACTCATAATACCAATTCTACAGGTGAGTAATCACAGAATTGTATTTTTCCATGCGTTTTAGACAAAAGTTCTTCCTGAACTAATTCGGAACTAACCAAACATTTTTTGAAAACGTTTGGTTTGAATCTTCTATTCTTTTATTTCTTACATTCTATTCTCTTTCTTCCAGGCATTCTATTATTTTCTGTCATCCCTTCCATTCTTACTTTTATCCTTTATCTCTTCTATTTTTTGTCATTCCATATTTTTTTTTCTTCTATTCTTTGTTTTTGTCTGACATTCTCTTTATTCTTTATGCTCCTTTCTTTGTTTCTGCAACACCCCAAGGGGCTTAATGTTGCCCAAGATCCACAAAAACCTGGAGCCGACCCTGTTTTTAGGAAAGGGTTGGGGCCGACTGCCACAGAGCAGTGTTTACCAATATAGATGAGCAAAATTTTCAAATCTTGGTTCAGCAGTTCGCCGAACTTTTCAGAAAATGTTTGGTTCGGTTCGAACTAGTTAGGGACGAACTTGTGTCTAAAATGCATGGAAAACAATGGCTGACGGTCCTAAAAGTCCTTTTTAACACTGAAGTCACCCAAGGCTGTATGAAAACATATTTTATTGAACTAATTAGCATTTGAATTGGCGGTGGCTAATTAGCATACATATCACGCACTGTCTAATTAGCATTTCAATAGTCCACGGCTGTGTTTGATAGTTTAAAGCACGTAAAGAAAATGGTGAGAAGCAACAGGGCTTGCGGTCCTGGAAAGTGAAGGGAAGTAGTGGCTTTTTACAAACACTGAAAAATTTACCCATTCTGGGTAGGGGGTAGACCTGTGGTTATGTAGGGCTGGCAGTAGTGGGCAAGTCCTCAAAAAATGATCCAATTTTTACTGCAGTAGTAGCGGGATTGGCATCTTGACAATTCAGTTGAAGAAGACCAAACAAAACCAAACAATGGCTTTTTTTTACAATCCTTGGGTAATGTACCCATTTTGTGCATCAGGGCGTAGACCTGCCGTTGTGTAGGCCTAGTAGTAGCAGAGGTTGGCAGCGGAGGTGCTGTTGGTGGTAGTAGTGGAGTTAGCAGTACTGCAAGACTAAGGAGGGGTACAGGAGACCTGTGGTGGTTGTGTAGGGCTGGCAGTAGCGGGCAAGCCCACAAAATATGATCCTATTTTTATGGCGCTAGCAGCAGGATTGGCATCTTGACAATTCAGTTGAAGAAGACCAAACAATGACTTTTTTTACAAGCCTTGATAAATGTACCCATCCTGTGCATCACAGCGTAGACCGGCAGTTGTGTAGGCCTAGTAGTAGCAGAAGGCAGCAGCGGAGGTTCTGTTGGTGGTAGTGGTGGCATGATAATCAGTGGCATCAGGCATAGGGGTTTTAAAATCATCACCTATCCATGCTTGAATCATCTTTACAAAAGCTAGTTTGTCAATGCTTTTGCCAACAACCTTTTCCACTTAGGGGTATTAAAATCATCACCTATCCACGCTTGAGTCATCTTTACAAAAGTTAGTTTCTCAGTGCTTTTGGCGACAAACTTGTCGGCTTAGGGGGGACGACACCACCTGCTGCACTGAAATCCATGGCAAACTATGCTAGCTTTGGCTAATAGTCCAATGTACTCTCCCAGATGTTCAAGGGGTCGAGGTAGGAGTGCACCTGGTTGTTCAGGTGGTGTTTCTGGTGATGAACATCCCAGCCAGGACGATGTGTGCCAGGTGAGCTTATGGGATGTAAATATTTGTACATCATATTCTAAAGAGTGAGTTGCGTGCTGCTGCTCCCGCCTGTTGGGGTGGTAGCACATTGATGGCGAGAGGAGGGTGGACACCCAATCAGACATGCTTGCGTCAGGTGTCTGCATTTGAAAGCTATGGCGAACTGGCTGCATGTCTTTTCTCGATAATTAGCATTTTTGCCTTCCTCTTGGCTTTATACTGAGGGTCTAAAAGTGTAGCAATCCAATACTCATATTTTTGCTTGCTAACAATGCAGCTGTCAGTGCACAAGCTTGCTGTCCTCACCATTATTTCTGAGGGCCCGGTTGTTTCCAGTTCCACTTCATGTTGCCATGCTTGTTCATCATCATCATCGTCATCACCACCACTGCCTTGATGACCGTCGCCATCATCATCATCATTGTGTGCCTCCTGCCCTATCCCTTCCTGTTATAATTTGGTTGTTTCCATCTCCTAATCTACCTGGGGTCTGATTTCCTCCTCCTTACCCTCCTGCCTCCTCACCTATCCCTTCATGTGATAAGCTGGTTGTTTCCTCCTCCAAATCCACCTCCTGGGGTCTGATTTCCTCTTCTTCACCTCTTCTTGTAGATCCAAAGAGCCAAAAGACAGATGGGATCCTTCCTCCGGCAATTGCTGAATCGTGGCCGTGAGCGTTTGCTCCAAAATTTATTTCAGAGCCATAACATCATTCATTCCGCTGTTGTCCCTGCTGACAAATCTTATCGCTTCTTCAGCATGTGACATGTGTCTCTGATCATCTGCCAATGCCGGAGCAGAAAATCACACTGGCTGACCCTTTGCTGCCAGTCACCACTGCGCTGGTGGTAGAGGCGGTCAAGCATGTGGGGACATCGTAGATTAAGTGGTGTTAAGGAAGACCATTCTGGAGCTGCACGTCTAGGAGAGAGTATTTGAAGGCATAGTGAACACAAACCCCCCTGGGCATGGCCAGAACATCCTTCAGACCAACATATGTTTTTAACAGAAGTTTGGCAACCAGATTGATCATGTGTGCCAGGCATGGGGCATTTGTCATGCAACATAGACGCAGAGCAGCCACAATGTACATCCCGTTATCTGCAACCACATTGCCCAATCTAGGTTGACGTGGAGACAGCCAGCGAAAGATTTCCTCATGCATGCATGTCAGCAACTCCATTGCAGTGTGGCAGTGCTGCACCTTGCAGTGATGAAAGGATGAAGGAGAAGGAGAGTAAGCTACTCCCTGCTGTCTTCCATCTGTTGAGGAAGAGGAGGAGGAGTAAAGGTGCCTGGTGTCTAAATCTGAAGCGGATCGGCACAAACGCAAAGGTGTTACTGATGCCTGACCTTGTTGCGTCAGAGCATCGTGCTGCACAAGGTTGACCTAGTGGGCCATGACACACATGTATTGCCCTTGACTGTAGCTACTGCTCCAAGTATCTACTGTTGCATGCACTGTGCTGCACACTGACAGTTGCATGGACAGTACAACTTTCTCTTCCACTTAGTTGTGCAAGGTGGGGATGGCCTTGTTGGAGAAGAAATGGCGATTGGAGACACGCCACCTATGCTGGGCGCACCCCATTAGTTGCCTAAAGGTGGTGGACTCAACCAGGTGGTATGGCAGTGACTGCACCACCAACAACTTGGTCAGGTGCAAGTTCAGCCGCATGACAACCGAATGACTGGGCACATATTGTTGTCTGGTGGATATAGATTTCATTATGGATAACTGACAGGATGGAGAAGGAGCACT
The DNA here is from genome assembly GCA_027917425.1 of Gastrophryne carolinensis. Lineage (NCBI taxonomy): Eukaryota > Metazoa > Chordata > Amphibia > Anura > Microhylidae > Gastrophryne > Gastrophryne carolinensis. Next base: position 77,311,793 of record CM051241.1, read on the forward strand.
AGATCACGATGAGCAGACTGAGGTTGTAATGCCTGTGGATGAGACCTGGCTGCTAGACAGATGACAAGTTATAGGAGCCGCACCATCAGCAGCAGCAAGAGTAATAAGGTTTTGATAGGGCATTTGCAAGGCATTTTGATTGTCCCAAGCAACTTTGTAATACCGCTTCAAGTGCCTACGTAGGGCCATGGCTAACTTTCTGATCCGGCATTTGCCAGGTTTTGTAACTCTGGGAATGTACAAATTAATTGCCACATGGCAGCGTACCGTACAGAGCTCGCTTTTCCACCACCACCAGCTTTTGCTCCTCCCCTGTCAGGCTTTTTTCTGGAGTCTGCAAAAGCAGCATCAGCATCACCGTCAACTGCTCCTGAGTGGACCATACCAGCAGACCTAGCCGTGTGCCGTTTTGCAGATGATCTGGCCCTACCTTGGCTCGGCTTTTTGTCACTGCCAGTACCAGAAGTACCCTCCTGCTCTGACTGGTTCCCAGGTCCTGTCCAAAACTATCATCATAAGCCTCCTCCTGATCCCTGCCACTTTCGTGTTCTGATGTTTCATCATGGTCTACTTGCCTCCCCACACCACAACCACCTTCATAACTGCCAGTATGTTCATACCTATCACCACCCCCACTGCCACAGCTATGCGTCTCAGACACCGCTTCCGCCTCCATCACCTCTGCAACACACTCCAAAGGCTGACTGTCATCAAACAAATCCTCCTCATCAATATCTATAGCAACTGGGTTGCTGAGAAAAGCTGGCGTTGCAATAGAAGTGGGCAGTAAAGAGACAGATGATGGAAGAAAAAGGCTTATTTTACTGTGACTTGTTGCTGTAGTGGAGGAAGAATCCACCGAAACCTGGCTCAAGTCCACAATGGATGCATTGTCCGAAATAAAACGCCTACTGGGGGAAATGGACAACTCTTGCTTACTGATGCTGCTACTACTACCAATTACAATTACTACCGCATATATTACTGCTGCTGCTACTACTGCATACATTGCTGCTGCTACTACTACTGCGTACATTACTGCTGCTGCTACTATTACCACATATTTTGCTGCTGCTGCTACTACTAGCAGAGGTGGGCCTAGAAAAAATGGAAGCTGCCACTACTATGGCTGGGCCTGGGCAAATGGCTGGTGCTACTTTTACTGGGCCTGGGCACATGTCTGCTGACCACATTGTTGGTACTGGCACCAACATCCTTATTGCAGGGATGTTTGTTCCTCCACCACATCCTTTCCCACACCTTCCTTTCCCAGACATTTTACTTAGTATTTAAAAAAATAAATTATTGGGAGCAGCGTACACACCAAAATGACACACTTGCACAGCCCAGCTAAAACAGTGCTCTAAAATATCGCTTGGAAGGTGAAAAGATTGTTTTTTTTTAAACCGTATTACACACTTAGGCACCGTGGACCCCAACTTTGAGAGACAGTATATGCACACTTAAAACAGAGCTGCTCCCCCCAAAACAATTCCTTGGCAGGTGAAAAAGATTGTTTTTTTAAACTGTATTGTACACTGAAGCACTGTGGACCCCAATGGTGCGTGCACACTTAAAACAGAGCGGCACTGTGTACCCCAAGTTCCCCAACTCAGTGGCCAGCTAAACCAGACAGATGTGACCAAAAAATTTAAAAAAACCCTCACTGAAATTTTCAGATTTTACAGGATGGACTACAATGACCGCAGATCCTAGTGCAGGCAGATGCAATTTTTCTGTGCAGCCCCCCAGCGTCCTACTGTTCCCAATTCCTATCCTGTCCCTTCTTTTCTCTTATGCTGTGGTTTAAAATGCCCTAAACTGTCCCTGCTCTAAGAGCAATACTCTCTCTGCAACAGCCAGCTCGGATCACATGACTATCTCCTGCAATAGCGCCTCCTGATTGGCCCAGCTACCCTGACCTCTTAAGCTGCGACCATGTGACCATGTTTCTCTGCTTCTCCTTGGCTGGTCGTGATCTATGGGGTGGGGCCGGTGAAATCCCGCCAGGCTTGTCTTCCGCATTTTGCCGCAAACCATGTGAAGTTCAGATTCGCGGTACACCAAACTCCTCCTGAAATTCGGGTTGAAACCAGGTTCTCCTGGTTCGGTTTGCTGATCTCTATTCACCAACCATCTCCTTGAGAGCCACTAACAGGTCAGGTTTTGCAGAGTTCCACGTAGGTGCACAGGCTAATGATTGGTGCTATATGGGAATCCACAAAACCTGTTGGTGGCTCTCAAAGAAAGGGTTGGGGTATAGAGCCCGAGGTTATATTTAGGCTTTGGATGCACATCCAAGTGGCACAGTCAAAAATCACTAGAGGTCCTTTTTTCCCCCATACACCCAGGGACACCAAGATTGATGCCCTTGCTTACAGGCATTAGGAAAATGCCAGAAATTATGCAAAACAAAACAAAAGGTGCAAAACAAGGTTCACACTTCCGCAGCAATCTCGTGGCATTCATGACCGTTGGCAGTCGATGCCAAAGGGCAGGTGTACAATCAAGCTCCTAGTGAATTGGTTGCTGACAGTCAGGTGGAGTAGCAGAGTGGCTGCCACCAGCATAACTGATCAAAAGTAAGTGTGCAGTGTGGCATCCCAAATTAGGGTGCCCCTCCCCCCCGGGGGCATGGATGTGAGGGGATCTCCAGTCATTTCTGACTAGAGGTCTGATTTAAAATAAAAAAGGCAATACTCATCATCTGATCCCCACTGCAGCTTCCTCAGGATCCAGAGATGCAAGACACACTTTGTGCAGGCAGGGTGCCCACTGGCTGTAGGTGTTGGAGATACTGTGCAACAGCCTTAGCTTAGTATGTGATCTGCATCATAGAAACATAGAAAGTTGACAGCAGGAGACCATATGGTCCATCTAGTCTGCCCTTATATGTATACTGAATGTTCTCTTTATCTTAGGATAGATGTGTGCTTATCCCAGGCATGTTTAACTTCAGTGACTGTTGATTTTTCAAGTTTGTTCCAAGCATCTACTACTCTTTCTGTAAAATAATATTTTCTAACATTGCTCCTGATCTTCCCCCCGAATAGCTTCAGGTTGTGCCCCCTTGTTCTATCATTAAGTTTCTTTTTAAAAAGAACCTTATTGAATCCTTTCACATATTTAAAGGTCTCAATCATGTCCCCCTTTCCCTTTTCTTTAAGTCTCTCCTGATAAGTTTTAAGTTTAAGTCCTTCCACCATTTTTGTTGCCCGCCTTTGGACCCGTTCGATTTGAATAATGTCTTTTTGCAGGTAAGGTCTCCAGAACTGCACACAGTATTCTAGCTGTGGCCTTACCAGGGCTCTATACAGCGGCATCACAACCTCCCTCTTCCTACTGGTGATGCCTCGAGCTATGCAGCCGAGCATCCTGCTTGCTTTTCCCACTGCCTGGCTACGCTGTCCACTCATCTTGCAGCTATCACTAACCAGTACCCCTAAATCTCTCTCCTCCGAAGTCCTGGCTAACACAGTGCTGCCCATACGGTACTCAGAGCAGGGATTCCTTTTACCCAAGTGCATGATTTTACATTTAGAGACATTAAACTCTAGTTTCCACAGTTTTGACCATCTATCCAGTAAAGCTAAATCATTTTCCATGTTGCAGACACCTCCATGAATATCCACCCTATTACTAACCTTTCTATCATCAGCAAACAGGCAAACTTTTCCTACCAAGCCTTCTCCTATGTCACTTACAAATATATTAAAAATAATGGGGCCCAGGACAGAGCCTTGCGGCACACCACTTGTAACTCGCCTTTGTTCAGATTGCACGCCATTTACAACAACGCTCTGATACCGATCCCTCAGCCAACTGGAAATCCACTGAACTATCCAGGGATTGAGTCCTACCTATAATAACTTATCTATGAGCTCTTTATGTGGTACAGTGTCAAAGGCTTTGCTAAAATCCAGATAGGCGATATCCACAGCACCACCTTCATCCAACACTTTAGTGACATTGTCAAAGAAATCAATAAGATTGGTCTTACATGATCGTCCCTTAGTAAAGCCGTGCTGTTTTGGGTCCAACAGGTCATTAGCCATACAACATTGGCCATTCTCCAATCATCTGGAACCTCACCAGTTGAAAGGGAATGGTTAAGTAAATCATTCAGAGGGGCTGCAATCAGGGGCGGACTGGGGTTAATAAACGGCCCGGGACTTTTTTGTCACACCAGCCCTTCTGCAGTGTGTCTGGCCCCATATAATACACCCCCCCCCCATAATAAGCGGTGTGCAGAATCCCCCCAATCACCCCTTAAAGGGAATGGGAGCTGGCAGGACGGCCCGCAGCGACTCCTATTCACCCAGCCCTCTGCAAGAAGCATTGCTGGAACCGATAAACTACCAGATCAGCAGGCGGCCATTGCAGAGGAGGTGACGGCCTACCGGGCATTTGCCCGGTATGCCCTATGGCCAGTCCGCCCCTGGCTGCAATCACAAATCTAAGTTCCCTTAGAACTCTGGGGTGGATTCCATCTGGACCCATCGCCTTACTTACCTTTAGATGTGCCAGCTCGGCTAAGACATCAGCCTCCAGAAACTCTGGAGCTGTGCCCTCCCAGCTGGATGCTGTGCTATGGCCATGCCTGCTACTATCTGAAAATACCGAACAAAAGTAGCTATTCAGATGGTCAGCCACAGCCTTATCTCTGTCAATATAGTTTTCCCTATTTCTAATTTTTGAGACTTTTTTTGTCACCAATGTATCGGAAAAAGGTTTTATCTCCCCTCTTCATAGATTTGGCCATTTCTTCCTCCTTTTGCCCTTTTGCAGTCCTTATAATCAGTTTTGCTTCCCTCTATTTAATTTTATACGCCTCTCTGTCAGATACACTTCCACCTACTTTATACTTCTTATAGGCAGACTTCTTATCTTTTATGATAGTGCTGACTTCCCTAGTAAACCATAGTGGTTTCTTCTTCCTTTTATTCTTGCTTAGTTGCCTTTAAGATGGCCATTTTTAACAGTGACCACTGGGCACTCACTTCTGCTACTCTGTTCCACTGTTCCTAATTCCCTTTCTACATAGTCGGCCATTTCCTTGAAGTTTGTTTTCCTAAAGTCTAACACTTTGGTTCTGGTGTGTGATTGAACAATGTCTGTTTTTATTCTGAACCATAAGCATTGATGGTCACTGGAACCCAGATTTTCTTCAACCCTGACCTCGGACACCAGATCCCCATTGTTCAGAAATAACTCCAGAATGTTATCTCCTCTAGTTGGCAATGTCACAAGTTGTTTTAGAGACACTCCATTAAGTGCCTCTAATATAGTCCTGCTCTTGCATGTCGATGCACTTGGGATATTCCAGTCCATATCAGGCATGTTGAAGTCACCTGTAATTAAAATGTCCCCCTTCTCTGCCATTTCAATGATTTCATCTATTAACAGGTTATCTAGATCATCAGATTGTCCAGGGGGCCTATATATCACACCAATTCTGACCACAGCTCCCTCCTTAAGTCTGCATGGTAACCCAGAGTTTCTAGTTCATTATGTGTATGCTGAATTATTGTTGATTGAAGGGTAGTCTTGACATAAATGGCTACTCCACCGCCCTTTCTATCTAATCTGTCTTTTCTGTACAATCTGTAACCGGGTATGGCTATCTCCCAGTCATTGTGATCCTTGAACCAAGTCTCTGTTATTACAACAAGATCTAATTGATCTCTGGATATAATAGCCATTAATTCACAGAGCTTGTTGCCCAAGCTGCGAGCATTGGTACACATCATGTGGATGTTGTTGGTATTGTAGTCTAGTGTGTCCTTGATCTTTTCCACCTCTAGCCTACCACTGACCAGGTTTCCTAAAGTGCCAATGTCCTGCTTCATCCTAAGTGGTAGGGGACAGAAATCACCCTTACAAGTTAAATCTCTGTCCCCTTCCTCTAGTTTAAATCAAAAAATGCTCTGAGTTCCACTCCAAGTTCTTCTGTGCCTTTCTGTGAAGGATGCAAGCCATCCCTCTTGTACAACTCCTTGTTTGACCACCTTCTAATATCATGACTAATACACCCAAAGCCTTTGTCTTTACACCACTGACGTAACCACAAATTGAACTTAGCGATGTTGAGTACCCTTTTTCCTGATTACATACTGGCAAAACTTCAGAAAAGGTGATGGAACCTGGTATTTTGCAAAGTTCCTGACTAAAATTTTGGAAGTCCCTTTGTACAACAAACAAATCTTTTTGCGATAAGTCATTTGCGCCAAGATGCAGCACAATGTCCACTTGGTTATATTTGCTTGCAGACTTGACAATATTTAGAATACGTTTCTTATCCCTATTAGGATCCCTATTGGCACCTGGGAGACATCTCACCTCCTTTAGCTCATTTTTATCCTGTCCATATTGTTAGGCTAATGCAGTTCACATTTCTCACAGTAGATGGCACTGTATCATATATGGCACTGTATCATATATCTGTGTGTAGTCTCTGTTGTACATTCTCTGCTGCATGTTTTGTTTCCTGTACATTAAAGTGATCTTTGACTTTTTTTCCTGTCTAAGTTATTCATGATGTAAGGTGACATTCACTTACTGCATTTATGTTCCAGTAAAATATGAATACTCCTAAGACACAGGTGTCAAACTCTAGCCCCAGTGGTATCTGGATATGGACCACAAGCAAAAATACAGCAGCTTATATTCTAAGCAGCTAGTATGCCACCGCTGGTATTGCTGCCTTCTGCCTAACTAGCAATCACACATGCCACACGGGAACTGCGTCTTATAGAATCGCACAGCCACTTGGCAGTTGTCTCCTGGGGACTTAAATAGCTGCTGGAATGCCATGCAGTTTTGACAGGCACAGTCCTTGTGTGGCGTGTATGCCTGCTGAAAAGTCAGACAGACGGTGGCAGTGTTAGCTGGGCGTGCCCCCACACATCTCCCCAGCTTGCCAGGTAAACAGAACTCTGAATTACGGTTGTGTCAACACCGCACCCCTGAATCTTCTCAGCTCAAGTAAGTCGACAGAAAAGTGAATTAAATTAGGTAAAAAGTGGTTATCAGATCATCAAGGCTGTTTTGGATACCAACACCTGCGCACAAACCCACAATGCATCTGGCTATTGGCTCTTTAGCCCACGTGGACATTGCCCTTGGTCCTATGGCTGTTGTGTGGGGGTAGCGAACAGCATCCAGCAACAAGTGTGTTATTAAAAAATGGAATGCCACCAAGGGGGTAGAAGCGGTGCAGAGGTCCGCTTGGGGTGGAGGTCTCCTTTAAAAGTTCTAAAGAGAGGCCTTTGCTCCCTCTCATAACATTTAAATGGCACCCTATTGCGTGAAGTTATGCACCCTAACACCTCTCCCACAGTGCCCAGTGAGTGATACATTTTACCCAACCGGAAATTGCAGGAAACACTACAGAAACCACTAGCACCTCCTGCCACTTCTGCTCTGCTCAGGGTAATGTTCCACTCACTGGGGCCATTAGAAGAGGTATTTAGGTGCATAGATGCACTTAAAGGGAAAGCCTAGTCTAAATAACCCTTGTGGTTCATGGGAGCAGCCATGATGGGATTACTGCGACATGCTGCCCCATTGACTTCTATTGAAGGCAGAAGGGAGGGGGTAGTGCTTTGTTTCATACATCTCAATAGAAAACAATCATTCCATCATGGCAGCTCCCATGAACCACAAGAGTTATTTAGCCTGGACTAAGCGATCCTGCTATCAAGGTTAGCCCTGCAATTTTGTCCTAATTTTAAAGGGAACCAAAACCCACTTTGGCCACTGTGTATTTAAGTTTGACACATCTGGCCTGAGAAAACGAATGGGCAGCATTCTTCTGCTGCTATACTAGATGTGAGAGCAGCGTAAATACACCACGAGAAGCTGATTTATGATTACTCGACGCCTATTTGCTTGTAAGCACAGCTAGTAATTTAAGATGTGCTTGTTTTAAAGATTTACTTTCCTCCTAGTGTCAGTAAGTTGTTGTACCGTGTTAGCCATCGATGTAAGCAAGAAATCCAAGGTTAAGGTAATACCATTAATTGGCTAACTCAATAAGATTGAAAATGCCTGAAGAAGAAGCTTGAACAGCTTTGAAAGCTTGCATTTTCAATCTTATTAAGTTAGCCAATAAATGGTATTACCTCAACCTTGGATTTCCTACTTTCCTCCTAGAAATCTCCCACATGGTGTGATAAAAACAGACCATATGGGTGATACTAGCGAGTGACCTGATTTCCCTTAGTACATTGGATAGGCTCCAGCGGATCGTTTTCGTCATATAAATGTCACTGTTAATACTCGGGCCCCGTATCATGTTATCAAACAAAAAAGCCCGTAATTCTAATATTTATCACCACCATTACGTTTGTTTAAAGGGGCTCAATTAGTTTACCAACATTTTCCAAAAAAGCACAATGGAGACAATGAAGGCACACTATGACCAGCGTAGGGGGAAATAACATGTCAGCATTTGGTACCTAATTCCTACTGTCATCCATATGCTGAGATTATAGACTTCTTCATATTGTTCGGCTCCCACCATTGTCATAACAATCCCTGTAGGGTCATTCACAAATCAATCCCATGTGCAGTCTGGGAACAGCACCTTTTGTTACTTTGATTTTGGCTGAGGACTATATCATTTTTAGCACCAGAATGTCTCAGCCAGAGTATCCACTAATGGGAGAATTACTGTATGGCTGGGAAACATTTAAAAGCCATAAACAAAAAGCATTACACAACTCAGCAGCACTGAATGCTCAGTATGGCAAAAACAGGCTTAAAGAGATGATTTGTAAGATTCCACCTATTTGTAAAGACTGATGGACAATTCTTTTAGTCTTGGTTAGTATGTGCTATACACAGGGTGGGCTTATCTTTTCTAGGGCCCCATGCAAAGTTGTATCTGGGGGCCCTAATCAAAATAAATTTTGTATAGTGAAATACAATATTAACACACACACACACACACACACACACACACACACACACACACACACACATATACACATTTTCTAATTAGCACAAGTACCACTTGAATGTTACGGGAGGGTTGTCAGTCACTTGAAATGCACATAACTTGCCACATAAATAGTTATTCTAAGTGTGCCATACACTCCACTTTGGTCTTCATGACATCTGGGTAATCTCCAGTAGACGGCGAACTTCTGCAGAGATGAATATGCAAAAAAGAAAGCCCCTCCCGGTCCATATATATCTGGGACCTCCCACCAATTCCCCAGTTCCTTCTCTGCAGGAAAGGCGACAAGACAGAAGATGAAGACTTCTTTACTTACAGGTAAGCCGGCCCGGCCTTCTATTGTCCCTATTACTGCCAGGACCCTTCTAAATTGCCCTATATTGAGCCTCCCAGCTTAGGCTGTGGGTCCTGGTGAAGGTAGGAGCACCCTATGGGTGCAGCAGGAGCACTGCTCCACCGTGAGACCTCACTATGGGATAGGCGGTTATCCAAGTTTCTTGGTGATCCTGGTGTGGGATGCCCCGTCCCTCTAGGCTTATGGCCGGCTTCTGGCAGGGTTCCCCCCCTTCTGGGTCCCTTATTCCCCTCCAGGGGGGGGGGGGTTGCATGGCCTGGCCGATATTTCGTTTTCCCCAGCTTGTGTCCCTGTGTGTGTGTGAGTGTCAGACTGCCTTTACTGGCATACCAGGGAGTAGTGGCAGCCTGGGGGAGCTTCTCCCCCTTTGGCGCGATCGCTGTGCTCGTTTCTAGGGGTCCGCGTTGCTGGGAGGGGGGCGTGGCCTTGGCAAACGCGCGTTCTGCGCTGGCCCGCCCTCCCCCTGCTCTCCCTCCTCATGCATGAGGCTTCGTGGGGGCCATCTTCTTGAGCGGCGCCCCCTCTTAGGAAGGGGGAATTTTTTTGGGCCTGCAAGCCCCGTCTGGAATTCCCTACCCAGGGTCATTTTGATGCGCTGATCCTTAGAGAATGGGAGAGGCCCAGTCGGCTTCCTGGTGTGCCTCAGGGATGGGATAAGAAATATCCTTTTCCGGTGGAGGCAGTTAAGCGCTGGTCTTCTCCTCCCGAGGTCGACGCGCCTGTTTTAGGTTTGACCAACTCTTCTGTGCTGAACACCCCTGACGCCACTTCCCTTAAGGATGGCGAGGATAAGCGCCTTGATCAGATGGCGTGCCACGCATTTGCCAACGTGGGCTCAGCCCTGCGGTCTGTTCTGCCCTGGTGTCGCTTGCTACCAGGTCTCTTATAAGGGACTGGCTGAATAACGCTCAGTTTGATCCAGCTGGCGCTGAGTTTGCTATCCTTAAGAAATGCGAATTGTTCATGGATTTTGTCATGGCTGCGATGGAAGACTCTATTGTCGTGTGTAGTAGGACTTCAGCCTTACTGTTGGCTATGCGCAGATTGGTCTGGCTCCGCCAGTGGACAGCGGGCGTTGGGGCCAAGAAGTCGCTCACAGCTCTTCCCTTCTTGGGTTTGCGGCTGTTTGGAGATAAATTGGATGCTGTTGCTAAAGGAGGTAAGTTACCTCAGCGGAGGAAACAGCGCCGCCCCTTTCAGATCCTTTCGAGGGGCCAGAGCGACTAGGGGTTTGGCCTTCTCAGGTGTCAGGGGCTCGTCCTGGAACAGAGGCAGAGGTCGGGCACGTCCCGCGCCTGCCTGGGGTTCCAAGCCCAAGCCTGCCGTTAAACCGGCTCAGCAATGAAGGGGCGCCTTCACCCGCAAGGGTGGGGGGATGGTTGCGGCTCTTCTTCCAGGTCTGGGCCCGGGAGGTCACAGACAATTGGATCTTGGAAGTGGTCTCCTCCGGGTACAAACTGGAGTTCGAGTACTGGCCGCCCCCAAGATTCTTAAGGTCTTGGGTGCCCTCGGACCCCCAGACTGCACAGGGGCTCCTGTTAGCAGTAAAAAAACCTTCTGGACATGGGGGTTATATGCCCAGTGCCTCTGTCGGAGAGAGGCAGGGGTTTCTACTCCAACCTTTTCACGGTTCCCAAAAAGGAGGGTTCGGTGAGACCCATTCTAGATCTCAAGGTTCTCAACAGATTTATCAGAGCCAAAAAGTTCCGCATGGAGACTCTGCGCTCGGCTATCAATTCCCTTCGCCAAGGGGATTTTATGACATCCATAGACATCAAGGATTCCTCTGGTTTGCAGTGGAGGATCAACATTATCAGTTTGTAGCTCTTCCCTTCGGTCTGACCTCGGCACCGAGGGTCTTCACCAAGGTTTTGGCGGGCATAATGGCTCTGCTCAGATCTCAGGGCATTCACATTGGCCCTTATCTGGAAGATCTGTTGATATCAGCTTCTTCCCTCCATCAGGCGGAGCTGGACACCCACCAGGTGGTGTCGACCCTGGAAAGGTTCGGGTGGGTGATCAACCGCACCAAGTCTTCTCTCTCCCCGTCTCGTGTGATTTCATTTCTGGGCATGAATCTGGATACCATTCGGGCCAGAGTGTTTCTGCCCCAGTCCAAGGTGCAGGGGATTCAGGGCCTGATCCGCCTTCTTCTGGACAGTCCTTGTCCCTCTATCCGACAGGGGATGAAACTGGTGGGTTTGATGGTATCCTCCTTCGAGGCGGTGCCGTTTGCACAGTTTCACATGAGATCTCTTCAACTTCACCTATTGACGTATTGGGACAGGTGCCCTCAGTCATTGGATCAACCTTTCAGGATGTCTCCCAGGGTTCGGCAGTCCTTTCGGTGGTGGCTGGACTCGAGCAATCTGGTGAAGGGCAGATCCTTTCTGATCCCTTGTTGGGAGACGGTTACCACGGATGCCAGCCTGTCGGGCTGGGGAGGTTATTGGAAGAGTCATCATTTCAGCGGGGTGTGGGGTCCCCAGGAGGCTCACACCCCCATCAATGTCTTGGAGCTCAGAGCCGTTCGACTGGCTCTGGCTCGGCTGACCCCACATTTACAAGGTTTTCCGGTTCAGGTTCGTTCGGACAACCGAACGGCAGTAGCTTACATAAATCACCAAGGAGGGACTTGCAGCAGGAGTGCCCTCAGGGAAGTCTCTCTGATCCTGCACTGGGCGGAGAGCAATGTTCCTTGCCTTTCGCCAGTCTACATTCCGGGAGTGGAAAACACAGAGGCGGATTCCCTGAGCAGGGGATCCTCTCGCCACGGAGAGTGGTCTCTCAATCCCGAGGTTTTTCTGGATCTTTGCTGCAAGTGGGGGACTCCGGAGGTGGATCGCTTTGCCTCGAGGCACAATCACAAACTTCTTTGTGTCTCTTTCTCAGGATCCTCTGTCTCTGGCAGTGGATGCCTTGTCACTGGCTTGGAAGGAGTTGGGGTTTCTGTACCTGTTTCCACCCGTCTCCATGCTGGGCAAGGTAGTTCGCAAACTGGTTCTAGAAGGGGCACCAGCGATTCTGGTGGCTCCAAGGTGGCCAAGAAGGGTTTGGTACGCAGACGTCGTAAGGATGGCTGTGGACCAGTACCGGCTTCCCTTGTTGCTGGACCTGCTATCTCAGGGTCATCTACTTTTCCCCAATTTACAAACGCTGGCTTTGACGGCTTGGCTGCTGAAACCTTCATCTTAAAGGAGGAAGGTTTGTCTGAGGCTGTTGTTCAGACCCTGATTAGGGCTAGGAAGCGGTCCTCTTCTGGCATTTATTATAGGACTTGGAGGTCCTATATTGATTGGTGTGAGGCCAGGGCCTTGCCTTGCAGGGTTTTTTCTATAGCCAGGATTTTGGAGTTTCTTCAGCATAATATGGATCTTGGGTTCCAGCTTAGTACTTTGAAAGGACAGGTTTCTGCTCTGTCGGTTTTCTTCCAGAGGTCTTTTGCTTTACACCCGCTGGTTAAGACCTTTTTTCAAGGGGTGGCGCATGTGCGGCTGTAGTTCCTGTTTGGGATTTGAATTTGGTTCTTTCGGCTCTGCAGGGTCCTCCTTTTGAGCCGCTGCAGGATATTGCTCTTTCGGTTTTCACTCAGAAGGTTGCCTTCTTGGTGGCTATTACCTCTGTTCGGCGTGTCTCTGAGTTTGCGGCTCTGTCGATTCAGGCCCCTTACTTTGAGAGACACCAGGATAAGGTGGTTTTTCGTTTTAAGCCGGATTTCCTTCCTAAGGTGGTGTCTGCTTTCCACCTCAATCAGGATATTGTTCTCCCTTCCTTGTGTCCTAAGCCTAGCAATGACAAGGAGAGGGTTCTGCACAATATGGACGTTGTTCGCTGTGTGAAGTACTATTTGGTGAATACTTCTACCTTCCGCAGGACGGATGCTTTTTTCGTGGTGCCCTGCGGGCCCAGGAAAGGTTTAGCACCTGCTAAGTCTACGATTAGCAAATGGATTTGTCAGGCCATTGTTCTGGGGAGGACTCCTCCTTTTAGGGTCACTGCGCACTCTACTCGTGCGGTCGGTGCGTTCTGGGCTCTTCAGCACCAGGCTTCTGTTGAACAAGTTTGTAAGGCTGCTACTTGGTCTTCCGTTCATACTTTTTCCAAGTTTTACAAGGTTGATGTGCGGGCTTCAGCGGATGCTGTTTTTGGCCGCAAGGTTCTGCAAGCTGCAGTGGTTTGAGTTGGTATATTCTTTACTGTTTCTGGTTCCCACCCATGACGGACACTGCTATTGGATGTCCCAGATGTCATGAAGACCGAAGTGGAGTGTATGACACACTTAGAATAATACCAAAAGCAGGGGTCAGATGGGTCTATTATATTATTATACCAGTAAAACATTATTCCTTTTTTGCTTTAAAAGTGCTATAAAGCCCGTGGCCTACTTATTTTGGTCAAGTTTATTATTGATCCCCTCTTTGGGGTTACTCTTTTAAACTCTGTGTCTCTAGGAGGTACTTGTTATAAAAAGTTTGAGAACCACTGTATTAGAGGACTTATTAAACCTCAGATTCAGGGGCATAAGGGCTCAGGGCTCCCGTGCTTACCATTCAAGCATTCCTGTATTATTGAGCAGCGAGAAGCTGTATCTAAAGCCAAGTTCCGCACATTTGACTTCTGGCCACAGGGGGTGTGGGCAGAGTACTAAGCCAGAATGAGGACACCCATTACTCCTTATTGGCGACTTTACTCAACTTTACTCAACTACCAGCCAGCCGGTAGTAGGAAGTGCAGCACCCAGCTTTAGAAACCCAGGCTGTGGGAATGCAATCAATGCCTTGGAAGCAGGTGAAAGGTAAGCAGGGGAGCCTTGTGCCCTTAGGGTGCACCCCTGGAAGAAAATCAGGCTTATAACGATGGCACTGGGTTCCTCCGCACCCTTTCCTACCCAGGAGACACCCCAAACTAAATAGAGCTTTAGGACATTTTCAAATGAAATACAACTACTATGTACAATATCAAGAGTTATACCTTTACAATTTCCAAAAATAAATCGGCATAGGGTCCCCCCTCTTCAGTAAAACCAGCTTGGGGTCCAGCTATGGGAGCTGGTAAACCAGTGTGTGGAGGCCTCCTGGCCGCCTCCTGGCTCTTAAGGCTACCAGCCCGCATAGCCCTCACAGGACACGGCAGCTCTGCACCCCCTGTGCTTTGGGGATGCAGATAATGGGGCGAGGTATAATGGCAAGTCACTCACTTGCTGACAGACCCTCCTGCCCTGCCAACAGGTATAGGGTTCTCCTGGACAAATAGAAACAGAAAGCCTAGATACTCCTCTGGGAGACCCCGGGTGCTGGATCCAGGATACAGGTGAGCTTTTTTTAGCAGGGAAAATTGCCGTATGTGAAATTCATGTGCTTGCCACTTAAAGCGGACCTTCATCCTGAATAAGAGTCTATCTTATATGTTTCCCACACCCTGTACATACAGATTGCTCACATTAAAAATCATCCTACCTGCATCTACTGCATGTTATGAGCCTTTAAACATACATGATGGCGGCTCATGGGGCATCAGGCAGCCTGCAAACAGGAAGTGTCTTCTGACTGTGTCGCTTTGCATTCTGGGATTGCTGTCCTTTCCCTGACCCCAGCTCTGCTCTGTCTCCTCTCCTCAGTATGTGATGCTTCTGAGTCAAGATGGCGGCGCCCTTATCCTAGAGTCCTGAACAGATTTGCAGCCCGGTGGTGGAAAAAATAATAAGTAACTAAAACTTAAAATATATTAATTTTAGATGCTGGGGAATAGTTTTCGTAGGGTTTGGGCTTTTCATTAAATCTTGCTGAAGGACCAGTTTAACGTTCGAAGGGGCACCCAAGTGAATTTCAGAGCTTCTTTTCCCAGCATTCCAGCCATGTGGCTGTCTAGATTCAACTGACATAACCCACAATGCACAATGCGGCAAGAAACCCAGAAGCACTTCCTTTTTGCAGGCTACCTGGAGCTCCATAGGACACCATTTTGTTTGTAAAACTTACCACACCAGGGCTTCCAAAAAGGTAAATGAATTTTTATGTGCAGCAATCTGAACTGCTCTGGGGAGAGAACTGTTTTATGTATGTTGCTCTGGTTTAAGTGGTGCTCTGAAACCCGCCAGAAGATATTACAGTAATTGTAATCCAACAGATATATGTCACAGTCAGGCGATAAACTCACACGCCACTCAGCTCTGGCTTCAACAGTGTAACTCCACATCTCAGCACAGTGCCACACATAGCATATTCACAGGTTAAAGCTGTAACTTCTATACAAGTCAAATTCCAATATTAACGTATCTCAGCACAGTTCTAGAATACTGCATTAATACTCTGTTCACAGTTCACAGCAAATGTCCACGGACAACACTCCCAACTGGATTCAACACTTGCCCGGGGCTTAAGGGTTTCCGCATCTTACCAGGGGTCAGACTTGTCTCTCAGCCTTGCACACTCGCTTCAGTGTGTGGTTCCCTGTCTGTTAGTTCCACGTCAAAGGCACCCACATGGGTTTTCTCTCTCTTATTCTGGGTCCTCTCCAGGTGTCCCAAAACTCTTGCATGCTGAAGCAGTATATCCTCCTGTGTCTTGCTTGCTGTTGTCACCACTCTCTCATTTGGTGCTAAACTGGGCTTTTATATGCTGACCTACCCAGTGGCCATACCATGACTATACCATACCATGACCACCAGTGACCTACCCAGTGACCATACCATGGTGACCTACCATGAACTCCACCCACCATACGCCTGGTATGTAGGGGGACTTCACTCTCTAGGTATGGCTAAAGGCCTAACTCCACCCTGTTCCCTCTAGCTTAAAGTCTAATTCCACCACTTTTGCTCTCTTTTTAATTGGAATCCCACCCCTCCTCTCTGGTTATAAGATAGCGCCTCCTATAAGACAACTCCGTCCATTTATCCCTTATTGTAAGGCAACTCCTCCTGCTGCCC
This sequence comes from Gastrophryne carolinensis, assembly GCA_027917425.1. NCBI lineage: Eukaryota > Metazoa > Chordata > Amphibia > Anura > Microhylidae > Gastrophryne > Gastrophryne carolinensis. The sequence goes on from CM051241.1 coordinate 77,328,038, forward strand.
TTTCATCCGCCATCCCAATGGAGGCAGCAGCAGAGAGGAGAGGGGCTGCTCCCCGGAGCAAACCCCACCGTGCAAGGCTACTTGCCTCCTGCAAGACACTAATGCCCACTGTATCCCAAACTTAGGAGAGCTGGGGGATCCTGGCTTTCCAGGCATAGATGAAGCAGCTCAACCCTGGCAGACATCCTGACACTCTTGCAGCTCTATGCCACTCGGCCAGTCTGCGCAAGAAGTCCCTGTGGCATCCCCACGGCATCATGCGGCAACTGCCCACTTCCCCCCAACCCATGCAGAACCAGCGCCACCAGGGTAAGGGCCAAGGATGCACATCCCCAGCCAAGGTAAGCCACACTCTCGCTCTCCTCTTCTAGGCCTAGGGTACCCTCTGTGCCCTCCTTTACTAACCCTTCCCAATCTGTTTTATTGAAGTCCTGGCTAGATGCGCCAGGGACGCCGAGGGATGGCATAGGGCTCCCCAGAAAGACCCAAACTCATCCTACTACCTGGAGCACCCATATCCGGGTTGTACAGTTTCCCTGTTTGGGAACACATGAACACTCCTGTAGCTACCTGGTGATTGGACCTCGTTTAATTTATTTTTTGGGATGCCTTTAGCAATTTCCTTTACTAACTGAATGCCTTCTTTTCCCTTGACAGGCATCTGTACCCCTTATCTTATCCCACACCCAGATTAGAAGACCGCAGTGAGTACCGTTAACCCTTTCCTCCCTGCGTCCTAATTTTCCTAACCCCTTTGTTCCCAAAAAATCAAATCCCTTTTAATGACACCAAGGTGTGGGCGTGGTTCTCTATCCTATCACACTGACATTCCGAATCATAGTTTTAGGTAGGAGATGACTGGGCAGAGGTGGGGGTGAAAGGTTTGCCTAGAGTAAGGCTTTAGTGTTTAGCTAGTTAAAATGAATATTAAATGAAGAAATGAATGGAAAACTAAATACCGCCATGCTACATTTTGGCTGCTGAAGTTTAACACAGCTGCTTTTGGGCTTAAAGGTTTTGGTAACCAAAAATTAAACCAATATCTCTTTGGTACCAAAATCTTCGAGCCCAAAAGCAGATGTGCTAAACTTCAGCAGCCAAAATGCAGCATTTCCCTATAATCAGTGTGATAGTCACAGAAACCATTTACTTGTGCAGCTTCATATCTCATATGCTACTGCTAGAATTTAAAATAATTGCTTGTGAGATAATTATCAGTAAATCCTAAATCGCTGAAAAGTAGTGAGTGATTTATCTTCTGCTAATTAGCTTCTGCTCCAGGCAGGCAATTATGGCTAAGGGCAGGGTCTGACAAGTAAGCAGTGAAAGATGTGGAAATTATAGGAGACAATATCGAGATGATAGTACAATAGATAAAAACATGAGGGCTGATTTGGCACCTTGAGATTTTTTTTTCTCTCGTTTTTTTTTCTCACGCGTCAGCCTGATGATCTTGCTAGCCAGTGCCTCTACTGACTGGAGACCCAGTCCATGTTCCTTCTACTGATCCTCGTTCTCTTCCATGGAAATTAACCCCATCTACTCATTCTTGTGATGTCTACTGATTCTTTCTGTCATAGAGCTGTTCAAAATGAGATAAATACAAAACCCACCTTCCTTCTTTCTCTAAATGGGGCTTGTAGCCACGGCCACCCGCCATATTTGCTGATAGGCCATCTAAAAAATACTAGATAATGTGGGCATGCTGTTTTCCACTTCCCTGTAGTTTGGGAGGGGGGCATCCCACCCCTAGTCTATCTGAATGGCTGGGCGTCTGGGGGAAGATTCGGATGCAGCTGTGGCCTGTGAAAGCTTGAGAGTGTCTGAAAGCTGAACTTTGCAGGGTCCAAGGGTTTCAACAGTGGAGCATCCCAATTTGGGAAAGGCAATCATCACCAGGCTCCTGGGCCAGCTTTAAAGGCAAGATTATGCTTTCACTGTAAATAAAGCCCAATACTAGTGCTGTGCATGCATGAAATCCCTCAAACATCTGAATAAAAATCTGCATGATGGAGAGGAACATAGGACCTCCTAGACGAGGTCAGACTGATGGACACTTCCAATTAAAAGACTTATGCCCTGTTTACATGGCGCAGTTATCGATTGAGAAGTTGCTAAACTGAGCGACCACAATTAAGCAATAATCGCTCTATGGAAACGACCGATGAAATCAAACGATGGATAAGAATTGGTTTATCGGTCGGCCGTCATATCATTTTGGCTGACCAAAAATTTCTCGTTCATTGCTATGTCTCCCACAAAAATGCGTTTCAGCTAAGACAACGATTGCATTAGCAATGCTCTAGCGACGATTAAACCGGACCTTCACCCTGAATAAGAGCTTATCTTATATGTTTTCCCCACCCTGTACATACAGATTGCCCACATTAAAAACCATCCTACCTTAATCTGCTGCATTTTCTGAGCCTTTAAACATCCAAGATGGCGGCACATGGAGTTTCAGGCTACCCGCAGAGAGGAAATGTCTTCTGACTGTCGCTCTGCATTCTGGGATTTCTGTCCTTTTCCTGACCCCATCTCTGCTCTGCACTGAGCAAAGCACAGCTATAACCCACCCCCTTCACCCCCCTCCTCTTCTCAGTATGTGATGCTTCTGAGATGAGATGGCCCCGCCCGTATCCTAGAGGGTGAAAGAATAAGTAAGTGACTAAAAACTTAAATATATTAATTTTGAATGCTGGGGAATAGTTTTTTTAAAGGACTTGGGCTTTTTATTAAACTATGCTGAAGGTCCGATTTAACGCAGAAAATATGTATCGTCATCACTTGCTGAACGATCGATTGGTCAATTTAGATGCTTGTGTTAACCCAGCATAAGGGCCAGAGGGAAAATTCTTGGTAATTGTTACAGAAGCTATAATTACTTATATTTAATTCTTTTTGATATTTTCTTGTTTTTTTTATTCAGCCTGCACATGTAGACCACCAATGATCAAGAAAAAGTGCATTTGTCAAAGCATTTTTCAGAATACACGGCGGGGTCTTTTTTTTAATGTATCAGATGTACTGTACCTCCCGTGTAGGGATTAGTAAATCCCGTTATTTTTTTTCCCAATATAATTTTCTTAAAACCAAACCACACTCAGTAGCACATAAAAAAATGACATCCATATAAAAGTCAAAATGCCTATATTTCCCGAACACATGTGGATGAAACGAATGCTAGTTCTAACCCTTCTGTTACATGATTCTTATCATGAAAATTGAAACCAGAAAGTGCTGCTGGAGGCGGCAATATGTTCATGTGAAGAGCTGTCACTGGACTGGAGATGGCAAGAAGCATCCAAATGAAGCAACTAGGACCCAGCACCAGCTTGAACCAGGCCAACAGTGCTGTGGGAGACTGAAAATGTTCTTTTGGGCCATATTAATGCTTCAGCATGGAAATATTGATCAGACCCTAAGGTGTACTCCAGGTGAAATGTTCCCCCTTTGTCATAAACATGTAGCCTCTTACATCATCATGCAGCCTAAAGACTGGGCAATGTCAACATAATTGCTATATTCTAGCCTTCTATTTCTGAGCTCCCATATCATCATACAGCGGCCCCGGGGTGGGCATTTGATACATACACATAGAAGGAAAGAGGACCCACTGGAATCACTGGTACACACATCCCTGGCAATCTGGGAAATTGCAGGATCTATTGCTGAGAAACTATCCAAAAGGTCCTGCCAGTAGAATGGGGGATGCAGGGGATTTTAGTCAAATAGATGGGCTTTGAGACACTTTAAAACCCTTCAGGTAAATTATTTACTTGTTTCTTTTTTAAACCCTTTTAGCTTTTTGGACCTATTTGTAAGCATACTTGTTTGATCTCATGAGTGACAAGCACTTGCAGGAACACATTATTTTTTTAAGCATAGTAGGTAGGATCAGTGGCCTTAGTACATCACTTGGCATCATACTGTTTGTTTTTATAGTATACCTTTCTTCTAGTCAGCCTTTAAAGTGGACCAAAACCTTTAGATGTTTTAGATATGTCTTCTCTCCTCTCCTGGCATTTACCTCACAGTGCCAGATTTCTGGGGTTTTGAGTGTGTTAAAGGATATGATTACAGATGTCCCCCAGATTAACTCTCAAATAGTATGTGATTCTGAGATTCTGCCATTTGTCTATGCCCCATGAATACAATAGAATATATTTACACCTAGCTGCCAACATCAATAGCAGAGGTGTCTCCGGGCTGCAGCTCATTTCCTCTTGAAAAAAAACCTTGAATTCTTAATTAGGTTGGACACAGACAAGACATTCAAATAAACATTGGACACGGACATTGGGTGTTATTTGTGGAGAGCGATGTAGCTCCTGAAATATGACAGTTATGACTATATTAATGGGAGAGTCTTATTCAGGATTAAAAGACATTTCATTTGATACCAAATATGACATATGTGTATTGGCCAGAGTCTGATAATTCATATTGTATCAGACTCTGTATGATATGTATTTGGTGTTTAGGTTCATTTAAATAATTCTTGGTTACAATATGATATTATGCATATTGTGGGAATTATATTACTTTATAGAATATTTATGTAATCTCACAGAGGCAGGTTGTAGGCAGGGCAATACAGACACACACAGAAGGCTGGGAATGGGGCCACACCCCCTAGTGTTCAGTAGATTAGGAAGCTGGTTGCAGGGCTATCTAACAGTGGCAGAACCAGATTGCATCATAAACCACCAGTTTCAAGTCAGTAAAAATGTGCGTAAGCAAGCAATTTTTGGGGGGGCCTGAAAGTGGAACAACTTAAAGTGGACCAAAACCTCATAAACTCCAGGGCTGGCTGATTGCATTCCTAGAATCGAAGTTCAGCCTGAATTTTAATTTTAATTTGAATTTTTTGTGTGCTGACCAGATCTTCCCCTGAAATCCTTAAATAAAAAAAGTAAAACATTCACCCACTCTCTCTGTCCCTTGATTGCACTCAGTAGAATCCACAGGCCCCGGCATCTTGCCCCCCTTCAGGGAGGAGTTATTTATAAGGGTGATTGAGCTGACTTCAGCTCACTCTGCCAGTGTAAAAGTCCCTTTCGTGCAGGGAGAGAGATGTCAGAAGCCACAGAGATCTCAGAAGCAGTGGCGGGCGGTGTGGGACATCGACAATAGATCGAAAGAAAGTGGGGTGGGGAAACAATTAATATATTTTAATTTTTTTTTTACTTTTGTGTGTGTTCTTTTATAATTAACTCCTTGTGAACTGGTGATGGGTCCTTGAGATTCCTATACCAATTCTCAGGGCAGGAGGGGCTGGCAAGTCACCTGCCAGCAATTGGGTGATTTCCATGACCCTCCCCCCACCCCATTACCTGCATCCCCAAAGCCCAGGAGGGTGCAGAAAAGCCTGCAGCCGTGAGGACTATGCTGGCTGGTAGCCTTCAGGCCCGGAGGGCTCAGTGAACTGGCCTACCAGTACCCCGGGCTGCCCGGGCTGGTTTTACTTGGATGTGTGTTTAATTATCAGCTTTGATTTTTTTATTGTTTTATAAGTGATTTTGTTAAAAGTTCAAATCAAACTTTTTACAGTTTCGCTCATCTCTAATAGTAAGCCTTTGGATCTCAGTTGGCTTACTTTACCAAAGCTTGGCCAAATCTCCCTAAGATGGCTTGTTACTCTTTCTATGGCACTTCAGTATTGATGATCAATACAAGATATACTGTACAGTAAACCGCTACCACTTTAGATATAAATATATCAATCTATATAGTTGTAGTAAATAATTAAACAATACCATTAACTTAAATAAATCAAATGTATTAAGCAATTACACAATCTAGGTAAAGTAATATAAATATATGTAAGATAATTAATCAGCAGTTTAAATGTTGCAACCTTCTCACCCTGCTCACTAAACAGGTAAGAAGTTCTGCCTTGGGATCATGCATCGCTGGATTCTACATCCAGCCAACCCACATGACTGGATAGTCTTAAGTTGGGTTAGAGTTCTCTTCTTTAGGAACACCAGGCAGTGTGGGCACCTTTGCTCCACGGATGAACCACAACCCGAGTAATGAAAGATCCCCACTTTTATACAGCATAAAAGATTCGAAGTGTAACTAAATAGGGACATTTAAAGGCCTCTGGTCAGACTCCCTAAGAAATACCCACCAGAGTCTGCAAGAAAACAGTCAAACCTTGAGGCAGGGTTCACACTGAGGCCATTCAGTGCCATTCAGTTATCAATAACGCACTTTTTTGGTGACCAGGCACATTTAATGAACTGGATTTGGAAACACTTTTCTCAAAAAACGCTGCAGACATGGCTTTTTTGTGACCACGGCCAAAACATGATTGCCTATCTGAAAAGGCCCATAAGCTAGTATGAACAGCGTTTCATAGGCGATTGAAGGAATGGAGCAAGATTAGATATACAGTATGCGTACTGTAGATCATAATCAAATCTCCTACAACTCCCCAAGCCCTACACCTAAGAGCCTGTATTCAACTGGGCTAAGGAACCCAAAGTTTGCGTCTACCAGTCGGTAAATGATGACTTTGTAATATCTTACACCATACCTGAGTATCAATCATTTTGGAAGTGTGTAATGCTAAAATGATTTGCATGGTTCTGACTGCTGGTAACAACGAAGCAAAATTCATTTCTCCATGGTCGTAGAAGGTCATAGATATCCTCCATAAGTTGCCATTAAAATAAGACAATTGTCTATGGCAGATGTATTATCTTCTCAGAAGAATGTTGCCATTTTGAGTGTTTATTTACACTGGCCGTGAACCATCACATGTTGTGAACATTTTGTTTGCAGCTAACGGCTTCCAGTTAGCTCTAGCTTCCAGTTACAATTTGGCTAAATCCCGAGTGGTGATTTTTCCTTTTTTTTAATCTGGTAAAGCTGGATTTTGTAAGAACTACAAAAACAGTCTAAAGCAGACCTAAATCATGCTAGGACAGACTTTCTAGGGAGGGTGTCAGTCCAGTCTCGACAACATTAAACATTCCCTCCCTTCCTCTCCCTTTCAGGCCCAGTAATTACCTTACTTTTCCTAAAAATGTCCCATTGAGCCAACATTTTCTCATCTTAAAAAATGATTACTTGATTGCTCCATCTGCACATTTCTCCCACAGCTTGGCAGGAGCCACATTAGATGCCTCTATGTCACATTACAGTCACAATACCTCAATTTGCTTCTATTAGAGGAACAACCACCTCCCTGCAGTCTATAGGACACTAGGGCTGGTGGTCTCCCACTTAATGGGGTACCTTGAATTGGAATGCCCCACTGTGTGCACCAGTTAAACTTACCTAATGCGTCCCTTGCCACAGGTGCATCCTTGCTATACCTTTAGCTGTGGTATGTACCCCAGGCAGGCATTTCTGAATGGCTGGCACAGGCACGCCCACAGACACTCTGGGCTCAGAGCGGAAAGAAGATCTAAATGGGAAACAGGCCACTCATTGACTGAACAGGCGCCATGGGAACAAGAAAAGGCAAGGTATTGGGTGATTTGGGAGGATACACATCCCAAACCAGGTGGAACAAAACCCAGGATAGTGAAAATCTTGATCTACATAGACCAGGAAATGAGTAGGTTGGAGATTGTTTTTTTTCCCCTTTTATACCATATGAGGAAAGCATAATTTCTTGATGTGGTTTGTGTGTTTAATCGGTTTCATTTCCAGCTTTGATGTGACCTGGTGTGTTGTGTGTGTATCCACCCATCTGGTTTTCTAGGAACAGGTACCTGTGCACATCTTTTCAATCACAGAAAGATACGCAATCCTCATCAATCTCATCAATACACCAGACACATTTGTTGCATTATGGTGAGCTCCTTTTTCTTTATTTCTAAATAAAAACACGTGTTTCCCTCCGAGTTTCCAAACGTCCTAATATTAGAAGCTGCTTTTTCAAAGTAAACTGTTTTTTTTTGTTCATATAAATATGGGTTCATTTTAAAAAAAATAGTAGCTTAAATGCTTTATTCTATGAATGTAGTAAAAAGTGAGGTATAAAGGTGATACCATTTAGGAGTAACTTAATATATTTAAAGTAAGCTTTTGAGGATACTGTACTTAGTTCTCTTTGTCAAACATGGGGATTACACCATGGCCAACATATTACTGGAATACTAATGTATACCATGAATGTAAACCCTAAGAATGTGCCACCTGGTTTGGGCCACCCTAGATACAGGCACTTCGGTGACTAATGGAAAATGCAACTCAGATATGTGAGAGATGAGTGTGAGATTATAAATAGTTGAAGTGGATCAAAAGCTTTTTTTTTATTAAGCCTATTCCCTCTCCATGGGGCATGCTGATATGGGATTTCCCGCTGTGTGAGACTCCCTGGGATCGTTGGTATAATCACCTCGCTGGTGATGCCTAGGATCAGGGCAAACCTGGGCAATTGCCAGGGCCCCTGGCATCTTTAGGGGCCCACTCATGCTCATATTGGCCATGTTATTATTTTACAGTGGACCCGAGCAATCGAATGCAGGGTATTGTTTGCAGACCCGATCATGGCTGACCTCAGCAACAGGGGCTGATCAGCAACAATTGAGAAGGTGGCATGGAATGGAGGGTAATTGATGGAAGCTCAAAAGGTGGGGAGAACCAGGTGACATCTGACAGCAATGATGGAGTCTTTAGTGGCAGCGGAGCAAGCAGTAAAGGCTGAAGGGTGCTTGGTGGCAGTAGAGAATGCAACAAGGACTAGAGGACTATCGGTGGCTATAGGGAAGGCAATGAGGACTGGAGGATGATCAGAAGCATCAGATGACATATTTGTCAGCGGAGCTGAAAGGGGACATCATGTGCCACACTACTTAGGTGCCCACTAAGACTCTTTTGCCCTAGGGCCCCCCCAAACCTGGAGCCGGCCCTGCCCTGGGTGAAACCACAGCCCACAGACAGAAAAATGGCTGTGTTTCCCCCTGTTAAGCAAACCTGTACATTAAAGAGGAGTCAAAGATACTGGACCCGTTTGAGGAATTTTATCCATTTGCAACTTATACAAGTCTTCATTGAGCACTGAGCCCGGTGAAACCACAGGCTGCAGCCGCATCCCTGGCATCTGTGGACAGAGGTGTGGTCTAACTCCCAGCCACTCAGATAGGTTAGGAGCTGGAGTGTGCTCCAGACTGTAGAGAAAACAGGGCCATCCCCATGTCACCATGGAGAAGGATGGATGCCTCCAGGAGCTCAGAGGCAGGGTGGAGTGGATGGGAGGTGGGTTGACGGTTTCCGTCTGCTTTAAAACATTATTCACAGAAACTGTGAAAAGTGAAAATGGTGTGTTATGAATAATGCATGAATAAACCATGACTTTTCCTCAATCAGGAGAGTTCCCTTCTGTACTTAAAGTGGACAAAAACCCAACCTGGAGTCTATAAGAACCGGCATCAATCCCTGCCCTTCTCGGCTTTGCGCGACTTCGCCCGCTGCAACTGAATGGCTGTGCAGGGTTGTGCACAGCCGAAGGGAGCTAAGTGGTGCCGGCGCCGCTCGCATTTCAGCTAGGATTTAAGCAAGCTGCTCTAGCCTCAGCGTAGGCCCGAGTTGAGGTAAGTGGACTCGGCGACCTGGTGGGTTTCACACAGCGGGGCACCCCAAACCAGGGTGCCCCAGGGCGACAGACCAAAACCGGGATATTGGAGGTTTTGGTCCACTTTAAACACCACATATTTCAATAACTAAGAGATGATTTACGGGCAGAAAAAGGCTGTGCAATGGGGTCGACTATTTCTCCTAGTTGGGCAAAACAGTACATAGAAGAGGTGCAAATGAAGACACTGATCTCCTTTGAAGAATTTTATCTATGTACCATTGGTACAAGCCTTCACTGAGCACTTCAGCTTGGGGGAGTATAACATTAAAAGGACAGACCAGGCAACTGAATAAAAAATTATTTACCTGCCATCCTGCGGGCTCAATCTCTTTGTAGTCCTGTGGGCTAAGCAATTCTGGTTGCAGGGTTCTAAGCCCCAACACTGAGAACGTTCTCACGACTGACCACGTGAGCATACAGTGTCCACCACTGACAAAAATAGTAATAGATAAGGTATATATGACCAGCAGCAGGGACATACACTGAGGCCGGACAAGGAGCATGCTGTTGGCACCAGAGCGGGCAGCGCTGAAGCTAGGAATGTTGCCACCCCCAGAAGGCAGAATAAAACAAAACATAATATTCACCTAACCTTGTGTCCCACACAAACCCTCGCTCCTACTCGGGGGCTCTAGCTCGTCCCGTGCTGCCCGGCCTGAACGCTCATCTCTTGATGGGAAGACACCCCCCCACCATCAGTCACCGCGGAGCTGGATGCCCCCTCCATTCACTGCAATGGAAAGGGGTGTGACCTAACACGACCCTTTCCATTACATTAAATGGAGGAGATGTACCATAGTTCCTGTGACAAATCCATTGGCATTTGCACAGAGGAGAGCAGGTTGGCGATCCGGCAGAGGCAGCACCGCACAGAGCAGGACTGGACCAGACAATCCAGTAAGTGTCTGACCGCCGGATTAGGAGCAGCCTGCAAGACATGAAAGGTGAGTATAGTGTTATTCCTAGTATGTCACACACCCCACTTCCAAATATTCATGACACTTGGGAACCCGGCCTGTAGAGGGCGATCTTGCAGAGATGACATAGAAAAAGGAGCCCCTCCTGGTCCATAAGTACTGGGTTCTTCCCACTATTCCTCAGTCTTTTCGTCTCTTCAGTCGGCGAGGCATTCAGAAGATGACTCTCCTTCAAGCTGCAGGTAGCCGGGTTTGCTCCCGGCCCCTTTTTTTCTCTATTTCTGTCTGATACTCTTTAAACCTGTTTGGTTATATTGTATGCCTCCCAGCCCTGGCTGTATGGTTCAGGCAAAGGTAGATACATACACCTTCTGGTGTATACAGGAGTTTTTCTCCTCCGTGAGACCCAAATGTGGGTAGGCGGTTTCTGGGTTAGTGTTCTTGGCATGGGATGCCCCTGTCCCTTTATAATCCCCTTGTGCCTTATGGGTGCATTTCTATCCTCTCCCCTTTAGTTCTCCTTTACCCTGCTGGGGTAAAAAGGAGGGAGGGGGGGCGTTATCTGGGCTTATTTGTCACCATGCACACAAATAATTAAAAAAAAAAAAGATATATAAAATAAATCTTTATTACATATATATTATTATGTATGTTTACTATACTATTTAATAGGATATGTTTTATTTAGATTTTCCTATTTCTGTCTAGGCAGCATTCTTTTGCTTACCTTTTAAAGCTCTTTGTTTTCTGGCTATGTTCAGTTTTGAATTTCCCTCCATTCTTGCTCATGTGATTCTGGGGGTGGGCGGGGCTTAGGCACACTGCAATCATTTCATTCTCAAGAGCACCTGTGTGCTCTCTTTGTCTGCCTGGCTCCTGTTGCTTCCCTATGGTCTTCCCTCATTGTGCTTGCTTTGGCAGCACATATACTAAGATTGGAACAATACAGAGAGGATTAGCATGGCCCCTGCGCAAGGATGACACGCAAATTCGTGAAGTGTTCCATATTTAAAGGTGCTGTGAGTACCCTTCAGCTTGCTGAAGGGAGTTTCTGCCATTTTTTTCATGCTTTGTCATTTATTGTATTGTGTGCATTGGTGACTGTTTGTTTTCCTTGTAGGTGGAAACTCTCCTGGTCTTTAGCCCTTAAAGCCTTATTTGGGGGTCCATCTGTGTCAATATCCTCCCACTTGGGACTATTTATAGGGGCATCCTGGGTAGCAATTGCGTAAATCCCATATATACTTGGCAACTATAATCAATTATAGTATAATACTAAACACTATATGGAGGCATCTCAGGACAATGGGCATGCAGTTCCCTCTGCACAGACTCGGCAATGTTTTGGATGGGGGGCATCCCTTGTTGGGGATAATGCAATTCTTTGCGTCCCTTGTGCTCAATTAACTATTATGCAGCAAACTGGGGCCCAGGCTTCGGCGTCTGCGGCTTCTGCCTTATCTCCTACTCCGCCAAGTCTGTCCGTACCCCCAGTGATATTGTCATGGGTGGTGAGTCGCATTCTGATTTATGTGCCAGATTGGCTCATCTTGAAAAATTAATGTCTAGCTCTGTGGCCAAGAAGGCCTCAGCTAAAAGGAAACATTTGACTCAGGCTGTTCCGGTAAGTGAGTTGGATAATTGTGAAATGCTTTATTGGTCTGATCCTTCTCAGTTAGAAGAAGGAGAATTATATGAGGATTCAAATGTTTCTGATGAACAGCAATTTGTTGGTACTGTGATTGAGCAGGGTGCAGCTAGTGTTGTGGATACCCCTAAGGCTCTTGCTCAGTTATTTGAAGTTTTGGTTATCACTCCTCCTGAAGTAGTCCCTCCTCAAAAAGGGGAATTCTTTGGAGTCTCTAAACCTCGTTTAGAATTTCCAAATCAAAAGCATTTTGATGAAATTATTCTTAAAGAATGGGAGAAGCCTGCGCGGCTTCCTGGCATTCCCTTTGGGATGGGACAAGAAATATCCCTTCCCAGCTGATACTGTTAAGCGCCACCTGTGGTGGATGCCCCTGTGCTTTATTTATCCAATTCTTCTGTGTTGCATTCTCCTGACTCCACTACACTTAAAGATGGAGAGGATAAGCGTATTCATCAAATGGCGTGCCACGCTTTTTCCAGTGTGGGCTCGGCCTTGCTGCCTGTTGGTGCTTCTGCACTCATGACAGTGGCTATTATGTCTGTTGTGAGAGACCTAATGAATTACTCAGGGCTTGATCCGGCCTCTGATGAGTACGCCGCTCTTAAGCGATGTGAGATGTTTGCATCTTTTGTACTTTCTGCCTTAGATGATACTCTGCTCATGTGCAGCAGAACCTCTGCCTTGTTAATCGCCATTCGGCGGTCAGTATGGTTGCGGCAGTGGGCAGCTGATATTGTAGCCAAGAAATCGCTTACAGCGCTCCCTTTTGTGGGATTGCGCCTCTTTGGAAAAAAATTGGATTCTGTCACTAAAGGAGGTAAATTACCTCAGCGTAAGAAACAACGTTGTTCCTTTCGTGGAGTGGCCTCTTTTAACCCTTCCTTTCGGGGTCTAGATCCGGTAGAGGATTGGCCTTTTCAGCCTCTAGAGGGAATGCATGGAATAGAGGAAAGGGACGTGGCCATCCAAGTCAGAATTGAGGGTCCAAAACCTTACGGGTGGGGGGACGGCTGCGGTTCTTCTTCCAGGTCTGGGGTCAGGAGGTATCAAACAATTGGGTTCTGGAAGTAGTCTCTTCCGGTTACAAACTGGAATTCGAGTTCCGGCCTCCTCACAGATTTTTCATGTCCCGGATGCCGTCAGATCCGGCAATTGCGCAGGGACTGCAGGCAGCAGTAGCGAATCTGTTAAACATGGCTGTCATCTGCCTAGTGCATCCAGTGGAAAGGCGTTTGGGGTTTTACTCCAACCTATTCACGGTACCCAAAAAGGACGGCTCCATCGGCCTATCCTAGACCTAAGGAGACTCATTCAATTTATCTGTTTCAGAAAATTCTGCATGGAGTCTCTGCGATCAACGATCGATGCTCTCCGTCAGGGGGACTTCATGACATTCATAGACATCAAGGATGCTTATTTGCACATTCCTATTTTTCCGGGTCACCAGAGATTTCTCAGGTTCTCGATAGAAGACCAGCATTATCAATTTGTGGCCCTGCCATTCGGCCTTACCTCGGCCCCAAGAGTCTTTACCAAGATGCTGGCAGGGGTGATGGCTATATTCAGGGTCCAGGGCATCCGCATTGTGCCTTTTCTGGACGATCTTCTTATTGTGGCCTCCTCCCTCGAACAATCAGAGTTGGACACCAGGACAGTGGTCTCTACGCTAGAGAGGTTCGGATGGGTAATAGGTTACCCCAAATCCTCTCTCTGTCCGTCCAGGGAAATTCCCTTCCTGGGCCTGATTCTGGATACATTTCAGGCCAAGGTTTTTCTTCCTCAGTCCAAAATGGTTCTGATTCAGGACTTGATTCGTCTATTCTTGTCTAACCCTCGTCAGTCTATCCGTCTAGGGATGAGACTAGTGGGATTGATGGTAGCTGCATTCGAGGCAGTCCCGTTTGCCCAGTTTCACATAAAGACGCTTCAGCTCTTCCTCTTGGCAAAGTGGGACAGGTGCCCACTATCATTGAATCAGACTTGTCTATTGTCTCCCCACATTTTGCAGTCCCTTCAGTGGTGGTTAATATCGCTCAACCTCCAGAAGGGCAAGTCATTTCTGACTCCGCGTTGGGAACTTGTTACCACGGATGTCAGCCTGGTGGGCTGGGGGGGGCTTCTGGAAGAAGCATCAGTTCCAAGGATTGTGGGGGCCTCAGGAGGCTCATTCTCCAATCAATGTATTAGAGCTTCGGGCCATACGTCTTGTTCTACTTTGACTGACCCATTTCTTACAGGGTCTGCCAGTTCAGATTCGGTCAGACAACCAAACAGCTGTTGCATACATCAATCACCAAGGAGGGACTCGCAGTTGGGGTGCCCTCCGGAAAGTGTCTCTGATCCTTCAGTGGGCAGAGATCAATGTTCCCTGCATATCAGCAGTTTACATTCCGGGGATAGAGAATGTGGAGGCAGACTCCCTGAGCAGGGGATGTTCTCGCCAGGGAGGTCTCTCAATCCAAGGGTCTTTCAGTTCCTCTGTCACAAGTGGGGGACTCCACAGTTGGACCTGTTTGCTTCTCGCCACAATCACAAGCTGCCAGCTTTTGTGTCTCTATCCCAGGATCCTCTGGCAGTGGCAGTGGATGCCATGTCTCTGGCTTGGAAGGATTTGTGGTTCCTATATCTGTTTCCCCCATTCTCCATGATCAGCAAGGTGGTGCGCAAGTTAGCAATGGAGGAGGCGCCAGCAATTCTGGTGGCGCCAAGGTGGCCAAGACGTCTGTGGTACGCAGATGTCGTAAGACTGGCAGTGGATCGTTTCCATCTGCCTCTTCTTCCAGATCTCATCACTCAGGGTCAACTTTGTTACCCCAATTTACAAACGCTGGCTTTGACGGCATGGCTGCTGAAGTCTCCATCTTGAAAGAAGAAGGTCTTTCTGATGTGATTATTCAGACTCTTATTAGAGCTAGGAAGAAGTCTTCCTCTGTCATTTATTACAGGACTTGGAGGTCCTATATTGATTGGTGTGAATCCAGGGCCTTGCCCTGTAGAGTATTTTCTATTCCTAGAATTCTGGTATATCTGCAATGAGGTCTGGATATGGGATTCCAGATTAGTACTTTGAAAGGGCAAGTCTCTACCTTGGCTATTTTCTTTCAAAGGTCGTTTGCTCTTCATCCTTTGGTTAAGACTTTTTTCTAAGGAGTCGTGAATGTGCGGCCTCCCAGATAGCCTATACTTCCTGTTTGGGACCTTAACCTAGTGCTTTCAGCTATGCAGGCTGCTCCCTTTGAGCCCTTGCAGGATATTCCTCTTCCTATTCTTACTCAGAAGGTTGCCTTTTTGGTTGCTATTACTTCTGTCCGCCGAGTTTCTGAACTGGCGGCTGTCACGCTCTGGGTACTTCAATGATCCGCTCGGGTAACTCCAGCCCTCCGGGTAAGCCCTCAACCCCCAATCTCCGCAGCCAGCTTCACCTGTAGGAGCCCCCACTTGCCGGGACGCAAAATACGCCTGCCCGGGATCGGTTGCCCCCAGGACTTCAATGGCTCAAAGGATGTAGGCTTACTGTTCGGAGGTCTGGAGAACCCGTGGCTGGGAGCGGTATTGAATGAGCCCAATAGCTGGAGCGTAAAACGGAAGTCCAAACAGGCTAGGGGTCAGCAACGGGAGTTCCGAGAAGGCAGCGGTACAATAGGAGTAGACAAATCGTGGTCAAGGATCAGAGCTGAGGTCGGCAACAGAAGTTTAGATCGAGGATGGTCAAATTCAGGCGGTGGTCGGTAACGGGAGTTCAGATCAAGAATGGTCAAGTACAGGCGGTGGTCGGCAACAGGAGTTCAGATCAAGAA
Organism: Gastrophryne carolinensis; assembly: GCA_027917425.1. Taxonomy (NCBI): domain Eukaryota; kingdom Metazoa; phylum Chordata; class Amphibia; order Anura; family Microhylidae; genus Gastrophryne; species Gastrophryne carolinensis. The sequence goes on from CM051241.1 coordinate 77,344,001, forward strand.
TGGTCAAATACAGGCGGTGGTCGGCAACGGAAGTTCAGATCAAGAATGGTCAAATGCAGGTGGTGGTTGGCAATCAAGAGACAAGCTAGATAGACTAGGCACTAGGCGCTATAACAGGCACTGATGAACTGACGGGGGAGAGCTTATATAGGAGCCAGGTATTAGGGGAATTGTGTGGTGATTGGTGCATACTATAATCCTGACACAGATTGGACATCTGAGGAGGGCGAAGCCCTCACATCACTTAGGGCTCATTGGCCCTGTCCCTGCAGGGCACTCCCCCCACCCCACCTGGCCCTTTAATTAACTTTCCCCCGCGTGAGCACGTGTAAGGAAGCCGGGGCCGCCGGCCGGAATGCCAGAGGGTGCGCGCGCCCCAGCAGAAGCCACCGCTCGCCGCGTCCGCCGGACGGGTGGCTGCGCAGCGGACGGCTGAGCATCGGGGACGCCGCTGGACCGGGAGAGGGGTAAATGAAACCTGACATTACCCCCCCTCTCACGAGGGGCCTCCGGACCCTCACCAGGCTTCTCCAGATTGTCACGATGGAACTTCCTAACAAGAACTTTAGCATGTACGTCTTTTGCCGTAACCCAACATCTCTCCTCAGGACCATAACCCACCCAGTCAATTAAATTTTGCAAAGAATTACGGACCTTACGAGAGTCGAGAATCTTATTCACTTCATATTCAGGTTCGTTATTAACTAGAATAGGCGATAAGGATGGACGTGGCGCATCTTTGGCTGGTTTTAACAGCGACACATGAAAAGAATTTGGGATTCTCATGGTTCGCGGGAGCTGGACCTTAAAGGACACATTGCTTAGTTTCTGAATAATGGGGAAAGGGCCAATAAACTTGGGCCCTAACTTACTAGAAGGCTGCCGGAGAGCAATGTTCTTAGTGGAAACCCAAACAAGGTCCCCAACCTGAAGGACGGGTTCCTGAGATCTGTGGCGATCGGCGAATTTCTTATATCTTAAAAGTGTAGTCTCTAAATTTTCTTGGATGCGTGCCCAGATGTCTCTCCGCTCCCGGAGCCACTCTTCCAATGCCAGTAAATCGGAAGGTGACCCAGAGAGGGAGGAAGCTTTAGGATTTTTCCCAAAATTGCAAAAGAATGGAGACGTCTTAGTACTTTCACTCGGCGCATTATTGTACGCAAACTCAGCGAAATCAATAAATTCTGACCATTGCTCTTGAGCATCAGAAATGTAACATCTCAAGTATTGTTCCAAACTTTGATTAGTTCTTTCAGTCTGCCCATTAGTCTGGGGATGGTATGCAAAAGACAAAGAAATCTGAATTCCCAAGCGTGAACAGAAACTCTTCCAAAAACGCAAAGTAAATTGTACACCTCGATCGGAAACTACATTAGATGTAATGCCATGGAGACGGAAAATATGCGAGATAAATAACCGCGAAAGCTCCGGAGCTGACGGTAGCTTAGATAAAGGAATAAAATGTGCCATCTTACTGAAACGGTCGACGACCACCCAAATCACAGTATTTCCATGTGAGGGAGGCAAATCTACAATAAAATCCATAGAGATATGAGTCCATGGTTCTTTAGGAATCTCAAGTGGGACCAGGCACCCACTAGGGGCCTTGTGAACCCCCTTACTTCGCGCACAAACAGAACATGCGTCGATATAGGCAGTAATATCATGTCGCATAGTAGGCCACCATACATGGCGTCTTGGCATCATGAAACTCGCGGATTACATCAGGACGCAGGTGCGGCGGTACAAACTGACACCCTAAAGGTACATCTACAGGGGATTCATTTTGAAACGGCGCAAAGCATTAGAAAGATCAGGAAGCAAAGCCCCAATCACACAACCCAAAGGCAAAATAGGCTCACCCACATCACCCCGATCCTTGCAATCCCCAAACATGCGGGCTAGAGCATCCGCTTTAGAATTTTTAACTCCTGGCTTAAATGTAATAATAAAATTAAAGCGCGAGAAAAATAATGCCCAACGAGCCTGACGAGAGTTCAGTCTCTTAGCTGAACTAATGTACTCGAGGTTTTTGTGATCGGTATAGACCGTGATCGGATGCAATGAACCCTCCAACCAGTGACGCCATTCATCAAAGGCCAGTTTAATCGCCAATAACTTCCTGTTTTCAACATCATAATTCTGTTCCGCGGTACTAAATTTCCGTGAGTAGTAGGCGCAGGGATGCAAACGTTCAGGATGACCAGAGTATTGCGACAAAACTGCCCCCACACCCAACTCGGACGCATCTACTTCAATGGTAAAAGGTTTATTAACGTCAGGGTGAACTAAAACTGGCGCTGAAGTAAAAGCCCATTTTAGAGTCAGGAAGGCTTCATTGGCCGATGATGACCAGTTTACAGTGAAGGCGCCCTTGCGGGTAAGGTTGGTGAGAGGAGCAACAATATTGGAAAAACCCTTAATAAAGCCTCGGTAAACATTAGCGAAACCTAAAAAACGCTGTAGTTCTTTTAAAGTCTTGGGTTGTACCCAGTGCCGCACCGCCGAAACTTTCCCCGCATCCATCTCCAATCCCTTTACAAAGGCCAAAGGGCATGACTAGATATTCGTAATGACCGTCTTTAACATTAAATGCCGTTTTCCACTCGTCCCCCTGCCGAATACGAATCAGGTTGTAGGCCCCCTTTAGGTCTAACTTGGAGAAAACCCGAGCACCAACTACTTGATTAAATAAATCCCCAATCAAGGGAAGAGGATACCGGTTCTTTACCGTAATCTTATTCAGGGCCCTGTAATCTATGCAAGGCCTTAAACCACCATCTTTTTTCTCCACAAAAAAGAAGCCAGCCCCCGCAGGTGACGTTGAAGGACGGATGAACCCCTTGTTCAAATTTTCGGAGATGTACTCCTTCATTGCCTGCTTCTCCGGCCGGGTAAGATTATAAATCTTCCCTCTAGGAGGGATAGCAGGGAGCAGGTCAATGGGGCAGTCATAGGCCCTATGTGGGGGAAGGGAATCTGCAGACTGCTCAGAAAAAACATCAGCCCAATCCGCATAAGGCTGAGGCAACCCCTGGGGCAGCATCTGAAAACTTCTAAGAGCAGTGGAGAAACAGTGTGTCTTGCAGTAATTACTCCACCTAACTAAATCCCCAGTCTTCCAGTCTAAAATAGGGTTGTGGAGCTTTAACCATGGGTATCCCAGAACCACCGGGGTTTCTGAACAATCAAAAACCAAGAACTCGATGTACTCAGAGTGGGAAGAGCCGGCAATTAATTTGAGAGGAGGGGTCTTAGTACAGACTGGACCTCCCTGGATGGCCTTCCCATTTATGGCCAATACCTGTAGAGATTTCTCAAGGGGTACCAACGGAATTCCCAGGATGGAGATCATGCTCCGATCCAGGAAATTGCCCGCAGCTCCACTATCGATAAAGGCGGATACTGCCTGTTTGGAAGGGCCCCAAGAAAGCTCGATGGGAATTAACATTTTGTTCAAATGAGAGTAGTTAACGGACTCACCTAGATCAGTACTCTCCTCCTGATCTAGGCGAGGAAGTTTCCCGTCGGGTATCCCTTGTTAGGACAGGACCTAGCAAAATGTCCTGGATTCCCACAATATAAGCATAGGCCCATGGAGCGTCTTCGCTGCTTCTCGTCCTGGGTAAGACGAGCTCTACCGACCTGCATGGGTTCCTCCTGTGAGGAAGAAGGTGTGTTTACCCCAACGGAAGACGATGGGTTGGGGTTCTGAGATGGCTTAAAGGACGAAGAAGTCCTAACCCTTTCCCTAGCTCTTTCCCTAAGTCGCCGATCTATTTTGATGGTGACCTGCATTAGCTGGTCAAGATCTGCTGGTGTAGGGAAATTAACCAATGCGTCCTTGATACCCTCCGATAGACCCATACGAAACTGGCTACACAGGGCTGGGTCATTCCATCTGGACTCTACTGCCCACCGCCTGAATTCAGCACTGTAATCTTCGGCAGTATTCCGACCTTGCTTTAAGGCCCGAAGCCTGTTTTCGGCTGTGGACTGCTGATCTGGGTCGGCATATAACACACTCATGGCCAGGAAAAAAGATGTGACGGAGTGCAGGGCAGCATCGTCGGGAGGCAGGAAGGGAGATAATTAACCCCACCCGTTGGGTCTCAGTGCCCGAGGATAAGGGCCGCAACTTAAAGTAGAGCTCACAAGAATTTTTAAAATTGGAGAATCTGGCTCGGTCTCTGAGCTGAGGTCGGCAACAGAAGTTCAGATCGAGGATGGTCAAATTCAGGCGGTGGTCGGCAACGGGAGTTCAGATCAAGAATGGTCAAGTACAGGCGGTGGTCGGCAACAGGAGTTCAGATCAAGAATGGTCAAATACAGGCGGTGGTCGGCAACGGAAGTTCAGATCAAGAATGGTCAAATACAGGCGGTGGTCGGCAACGGGAGTTCAGATCAATCAAGAGACAAGCTAGATAGACTAGGTAATAGGCGCTTTAACAGGCACTGATGAACTGATGGGGGAGAGCTTATATAGGAGCCAGGTATCAGGGGAATTGTGTGGTGATTGGTGCATACTATGATCCTGACACAGATTGGACATCTGAGGAGGGTGAAGCCCTCACATCACTTAGAGCTCATTGGCCCTGTCCCTGCAGGGCACTCCCCCCACCCCACCTGGCCCTTTAATTAACTTTCCCCCGGCGGCCGCGCTGAGAGCAGCGCCACCGGAGGGTATAACCAGAACGTGCGCGAGCACGTGTAAAGAAGCCGGGGCCGCCGGCCGGAACGCCAGAGGGCGCACGCGTGCCAGCAGAAGCCGCCGCGGCAGCCGGGTGGGTGGCTGCACAGCGGACCGCTGAGCATCGGGGACGCCGCTGGACCGGGAGACGGGTAAGTGAAACCTGACAGCGGCTTTGTCTATTCTAGCCCCTTATTTTGAGAGGCAGCAAGATAAGGTTGTTTTCCGTTTTAAACCGGATTTCCTTCCTAAGGTGGTGTCTGCTTTCCACCTAAATCAGGACATAGTTCTTCCTTCGTTGTGTCCTAAACCTAGTAACGACAAAGAAAGGGTCTTACATTCTTTGGATGTAGTTCGTTGTGTTAAGTATTATTTTGTTACTACTTCGGCCTTCCGCAAGACGGATGCCTTTTTTGTTGTGCCTTCTGGGCCCAAGAAGGGTTTTGCTCCTGCCAAATCTTCCCTTAGTAAGTGGATACGTCAGGCCATCATTGAGGCCTATTTGGCTAAGGGGAAGGTTCCCCCTTTTCGTGTCACTGCTCATTCTACTCGTGCTTTTGGAGCTTCCTGGGCTTTTCAGCACCAGGCTTCTGTTGAACAGGTTTACAAGGCTGCGACTTGGTCTTCTGTGCATACTTTTTCTAAGTTTTACAAGGTTGATGTGCGGGCCTCAGCGGATGCTGCTTTTGGCCGCAAAATTCTGCAAGCTGCAGTAATTTAAGTTATGCATTATTCCTTTGGGATCCCCACCCATTATAGACACTGCTATTGGATGTCCCAAGTGTCATGAATATTTGGAAGTGGGGTGTGTGACATACTAGGAATAATACCATTTTGTGAGTACTCACCTGTAAAATGGTTATTACGAGTATGTCACACACCCCACTTCCCCCGCCCTTTTTTGTTCTAAGGGATCCTTTATATGGTGATTATTATTTTCAAACTATTTTTCAATCATCGAATATAATTTGCTCTTCCTGGTTCTTCACTGCTTTTTAAAAAGACTGAGGAAAAGTGGGAGGAACCCAGTACTTATGGACCAGGGGGGGCTCCTTTTTCCGTGTCATCTCTGCAAGATCGCCCTCTACAGGCCGGGTTCCCAAGTGTCATAAATATTTGGAAGTGGGGTGTGTGACATACTCGTAATAACCATTTTACAGGTGAGTACTCACAAAATGGTATTTTTTTGTTTTGTTGCCTGCAAAATGTCTGTCATGTCCCACTACATATGTTTTATTTTACCCAGGGTAACTACTTGATGGGCAGGCTGATTCATTACTAGCGGCAGGTATTGGCAGATGAGCATCTTTACAGAGGCACTAAGAGCGACCGCTATCGGGCGCTGTAATAGAGCGCCTCAGTTGCTGTAGTAACCTGGCCGGCATTGATGAATGAGATATATGTTGGGCGTTCTAACACCAGTACAGCTTTGTAGGGAGTAAAAGGTAGCACCAGCTCATTGCAACCAATTCTCAGCGAAAAAAAACAGACTCACAGAGCCTCGGCACTCTGGATCTGGTCGCTATAGCATAGAGCGGCAGATGCTGTGTGATTAAAGTCGGTTTTTGAACACATATCCACCAGTAACAAAGCGAAAACACATTAAATTACATTGTTGTAACATTGTGACAATAATACTTTAATGGCAGACCTGTAATGATAATTCTGCATAAAAATATAAAAAATAAAAAAAGTTTTCAAAAATAACTTTTTCTAGGCCAGGAGAGGTGACACAAATATTTGAGAGAAAAAAAAAATGTTTTGTTTAAACAGACGAAAAGGAACGTCCATTGAAATGTATGAGAGAGTGACAGGTAGCGACAGGTAATACCTGGCGCTCTGGAAGCTAGAGCTACGGCGCTATACACTGAGCTACCTGTAATGATGAATCAGACGCTACATGGTGCTGTTAGAGTCGCTCACCAGAATCGCCTTCATAAATGTGGTATTGCGTACAGCGCCCAGCGTTCACCAGATGCTGCCTGCCACTACGAGCCACTACCTGCCGCTATCCCTTGATGAATAAATCCCATAGTTTTATTTACATAGGTTGAGCAGTATGCCTTTAATTGATTTTGTCCCCTCCTTGCTCCCTTAGTCTAGTTGTGATGCAAGTAGCTCCTCCCTTCTTCCCCTCTCCCTCTGCCATTACTAGTTTTGCATCCAAGCAGTGCATTCCTGCTGCTCCCTTCTGCAATCTACAGTCTTTTTACCTGCTGCTGTTATGGGTTACAGCACAAGTTTCCTGCTGTATTGAACATATATTTCAAGATTTCTGCTATAAGAAGTGTTTAATGTAAGATTCTGTACTGAAATAAAGCTTCTGAAACTTATCTACGTGATTCATGACAAGCCTATCTGCTAAGCCTTATAGAGTAAGAACACATCCGTCACAGACACACACAGACAAGGTGAAGCTGTCTACAGTATTCACATTACTGCCATCTGGTGAGTCAGAATAATGTCTTTTACACATTCATCCTGGCAGTTTAATAATACCTCGGCTCCAGCCATGTGACCCACTAAACACCCTTTTAACCTGGGCTGTAGAGTCGGTAAGCAATAGTCTCCAACCTCACAGTATGACCAAATTGGTTGGCTGTCTTCAATTTCTTGCAAATGGCTCCTGCCGGACGCTTGGGCCACTGTCTTTTGGCATGTCCCAGGCATGGCATGGTTGCCCTGCAAGAGAAATACATCTCTTTTCCTTACAGCATGGCAGCCCAGGACACAGTGAAGCTGTTTTTTTTCAACATCGCAAATATGCCGAATGTCATGGGGGTCATCGACTGCATGCAGTTTTTCTGCCAGAACTTCAGAGGTAAGTGGCAGTTGCATAGATGCACTTATGCTGAACTTTGTGACTGAATTGTGCTTCTTTTCTTGCACCTAAGTTTTTGCAAAGAATAAAGCTCACCCGGAACAGAATGGGCTGACCAGTGAGACTAGGTGTGCAGGTAAGGCCAACGATTGCCAGCATCCTCATCCTCGTCTTTGGACTCCCCACCACCAGCACAGGAACCAGATGAAGAGGAGGAGGCCCAGGTGTTGGGCTTGGAGTCACGCAAGAGATCTTAGGTAGGACAAAAGACAAAAAACACACAGATCCAGGCAAGGAACTCCCAATGACATGTATGCTAAGTGCTGTTGTTTTGTGCTTCTCTTTCCCTACAGACTCCTCGAAGCAGGGAGAGTATGCAGCTATGGGGCCACCCGAGTCCAAACCATCACAAGGCTCAGGTTGGTCCCAGAAGAATCAAGCTGATGCCTAAAGAAGCAGAATCCACAGCACACATGTGCTTAGTTCTAACTTCTGTTTTCATGTCCTTACTGACCCAGAGGAAGGCATGGTGCCGACATGGAGGGATGCTCCATAAAATGGCCAACTACAGGGATGCAGTAAGTATTGAGTATTTGGGGGCATTTGCCAGGGAGAACTGGCACACATGTGTTCAAGCAGATGTTGACATGACTTTCTTTGGTCTTTACAGGTGTCACGTAGCAGAGACAGGGGTCGACACTCCACTTAAACACACAACCTAAAATGAGCACAAATTTTAAATGTTTTAATATTGTACAAAGTTTTACATTCCCAAATATTTTAATAAACGTTTTATAGAACAGGTTTTACAGAAAAAAAAGTCCCAAAGGACACAAAAATATATATTTGCAAAATAAAAACAAAATTTGTAAAAGAAACTTATGAACTTCAATCCACAAGACAATGCTTCTTTCATAATTAGAGATGAGCGAACTTTTGAAAAATTCGATTCAACTGATTCGCCGAATTTTCCGACAAAAATCGTTTCGACCCGAATTTATTCGCGACGAAACGCTATTAAAAACGGCTGTTTCTGAGCTTCCTAGAGCCTCAATAGGGTTGTAAACCATTCTGCCTCGCTGTAACATGCATAGGATGCGTGCTGGGTTAGTTAAATAATACTGTAAATAATTATGACATGCAGATCAGAGGCATCGCTAATAGAATCGCAGAGCGGCACAATTGCAGAGAGTTGAGGTGGCATCACTATGAGGGGCCCCTATAGTGACTGAAAAACACACCCTGGAGCTGGCAGCAGCAGGAGCCCAAAAATTAGCTGAATCACACCCTGGAGTTGCAAGCAGCAGCAGCCGCCCAAACATTGGTTGAAAGAGACACTGGAGTTGGCAGCAGGAGCCCAAAAATTGGATGAATCACACCCTGGAGTTGCAAGCAGCAGCAGGAGCCCAAACATTGCTTTAAAGAGACACTGGAGTTGGCTGCAGGAGCCCAAAAATTGGCTGAATGACACCCTGGAGTTGCAAGCAGCAGCAGGAGCCAAACATTGCTTTAAAGAGACACTGAAGTTGGCTGCAGGAGCCCAAAAATTGGATGAATCACACCCTGGAGTTGCAAGCAGCAGCAGCAGCAGGAGCCCAAACATAGCTTGAAAGAGACACTGGAGTTGGCTGCAGAAGCCCAAAAATTGGCTGAATCACACCCTGGAGTTGCAAGCAGCAGCAGGAGCCCAAACATAGCTTCAAAGAGACACTGGAGTTGACAGCAGGAGCCCAAAAATTGGCTGAATGACACCCTGGAGTTGCGAGCAGCAGCAGCAGCCCAAACCTAGCTTGAAAGACACACTGGAGTTGGCAGCAGGAGCCCAAAAATTGGCTGAATGACACCCTGGAGTTGCAAGCAGCAGCAGGAGCCCAAACATAGCTTGAAAGAGACACTGGAGTTTGCAGCAGGAGCCCAAAAATTGGCTGAATGACACCCTGGAGTAGCAAGCAGCAGCAGCAGCCCAAACCTAGCTTGAAAGACACACTGGAGTTGGCAGCAGGAGCCCAAAAATTGGCTGAATGACACCCTGGAGTTGCAAGCAGCAGCAGCCCAAACCTAGCTTGAAAGACACACTGGAGTTGACAGCAGGAGCCCAAAAATTGGCTGAATGATACCCTGGAGTTGCAAGAAGCAGCAGCAGGAGCCCAAACATAGCTTGAAAGAGACACTGGAGTTGGCAGCAGGAGCCCAAAAATTGGCTGAATGACACCCTGGAGTTGCAAGCAGCAGCAGCCCAAACCTAGCTTGAAAGACACACTGGAGTTGGCAGCAGGAGCCCAAAAATTGGCTGAATGACACCCTGGAGTTGCAAGCAGCAGCAGGAGCCCAAACATAGCTTGAAAGAGACACTGGAGTTGGCAGCAGGAGGCCAAAAATTGGATGAATCACACCCTGGAGTTGCAAGCAGCAGCAGGAGCCCAAACATTGCTTTAAAGAGACACTGGAGTTGGCAGCAGGAGGCAAAAAATTGGATGAATCACACCCTGGAGTTGCAAGCAGCAGCAGCACAAGCCCAAACATAGCTTAAAAGACACACTGCAGTTGGCAGCATCAGCAGCAGGAGGCCCAAAATTGGCTGAAAGGCACACACTGAAGTTGGCATCAGCAGGAGCCCAAAAATTGGCCTAAAGACATAAATATGTTTTGCACCATTTGGAAAGTGTAAAACGTGGCACCATGCTGAATCTAGTCGCATGCATCAGCCATTGGTGGGTGGAAATCCTTGCTGATCCATCCCTGATTCATTTTCACAAAGGTGAGTCTCTCCACATTTTTAGTTGACAGACGAGTTCTCCTCGCCGTAACTATGGCCCCCGCCGCACTAAACACCCGCTCAGATGGCACGTTACTTGCCGGGCAGGACAGCTTTTCCAGGGCAAACTCTGCTAGTTGCGGCCACAAGCCAAGTTTGGCTGCCCAGAAGTCCAGCGGATCCTCAAGGTGTGTTGGCATGGTCATGTCAGGTCCTGCTCCAGGTCTTCCTGCTGCTCATGAGTAGCCTCACTATGCGGGTGCAGAAAGCTACTCATTAGCAACTGTATACTGAGGCTGCTGCTGCTCCTGCCAACCCCCCCAGCAGCCATGGCAGTGGAAGGTGAGCGCAGAGGTCCCCCCAAGTCAGACCTGCGAGAGTATGGACCATGGCGCAGATAGGCATCGGCCAACTGACTACGTAGAATGTCTTTGTAGTAGTTCAGTTTGTCCTCCCTCTCGGCGGGTTTAAAAAATGCCCCCATTTTGTGCCGGAAGCGAGGGTCCAATAAGGTGGAGAGCCAGAAGTCATCCCGCCGACAAATGGAAACAATTCTGGGGTCACTACGCAAGCACGTGAGCATGCTTCCTGCCATTTGCGCAAGTGACTCGGAGGGACTACCTGTCTCCATCTCCACTGCATACTGCCACGGTGTGTCTGGGTCCTCTGTCTCGCCTTCCTCAAAACCCTCTAGCTCCTCTGGCTGCTCCTGCTCCTCCTCTCCTATCCGCTGACTAGATAAACCAGCCATTTCGCCAAGCCTAAACTGTGCTTCACTGGGCCACTCCTCCTCCTATTCCTCCTCCAGTTCAGCTCCAACTGGGTTCATGTGGCCGTAAGATGTAGACGCCATGTCTCCAGTGCTCTGACCAGCCATGGTTTCCAACATGTGCTGTAGTACATGAAGCAGTGGAATCACGTTGTTCATCCCGTAATCCTGCTGACAAATAAAGTGGCTTCCTCAAAGGGCCTGAGCAAACGGCAGGTGTCACGTATGAGCTGCCACTGGTCACTGTTACACAGGGGAGTCCCCCTATCCGCTTAGATCATCAGGAAATACGTAATGGCTTTTCTCTGTTCATATAATCGGTCCAACATGTGAAGGGTGGAATTCCAACGGGTGGAAACATCGCAAATCAGACTATGTTGGGGGCTACCGTTCTGACGCTGTAGCTCAAGACGGGTGTGTTCTGCAGTGTATGAGTGGCTGAAGTGCATGCAAAGTTTCCTTGAAGTTGTTAGGATGTCTTGCAGATGGGGGGAACACTTCAGAAACCGCTTGACAACCAGATTGAAGACGTGAGCCATGCAGGGCGCATGGGTCAGGCTTCGTAGTCGCAGCGCAGACAAAATGTTCTTCCCATTGTCGGTAACCATGATTCCCATTTTAAGTTTTCTTGGAGTAAGCCATGTTTGGATTTCGTGATGAATAAATTTAAGCAGTTCCTCCCCTGTGTGACTCCGTTCGCCAAAACAAACCATGTGAAGCACAGCGTGACACCTCCGTGCCCTGCACACATGGTAGACTGGAGGGGAACTGAGACTTGAGCCTACAGTGGAGGGTGAGGAGATGGCGGAGGATGAGGAGGCCGAGTCGCACGGTGTCACAGGCACAACGGCCAGGGAGCGCGGAGGCCGAAGCGGCGTGACCTGTCCAAGTTGCTGCTGCTGCTGCAAAGGGACCACATTCACCCAGTGGGCCGTAAATGACATGTACTGTCCCTGACTGTAGTTACTGCTCCAGACGTCGGCGCTGCCATGCACTTTGCTACACACCGACAGGCTCAAGGACTGGCCCACCTTCTGTTCAACAAAAGTGTGCAGCGCTGGTACTGCCTTCTTGGCAAAGAAATGACAGCTTGGGACTCTCCACCTCAGCTCGGCACAAGCCATCAGTTCTCTGAAAGGTGCAGAGTCCACCACCTGAAAAGGAAGCGACTGCAGCACCAGCAACTTGGACAGGAGCACATTCAGCTTCTGCGCCGTAGGATGAGTGGGCGCATACTGCTGTCTCTTGGACATGGCTTCGCTGATGGATTGCTGGCGGGATGCATGACTTGGGGGAGGAGGAGGAGCAGGAGCATCTGGAGCGACAGAGGATGGGTATGACGCACAGCTGCCTTCGGCTGAGGTGCTGGAGCCTTGGCTGGCAGAAATTGGGAGCGGCGTTCCACTTGGTGAGGAAGCAGGCTGTACCACCTCTTCGGAGCCTCGGTTCTCCCAGGCCGCTTTATGGTGACACATCATATGTTGACGCAGGGCCGTGGTGCCAACATTTGGGCTCTGGCCACGCTTCACCTTCTGCCTACATATCTTGCATGTGGCCATGTTACCCTCCTGCGGATGCTTGAGGAAAAACTGCCACACTGCCGAGTAGCTACTTTTCCCACCAACAGCCCGCACTGATTCACTGCTACTGTCGCCAACTCCAGGAACCCCTGCTCCACTACCTCCCGATAAGGTAGCCTGCCGCGCAGCAGGTGCTCTACCCCGGCACCGGCCCCGTTTGGCCCCAGGCTTTACAATTCTGCCCCCATGCTGACTGCCAACCATGCTGCTAACACCTTGCTGCCTCAGCTGCTGACTCCGGGGCAACCTGCGCCCCTCTTCTCCTGATGATGCGGATGAAGCCCCTTCTGCACCAGGCTCCCAACTGCGATCGGCTTCATCATCATCATCACCGAGTTGTGTCTGCACGTCACTGATGTTCTCGGTTTCCTCAACAGTGTCTGGCGCAGGAGCTGGAACGCTCGCAACAACACCCACGCCACTCTCCACTATTTGTCTGCCTAGCGAAGGAAGCCACCTCCATTTCTTGGCTGGGCAGTAGCCGCTGACTGTCCTCTATCTGATCGTCCTCCTCACTAAAGAGTGGAGCTGAACCCAAAGCATAGGATACGTCGCGGGGGGAGGGAACGGCGTAGGACAGATGCAATAGGAGGACAGGGACTGCTCTCGGGGCATGCCAACTCAGGGTTGTGTCAGAGGAACCTACCGACCCTAGACTGGGGGTCTCAGATGTAACTTGTGATGATGTGGATGACCGCGTTAACCAATCTACCACGGCAAAAGCGTTACTGGTGGAGACACGACCGCTAGCAGATACTGGCAGATCAGGTCTCTCACCATGACTCCTGCTGCCACTCGCCCTTAGTCTGCTGCGACCTCGCAATAGGTACTTTAAAAAATGTGTTTACTTTAAAAAGCAGAAGCTAAATAAAGTGAGGAACTGCTTCTCTGCACCAGATACTATGAAAATTGGCAATATGGGATACCCTGCGGCCTGGTGTTTTGACAACAGGACAAAAATCAATTCAAAATGCAATAGCTTAATAAAGCTCAATTCAAAATGCAATAGCTTAATAAAGCTAAGGATGAACAAGCTTATTTAGTATAACAGATAGGGTGCAACGTGCAGGTTTGGGATACCCTGCAGCCTGGTGTTTTGACAGCAGGACAAAAGCCAATTCAAAATGCAATAGCTTAATAAAGCTGAGGCTGAACAAGCTTATTTAGTATAACAGATAGGGTGCAACGTGTTGGTTTGGGATACCCTGCGGCCTGGTGTTTTGACAGCAGGACAAAAAACAATTCAAAATGAAATAGCTTAATAAAGCTGAGGCTGAACAAGCTGATTTAGTATAACAGATAGGGTGCAACATGGTGGTTTGGGATACCCTGCGGCCTGGTGTTTTAACAGCAGGACAAAAGCCAATTCAAAATGCAATAGCTTAATAAAGCTGAGGCTGAACAAGCTTATTTAGTATAACAGATAGGGTGCAACGTGCAGGTTTGGGATACCCTGTGGCCTGGTGTTTTGACAGCAGGACAAAAACCAATTCAAAATGCAATAGCTTAATAAAGCTGAGGCTAAACAAGCTTATTTAGTATAACAGATAGGGTGCAACGTGGTGGTTTGGGATACCCTGCGGCCTGGTATTTTGACAGCAGGACAAAAACCAATTCAAAATGCAATAGCTTAATAAAGCTGAGGATGAACAAGCTTATTTAGTATAACAGATAGGATGCAACGTGCAGGTTTGGAATACCCTGCAGCCTGGTGTTTTGACCGCAGGACAAAAACCAATTCAAAATGCAATAGCTTAATAGAGCTAAGGCTGAACAAGCTTATTTAGTATAACAGATAGGGTGCAACGTGGTGGTTTGGGATACCCTGCGGCCTGGTGTTTTGACAGCAGGACAAAAAGCAATTCAAAATGGAATCGCTTAATAAAGCTGAGGATGAACAAGCTTATTTAGTATAACAGATAGGGTGCAATGTGGAGGTTTGGGATACCCTGTGGCCTGGTGTTTTGACAGCAGGACAAAAACCAATTCAAAATGCAATAGCTTAATAAAGCTGAGGCTGAACAAGCTTATTTAGTATAACAGATAGGGTGCAACGTAGTGGTTTGGGATACCCTGCGGCCTGGTGTTTTGACAGCACGACAAAAACCAATTCAAAATGCAATAGCTTAATAAAGCTGAGGCTGAACAAGCTTATTTAGTATAACAGATAGGGTGCAACGTGGTGGTTTGGGATACCCTGCGGCCTGGTGTTTTAACAGCAGGACAAAAGCCAATTCAAAATGCAATAGCTTAATAAAGCTGAGGCTGAACAAGCTTATTTAGTATAACAGATAGGGTGCAACGTGGTGGTTTGGGATACCCTGCGGCCTGGTGTTTTGACAGCAGGACAAAAACCAATTCAAAATGCAATAGCTTAATAAAGCTGAGGATGAACAAGCTTATTTAGTATAACAGATAGGGTGCAACGTGCAGGTTTGGGATACCCTGCGGCCTGGTGTTTTGACAGCAGGACAAAAACCAATTCAAAATGCAATAGCTTAATAAAGCTGAGGCTAAACAAGCTTATTTAGTATAACGGATAGGGTGCAACGTGGTGGTTTGGGATATCCTGCGGCCTGGTGTTTTGACAGCAGGACAAAAACCAATTCAAAATGCAATAGCTTAATAAAGCTGAGGCTGAACAAGCTGATTTAGTATAAAAGATAGGGTGCAACGTGGTGGTTTGGGATACCCTGCGGCCTGGTGTTTTGACAGCAGGACAAAAACCAATTCAAAATGCAATAGCTTAATAAAGCTGAGGATGAACAAGCTTATTTAGTATAACAGATAGGGTGCAACGTGGTGGTTTGGGATACCCTGTGGCCTTGTGTTTTGACAGCAGGACAAAAGCCAAATCAAAATGCAATAGCTTAATAAAGCTGAGGCTGAACAAGCTTATTTAGTATAACAAATAGGGTGCAACGTGGTGGTTTGGGATACCCTGCGGCCTGGTGTTTTGACAGCAGGACAAAAACCAATTCAAAATGCAATAGCTTAATAAAGCTGAGGCTGAACAAGCTTATTTAGTATAACAGATAGGGTGCAACGTGGTGGTTTGGGATACCCTGCGGCCTGGTGTTTTGACAGCAGGACAAAAACCAATTCAAAATGCAATAGCTTAATAAAGCTGAGGCTGAACAAGCTTATTTAGTATAACAGATAGGGTGCAAAGTGGTGGTTTGGGATACCCTGCGGCCTGGTGTTTTGACAGCAGGACAAAAACCAATTCAAAATGCAATAGCTTAATAAAGCTGAGGCCGAACAAGCTGATTTAGTATAAAAGATAGGGTCACATGTGCTGGTTTGGGATGCCCATGTGGGCTTGGGTTTTTACAGGAGGCCAAAAACCAAATCAAAATGCAATAGCTTAATAAAGCTGAGGCTGAACAAGCTGATTTTGTATAAAAGATAGGGTCACATGTGCTGGTTTGGGATGCCCATGTGGGCTGGTGTTTTTAAAGCAGACAAAAAACAATTCAAAATGGAATAGCTTAATAAAGCTGAGGCTGAACAAGCTGATTTAGTACAAAAGATAGGGCCACATGTGCTGGTTTGGGATGCCCATGCGGGCTGGTGTTTTTAAAGCAGACAAAAAACAATTCAAAATGCAATAGCTTAATAAAGCTGAGGCCGAACAAGCTGATTTAGTATAAAAGATAGGGTCACATGTGCTGGTTTGGGATGCCCATGTGGGCTTGGGTTTTTACAGGAGGCCAAAAACCAAATCAAAATGCAATAGCTTAATAAAGCTGAGGCTGAACAAGCAGATTTTGTATAAAAGATAGGGTCACATGTGCTGGTTTGGGATGCCCATTTGGGCTGGTGTTTTTAAAGCAGACAAAAAACAATTCAAAATGGAATAGCTTAATAAAGCTGATGCTGAACAAGCTGATTTAGTACAAAAGATAGGGCCACATGTGCTGGTTTGGGATGCCCATGTGGGCTGGTGTTTTTAAAGCAGACAAAAAACAATTCAAAATGCAATAGCTTAATAAAGCTGAGGCCGAACAAGCTGATTTAGTATAAAAGATAGGGTCGCATGTGCTGGTTTGGGATGCCCATGTGGGCTGGTGTTTTTAAAGCAGACAAAAAACAATTCAAAATGGAATAGCTTAATAAAGCTGAGGCTGAACAAGCTGATTTAGTACAAAAGATAGGGCCACATGTGCTGGTTTGGGATGCCCATGTGGGCTGGTGTTTTTAAAGCAGACAAAAAACAATTCAAAATGCAATAGCTTAATAAAGCTGAGGCTGAACAAGCTGATTTAGTACAAAAGATAGGTTCACATGTGCTGGTTTGGGATGCCCATGTGGGCTGGTGTTTTTAAAGCAGACAAAAATGCAATAGCTTAATAAAGCTGAGGATGAACAAGCTGATTTAGTATAAAAGATAGGGTCACATGTGCTGGTTTGGGATGCCCATGTGGGCTGGTGTTTTTAAAGCAGACAAAAACAATTCAAAATGCAATAGCTCAATAAAGCTGATGCTGAACAAGCTGATTTAGTACATAAGATAGGGTGACATGTGCTGGTTTGGGATGCCCATGTGGGTTGGTGTTTTTTAAGGAGACAAAAACCAAATCAAAATGCAATAGCATAATAAAGCTGAGGCCGAACAATCTGATTTAGTACAAAAGATAGGGTCACGTGCTGGTTTGGTGTTTTTTTAGGAGACAAAATCCAAATCAAAATGCAATAGTATAATAAAGCTGAGGCTGAACAAGCTGATTTAGTATAAAAGATAGGGTCACATGTGCTGGTTTGGGATGCCCATGTGGGCTTGGGTTTTTACAGGAGGCCAAAAACCAAATCAAAATGCAATAGCTTAATAAACCTGAGGCTGAACAAGCTGATTTAGTATAAAAGATAGGGTCACATGTGCTGAAATGGAATGGCCATGTGGCCTGGGGTTTTTACAGCAGACAAAAAAAAATTAAAACTAATCCAGTTATGAGAAATGCTTGTGCATAACAGATAGGGTTAAATATGCCACTACCAAGATGGGATGCACAGTGGCAAGGAATATTTACAGCACAAAGAACACCGATTGAAAACTGATCTGGCAAATGAAAATAAAAAAAGCTTTCCCTCTCACTGTCCCTGCCTGGATCGTTCCCTATCTTTCCCTGGTTCTGTCTGCCTCAACGACTGTCCCTGCCTATCTCTAAGCCTCTCCCTGTCTGCAGCAACCACCGCTGTTTCTGGAATGCAAGGCTGAAATGCTCCAAATGAAAATGGCCGCCGTTTATATAGCGCGGTGACGTCACCGGGCTTCCTGGCTGCTGATAGGCTGCATGTGACCTTCCCATGATAGTGGATATGTCTGGACATGTTCACCCACCATTTTAGAATGCCTGTAATTGAAATAAATGTAGTTTAAAGGAAAACTTCGATCGATCGAATCGCGGGGAAATTTGGATTTGTTCAGAATCGAATTTTTCATGAAATTTGGAACGAATTCGGGTTCGTCCGCATCGATTCGCTCATCCCTATTCATAATCATTATAACTCCTACAGGCTAAGGTATACAAAAGATTTAGCTAAAATCAAACCCTCCCTGAGGAAGGTAAAGGGTCACTAAACCCCCCAAAAAAAAAAAAAATAGCACTTACTTTCTCTCCCGCAGCAGCTCCCAGACCGAAAGAAGGTGAAAGTTTTTTCCTTTTATTTTGGGTTTAACAACCCTTTAAATAAGGCAAAGCACATTGGAGGACTCTAACACAGTTTTATACAATCTGCCTTCAGACAGCTTATAATTCATGTAATTTTATGAAAACCAGCTGTTATGGTCATTTTTGTTTTACAATTAGAGATGGGTGAACCTGAACCGCAAAGTTTGGGTTTGTAATGAACTTTGCAAGGTTGGGCTTCCAAACCCAAACATGAACTTCAGCCAGAAGTCCATGTTCAAGTTTGATGTCCGGCCCCAACATGGAAAAGCTGAGCAGCCCATGAACCAGCCTCAACTACGGTTGCAGCATCAGGAAGCTGCTGTAACTCACCTGAGCCTCAATCCTCTTCTTCTCAATGTGGCACAGCGGCAGAGGCATTTGAAACTGGCCCCACCCAGGGCTACAAAAAAATGGCCGCTTGCTCCCATGAGTGAGCACACTCCTAGTGCTGGCACTAGAAGCGTCCTCACTCATGTGAGCCGGCAGCCATCTTTCTGTATCCCCGGCTGGGGCCAGTTTCAAATGCTGCTGCCACCACTGTCACTCCATCGTGCTGCCAGAAGAGGATCAGGCAGAGGTGAGTTAAAGCAGCGCGCTTCTAAAGCACACTCTTAATACTGTTCCCTGTACCTTGTAACCTTATCCCTGCCTCTTGCCATGTACAATTCCTAGCACGTACACTGTATATGCATGACAAATTAACGTGTTAATTTCTTCATTCATCTAGTCATTGTTAAAGCAGTACAAAACCCAGTAGCGGCTGGCCTAGAGTCTAAAAGAATTGGGATGCCCCCCCTGTGAGAAAACCCCCAATTCGCCCATAAACACTCACCTTTTCCCGCTCCAATGGTGCATGCATGGGCTCTCGTCCAATGGCGGGCACCAGCTATGACTATGTCATTCGACAGATGGCTCACAATGTTTACAATGCAGAGCATGTTCTGCTGCATTTCCAGCATCGTGCACACGGCGGCACCTCGCTTCGGGATGCCCCGGGGGCACAGACCAAGGCCCTGGAAAGTCAAATTCCCAGACTTTGTTTCTCCTTGAACAGCAGCCAGGTTGCAGGTTTGTGCCACGAAAGGCAATCGCAGCAATGCTGTGCTCCACCAGGTTTGGGGGGTTCAGACCACTGGACCCCCCTTGAACCTGCCGCGTCTACCAAGGGGGTACAGTAGGTTGAGAAACAGTGCTTTACATGGCAGTAGCAGAAACTCCTGTTGCATGTTTAATGGCCCTTTATCATCAGCTTTGATGTGACTTGCTTTGTCGGTCCATCTGGATTTCCAGGAACAGCTACCTGTGCACATCTTTCCATTCATAGAAGCGGATTCCGCTGGTCAGACCCACAGATTTTGCTGCTCTCAATCCCCCTTTTACGGCTATTGTTTCATCTTATCAGTGTGACAGACACATTTGTTTCATTATAGCGCATTATTTTTTTTCTTCATTTATTAATAGAAACATATGTTTCCGTCTGAATTTCAAAGCGCCCCTAATACCTAGAAGCTGCTTTCCAAAATAAAACGCGCTCTTCATGATATCAATGTGGGAACACTTTCAAAGATTGGCAGGATAAATGCTTCATTTATTTTACTGTTATAAATCATAGGCACATTAAAGCGGACCTACACCTCTGCTTTCATTTTTCATTATTTACTTTTATATATTAGTATTATAATAATTATATATAATAATAATATTAACAATAGGATAATTAGTATTAAGAAAAAAATGCATGGCACATTGTCAATAGTCAAAACAACATATATGTATATTACAATAAAAAAACTGTGACAAAAATGTCCTTACCCACTATGGGCCTGATGCAGAGCCTCCCCCGGTCTGAGCTTAAAACCTTCCGATTGTCTCCCGTTTGAATCGTGGCACAAATGTGATGCAGAGCCTCCGTCGGAATGGCTCCCTAACTGATCCGTCAATTTGTCTTTACTCTGGAAGTTTTTTTTGCTCTCTTGGGTGCCTTCAATTTGATCGGGGCTTCCGCTCCCGTTCACACGGGTGGCCCGTTTTTCCCTGCTTTTTCCTTGGTTTTTGAACGTACCTGCTTGGTTTCCATCGTATTTGACCTTCCATTTTGGTGATTTTTCCAAGTATACTTACATCTCCATGGCTCTTCAGTTGCCAATCTGGCTACACGCAAGCGCACATCCCTAAACCTCCATTGGAATATGCATATGGCATCAACTGCCAATTTGACACATATATATATTGTCAAATTTATTTTTGGGTGTTCCTTCTTTCTTGCCATTAATGCATACCTTAATCTCTTTGGTGTTCCTTCTTCCTTGCCTTTAATGTTTACCGTAATTGGTTGTGAGTTTTTCTGTCCCATATCTAAACCTTTTGTGTCATGTAAATGTGTGATGATGTTGTGTGATTGTACATTTGCAGGAAAGACAACTCACAAAATCTGTTTATGTTTTTTTTAATCAAATTTTTTTTTTTGGTTTTGTGGTTTGGAGATTATTTTTTTGATAAAACAAAAGTAAAAAACAATTTAAATTTGAATTAAACATGTTAAAAATTAGGCCTCGGGGTCTTGTGGCTGTGTTTTTCTTTGATCTGTGAATGAAAAACAACCTTAGTGTAGCATTGTTTTTATGGTTTGGTTGGGCGTTGTTTTATTGGGGCCCTTTTTAAACCGGACCTTCAGCATGATTTAATGAAAAGCCCAAACTCTAAAAACACGATTCCGCAGCATCATCTGTAAAAAAAAGATACAAGGACCCACCATTAATCCACAAAATACATTAACAAGTTTCCTGGCCTAACTAAAGTCACTTTATTAACCTTTTGCTGCCTCACATTGTCCTAGTTCTTCTATTTGCATGTAGCCTAGTTTGTAGCTGCGTACATGGGTTAAACTAAGGTGGGCTTGTATTTAACGTGACAAACTAAGTTGTTTCAGACTATTCTTGCGCTTTGTTTTTTTTTTATTATAAGGAATGTGTGCGAACACATAAACGCCCGCTCGCATACTCACATCCATGATGATGTCGTCCTGCTCCTGTGTAAAGATGGCATAGCTCCTGGTATAGCTCTGACGTTCCCCCGCAGTGACGTGCAGGACATCCCAAATTGGAATGCCCCAGAGACATGATGCCTGTAACCCAGCCCTGGATTTCTTCACACTCCAAAGGGCTGGGTTACATGGGTTTTGGCCTGCTTTAAAATATCATGACCAAATCAGGTTAGGATGGAATAACCCACCTCCTTTACATTATTATTAAAGTAACACAGGTTCCCTCACATAAAGCAGAACAAAACCCAGAACGGCCACTGGTCTTCCCCCTGGAAATCCCAGATCGGGATGCCCCACTGTGTGAAACCCTTTTTAATGAGACTTTACTCAGAAATGGCAGACTCCCTCTCTTAAAGCGGAACAAGCCATGATTAGTTTAATGACCTTTGCAGGCGTATATTGTAGTGCCCCACCAGTCTGATCAAGACAACGGAACCTCATCTTCAAGAGACCAAAGGCTTGCTCCACCACAGAGCGAGTCCTCCTGGGGGCAGTATTGTAGGGCTCCTCTGCCTGTGAAGATGGGTGCAGGATTGGGGTCAGCAGCCAGGGGAGCAAAGGATAGCCAGAGTCTCCTGCCCAAAAACCAAAAAAAAAAACAAACAAAATAAAAATAAAAAAAGGTGTGCATTGCAACTATAGAAAAGAGGGACAAATAGGTGAGCGGGGTAGGGTTGGAGAAAAGGACATTTGTAATGAGCCTACATGCACATCCAACCTGTACACTCATTAAAAAAGTCTGGGGAATACTACTCACATAAGAGGGCAAGAACATGACGCAATAGGGTTCTATCACTTAACCCATTTAATTTAAAGTTAAAAAATTAGGCTAAAAATATACTAACAAAAAAATTACCAAATAGTGTGTTAAGGGAAAAAACAAAGTCAGGGTGGGCAACCAATACAAGTTTCATACACATACCCAGTAAGGCGGGTGAGCTCAAATAGGTGCAGCCTGGTTTCTGCCATACTCAGCAGGACAAGACCGCGGAGCTGGCGCCGCTGATGTGCTCCAACACAGGACTGCATATTATTGTCCGAGTGCAAATACGGCTGCTCTGACTTGCCGTAAGTGAAGGCTCGGCGGCCCGTTTCATTAGGCTGATTTCAATCGGAAAACAAGGCTCTGCATCACAGAAAAAAATGGAACAATGAACGAGGCGTCCGTTTTACCGGGAAACAGCCTCGTGCGAGCCGACAATCGGAAAGGCGGCTGAGCGCACACCTGAGCGCATAAACGCACACTAAAATCAACGTAGCACCCTTTCCTGACCCGATCAAAGCCCAAAACCAATGGGAAAACGCACGGGATAGCTGAACGGGGAGGCTCTGCATCAAGCCATATGTCTGCATATTCTTCACATTGCACCTCAGCATATGTGCATACATCTGAAATATATTTTTTTTCATTTTACACACTTTTGTTTACTTTTGTTTACTTTTTTTAATACTAATAAAGAGGAACCTCTTTTGAGGGGCATGCCGCATTAGGTATAATACATGACTGGAAAGCCAGTTATGCTTACCTTGCCAGTGATCCCATAGAGCCTGTGCAGGCTCTCCAATCTGATTTATATGCCGTGCTTATTGATGAGCAGCATAGAAAGCTGAATCAAGAGGGAACAGCAGCTGTTTCCCTCTGTGAACATGCATCGGTCAGAGGTATGCAAGGGATGCCGCCACAGCCTGCGCATGCACTGTGGAATTACCGGAAAGGTGAGTTTCATGACGATCCTTGGTGTTTCACACATAGGGACATTCCACATCAGGATGCCTCAAAAAAGGGAGACCACTGACCCTAGTCTTTTAGACTCCATGCCAGTGGTTGCCCCTCCATAAAGTTCCTGTCTGCTCACTCCCGCCATCTCAGTTTGGAGAATATGGGAATACCTATTGGGCTCAAACTGTTTCATGGGCCATTGCCACCTGGAAACGGTGAGTAGCTCTGCCTAATTGCCAGGTTCCTTTTACTGTGTGTGGGCCAAAGCATCCTAAATCAGGGATGGGGGGCAGAGCTCAGTTCTTTGTAAATGTAGGTCCACTTTAAAAATATTTTTAAATACTGTTGATACGTTCCAATAATTCTGATAGCAGGGACATACTGTACATCTGCACAGTTTAAATTTAAGTTATTTATACACTGCTCAAAAAAATAAATTGAACACTTAACACAAACTCCAAGTCAATCACACTCCTAGTACCAGGTACCAGGAGACAGGCCAGTACACCAGGAGATGTAGAGGGGGCCATAGGAGGGCAACAACCCAGCAGCAGGACCGCTACCTCCTCCTTTGTGCAAGGAGGAACAGGTAGAACTGTGCCAGTGCCCTGACCCCTGTGTCTGCTCAAACTGTCCGAAACAGACTCCATGAGGGCGGTATGAGGGCTCAATATCCACAATATCCACAAGTCAGTGTTGTTCTTACAACCCAACATCATGCAGGGCAATTGGCATTTGCCAAAGAACACCAACATTGGGAAATCGGACATTGTCATTGCTCTTCTTGGATGAGAGCAGGTTCACACTGAGCACGTGACAGAGTCTGGAGATAACGCAGAGAATGTTCTGCTGCCTGCAACATCCTCCAACATGACCGGTTTGGCAGTGGTCAGTAATGTTGTGGGGAGGCATTTCTTTGGAGGGGCGCACACCCCAACTGTTTGCTAGCCAGATGTTCCCTGACTGCCGGGGGGCATTTCTTTTGAGGGCTCCACAGCCCAAACGTGTGCCAGCCAGAGGTACCCTGCCAGGGATGAGATCCTCAGACCTATTGTGAGACCATATGCTAATGCAGTGGGCCCCGGGTTCTTTCTTATGCATGCCAATGCTGGGCCTCATGTGGCTGAAGTGTGTCAGCAGTTTCTGCACGATAAAGGCATTGATGCTTGATTTTCCACTTTGATTTTGAGTATCATTCCAAATGCAGACCTCCATGGGGTCTTCATTTTAATTTCCAGTAATCATTTTCATGTTTTATTGTTCTCCATGCTTTCTACTATGTAAAGGAATATTTAATTCATTAAGATCTAGGATGTGCTATTTTAGTGTTCCCTTTATTTTTTTATCTCTCTCTCTCTATATATATATATATATATTGATCAGCTTGCTGGAGTACCCAGCCCAGGACTATTTGGTTGGTGAAGTAACACAGTCCATTTATGTCAAGACTTCCCTTCAATCAACAATAATTCAGCATACACATAATGAACTAGAAACTCTCTGGGTTACCATGCAGACTAAGGAGGGAGCTGTGGTCAGAATTGGTGTGATATATAGGCCCCCTGGACAATCTGAGGATCTAGATAACCTGTTAATAGATGAAATCAGTGGAATGGCAGAGAAGGGGGACATTGTAATTACAGGTGACTTCAACATGCCTGATGTGGACTGGAATATCCCAAGTGCATCGACATGCAAGAGCAGGACTATATTAGAGGCACTTAATGGAGTGTCTCTAAAACAACTTGTGACATTGCCAACTAGAGGAGATAACATTCTGGACTTAGTTCTGACCAATGGGGATCTGGTGTCCGAGGTCAGGGTTGAAGAAAATCTGGGTTCCAGTGACCATCAATGCTTATGGTTCAGAATAAAAACAGACATTGTGCAATCACACACCAGAACCAAAGTGCTAGACTTTAGGAAGACAAACTTCAAGGAAATGGCGGAGTATGTAGAAAGAAAATTAGGTGAGTGGAACAGAGTAGCAGAAGTGAGTGCCCAGTGGTCACTATTAAAAATGGCCATCTTAAAGGCAACTAAGCAATATGTGAAACAAACTAGCAAGAATAAAAGGAAGAAGAAACCATTATGGTTTACTAGGGAAGTCAGCACTATCATAAAAGATAAGAAGTCTGCCTATAAGAAGTATAAAGTAAGCGGAAGTGTAGCTGACAGAGAGGCATATAAAATTAAACAGAGGGAAGCAAAACTAGTTATAAGGACTGCTAAAGGGCTAAAAGATGAAGAAATGGCCAAATCTATGAAGAGGGGAGATAAAACCTTTTTCCGATATATTGATGACAGAAAGAAGAAAAACAATGCAGTCTCAAAAATTAGAAATAGGGAAAATAAATATATTGACGGAGATAAGGCTGTGGCTGACCATCTGAATAGCTACTTTTGTTCAGTATTTTCAGATAGTAGCAGGCATGGTCATAGCACAACATCCAGCTGGGAGGGTACAGCTCCGGAGTTTCTGGAGGCTGATGTCTTAGCCGAGCTGGCACATCTAAAGGTAAGTAAGGCAATGGGTCCAGATGGAATCCACCCTAGAGTTCTAAGGGAACTTAGGTTTGTGATTGCAGCCCCTCTAACTGATTTACTTAACCATTCCCTTTCAACTGGTGAGGTTCCAGATGATTGGAGAATGGCCAATGTCGTACCAATCCATAAAAAGGGGAGTAGAGAAGAAGCCAGTAATTACAGGCCAGTTAGTTTAACATCTATAGTGGTCAAATTAATGGAAACACTCTTAAAAAAACAGATAATTTCCCATCTAAAAATTAATGACCTATTGGACCCAAAACAGCACGGCTTTACTGAGGGCAGATCATGTCAGACCAATCTTATTGATTTCTTTGACAATGTCACTAAAGTGTTAGATTAAGGTGGTGCTGTGGATATCGCCTATCTGGATTTTAGCAAAGCCTTTGACACTGTACCACATAAGGAGCTCATAGATAAGTTATTGAAGGTAGGACTCAATCCCTGGATAGTTCAGTGGATTTCCAGTTGGCTGAGGGATCGGTATTAGAGCGTTGTTGTAAATGGTGTGCAATCTGAACAAAGGCGAGTTACAAGTGGTGTGCCGCAGGGCTCTGTCCTGGGCCCCATTCTTTTTAATATATTTGTAAGTGACATAGGAGAAGGCTTGGTAGGAAAAGTTTGTCTGTTTGCTGATGATACAAAGGTTAGTAATAGGGTGGATATTCCTGGAGGTGTCTGCAACATGGAAAATGATTTAGCTTTACTGGATAGATGGTCAAAACTGTGGAAACTAGAGTTTAATGTCTCTAAATGTAAAATCATGCACTTGGGTAGAAGGAATCCCTGCTCTGAGTACCGTATGGGCAGTACTGTGTTAGTCAGGACCTCGGAGGAGAGAGATTTAGGGGTACTGATTACTGATAGCTGCAAGATGAGTGGACAGTGTAGCCAGGCAGTGGGAAAAGCAAGCAGGATGCTCTGCTGCATAGCTTGAGGCATCACCAGTAGGAAGAGGGCGGTTGTGATGCCGCTGTATAGAGCCCTGGTGAGGCCACAGCTAGAATACTGTGTGCAGTTCTGGAGACCTTACCTGCAAAACGACATTATTCCAATAGAACGGGTCCAAAGGCGGGCAACGAAAATGGTGGAAGGACTTAAACTTAAAACTTATCAGGAGAGACTTAAAGAACTTAATTTGTACAGTCTGGAGGAAAGAAGGGAGAGGGGGGACATGATTGAGACCTTTAAATATGTGACAGGATTGAATAAGGTTCAGGAGGGAAGTGTTTTTAAGAAGAAACTTAATGATAGAACAAGGGGGCACAACCTGAATCTAGTTGGGGGGAAGATCAGGAGCAATGTTAGAAAATATTATTTTACAGAAAGAGTAGTAGATGCTTGGAACAAACTTCCAGCAGAGGTAGTTGAAAAATCAACAGTCACTGAATTTAAACATGCCTGGGATAAGCACACATCTATCCTAAGATAAAGAGTACATACAGTATACACATAAGGGCAGACTAGATGGACCGTATGGTCTCCTTCTGCCGTCAACCTTCTATGTTTCTATGTAACCCTTTTTGCTTTCTGCATTTATGCTGCAACCTTTGGACTATCTACTGAACTTTGCTGAATAAAAGCCGTTTTGCCGTTCAAATCCGTTGTCGTCACTGCTGATTGTTTGCCCACTTACAATTGGTGGAGGATGCGAGGGGCACAGTGACTGTTGCTAGGGGCAACAGAGTGACAAAACGCACTGCATTTTGCTTGTCGTTGGCGAAGGCAGCAATCAAGATGTCTCAACAAAAGCAAATGGAGGAGGTGATAAAACAGCTAATACAGGCTAACCTCCAGCATGCGCAGGCCCTGGAACAACAGCAGCAAGCCATGGCCCAGCAGCAGCAAGCACAGCAGCAAGCCATGGCCCAGCAGCAGCAAGCACAGCAGCAGGCTCTGGCACAGCAGCACCAAGCGCAGCAGCAGACCATGGCAAACCATCAGGAGACAAATCGCCTGTTGATAGAACAGATTGCTGAGCTTAGGAAGACTGTTGTGGCTAAAGTTTCACAAGAGAGAAGCCCAGTTGAGTCAGAGGGTGCGAGGAGAGCCATACAGCGGGTCCTACAAAAGCTGACCCATGAGGATGATGTGGGGGCCTACCTCACGGTGTTTGAGCGCATGGCTGAGAGAGAGCAGCTGCCAGTCACGGAATGGGCTGACGTGATTGCACTGTTCCTGTCAGGTGAGCCGCAAAAAGCATATTTTGATCTCAGGGAGCAGGATGTGCGAGACTATGCCAAGCTAAAGATGGAGATCCTTGCTCGCCTGGAAGTCACGCCAGCGGTTCGGGCAAGGCGAGTACACAACTGGACTTTTTCTGTTGATAAACCTGCCTGATCGCAGATGTATGACCTAATTCATCTGGTCCAAAAGTGGTTGGAGCCAGAGCGTTTGACCCCTGCGCAGATCATCAAAAAAGTCGTGGTGGACCATTTTGTTCGGGCACTACCGCCGAAGCTACAGCAATGGGCTGGACAGGGCGACCCACAGACTGTTGAGCAGCTAGTTAACGTCGTGGAGCGATTTGTCGCGACTGAGAACCAACTTCGGGATGCCCCTGACAAGACCGGCAGACCAGTGAGTAAACAAGTTCCCCTGGGAAGTGTGTGGAGAGCTGTGAGAGGGCAAAAGACTGTCCCTGACCCCCAGAGGCCTCCTAACCCTAGGGAAGACGTCCGAGCAAGGAGGTTCCGGGGTCCCCAGTGTTGGAGGTGCCGTGAGTGGGGGCACATAGCCGCGGATTGCCCCCTCGGCCCTGAACCCATGGAATGTGATGCGGGTCGCAGAAGTTCCTTGCTGGCAGACCCCGGTTGTGCCACCAGTCAGCGGTCAAAATCTGAAACGCAGGTTGTGTCTTTAAAGATGAATGGTCACCCAGTAAAGGCATTATTGGACTCAGGTAGCCGGGTAACTTTGGTCTGGGCCAACCTGGTGCATGGTGGTTGCAAACCAAAGAAAAAGCTGAGCGTGCTTTGCATCCACGGGGATATCGTGACTTACCCTGTTGCAGTGGGTAAGTTTGAGACCCCTGCGGGAACATTGTCCCATGAGGTTCGCATAGTAAAACGCCTGGGCTATGATGTCGTGGTTGGGTGGGATTTCCCCTTGTTCTGGCCCTTGTGGGAAAGGTGTATCCCTCCTGCCAGCAATTAAGTACCCCCGGCAGATCGGGTAACCCTCCCCGTTAAGTCCGTTAGACGTGTGGTCTCCAACACATTATGTAATAGGCCGACCAGGGTGAGGGCCTGTAATCAGGGTGACCGAGTGCGGAGAATTGTACCCATGGCTGAAAAAGTGAACTTTAAAGTGGAACATAAGCCGGGGAAAGTAGTCGCTGTGTCCCGAACCCACTGTATGGCCGCTGAAGGTTGGCAGACCGTGGGTCTGAAGAAGAGGGGGGGATATGTGGTAAATTGTATCAAAATGTCTGTTTCTTTCCTGCTTGGTTGTATAAAGCACAATCCGGCCCGGGTTTTCAGGACCCGGGTCACTTCCCCAATTCCATAACGGGTTGTTACATGTTCTAAGGCCTCCACAAGTGTGCACGCTGATTACAGGGGAAGCCTGTAAGAAGAGAGCACACGGCCTTTCCTTGGTTGATGACTAGCCTGTTGGAGTGAGCCCAGGCTGAGCTGCACCGTGGTGAAGGATAGCACTGGACATTGAGCAGAGGGCTGATACGCCCTGTAAAGTGGACTGGAATTGATCAGCTTGCTGGAGTACCCAGCCCAGGACTATTTGGTTGGTGAAGTAACCCTTTTTGCTTTCTGCATTTATGCTGCAACCTTTGGACTATCTACTGAACTTTGCTGAATAAAAGCCGTTTTGCCGTTCAAATCCGTTGTCGTCACTGCTGATTGTTTGCCCGCTTACAATATATATATATATATAAGTTCTCAATATTTGCTTATTGAAGCTTACCTGTTTTAGTGCCAGCCTAACTAGAGATGTTGTCACCCTGGGCTTTCTCAGTATTTTTGGGTTAAATAAAAAGCAGACTGCGTGTAAAAGCCCAATTTCTCCCAATTCCACTGGGGGGGAGGGGGGGGGGAGTGATGCAACAGGGGAAAAGCCAGCTACATTTACAATTTGCAATTTAGCTACAATTTAGGTAGCTGGCAGTTAATGGTCAGATAGGCAGCTATGTAACTTATACACAGCTGGCACTGAAAGGGTTAAAGGGCAGGTATCATCTCCTTTTCCTGCCACAGGGTTGGGGTTATTTTCATTACATTGCACTCCTCTGCCTCTGACCAATTGAGAATGTAACATATGTTTATCAGACACTGTAGCATACAATGAAACAGCCATTCTGCTGTTTTCTCAGCCGGTTAAAGTTTGTTACATTTTCTGCTGGTTAGAGGCTGAGGATCTTGTGCTATAAAAATATCACCAGAAGAAGAAAACGATTATAGTTGTTTAAAATCGTAGGGCTGTAGGTCAGTGCCTATATCAGGTGAATATATAAAGAGCTATCATCCTGGTCTAGATAATACTCAGATGTTCTTATGAATATTATGTAAATGTGCACTCATGTCGTTGAGAAAAACACAACCTAATATTTTAAAATAAACATTTAGAATTCAGGACCAGGGGAAAGCCCTCCGCTGGGGCATACAGGTTTGTGTGAACCCTACTGGATATCCTGTAAAATTGATCCTTGATCCCATGGTACAGGTCTCTGGCTGTATCCTGCTCCTGCACCTGCACCAGACATATGTGACCTGAAGAGAGCTGCCAGTAGGAGACATTCCCTGATCAATCCGAAACCATGAATAGCATTGGGCTTTGGATTCAAGTCAAAGGCAAATTCCACCAGAATTTAGCAAATTCAAATTGGTTTGGCCAAAACAGAATATTCAGAAAATTTGGGTCCTATTCGACCAGCTTTTTTTTTTTACATCAGTAATCTGTCCGTAGATAAAGGCAGAGGTCCCTTTTAGCCAACCAATGTATGTGAGCGTTTGAATCATCTTTCTGTAAGGCTAGAGGGCCCTTTATCAGAATAACGTCATTGTAGAGTGAAAGAATTCCTATTTTCTTTATGGTATAACATCTGCATATAAAGTTAATGATACACATGTATCAGTAAGTGTTACATTTTATCATTAAACCAGACCTTCAGCATCATTTAATGAAAAGCCCAAACCCTTAAAAAAACGTTTCCCCAGCATCTAAAATGATATATTTTAAGATTTTAGTCACTTACTTATCCTTTCCACCGCTGGGCTGAAAATCTGTTCAGGACTCTAGGATACGGGCGCTGCCATCTTGCCTCAGAAGCTTCATGTATTGAGGAGAAGAAAGGAGTGAAAATTACAGGGGGACGGGGTTATAGCTGTGCTTTGGTCAGACAAAGCAGAGCTGGGGTCAGGAAAGGAACAGCAATCCCAGAATGCAGAGCTGCACAGTCAAGACACTTCCTGTCTGCTGGCAGCCTGAGACTCCATGTACCCGCCATCTTAGATGTTAAAAGGTTAAAATAATGCAATAGGTGCAAGTAGGATGGTTTTAGATGTGAGCAATCTGTATGTACAGGGTGGGGAAAACATATAAGATAGACTCTTATTCAGGGTGAAGGTCTAGTTTATGTGTTAGAATTCTTCGACTCTAGAATTAAATTATTCTGTTAAAGGAAACATCTAGCTTTACAAAGAATTAAAGGGAGATTTTTTTTACCTATTTAAAAAAATACATTATTTCGATAAGAAGACCTGTTTTTGATTCGATTAGAACAACGTGGTTTTGTGCTCTTCCTATCATGCAGTTTGGGGCATTTGGCTACTTTAGTTGCTTTCCAGACCCAAAAGCACATCCTGAATATTTCCCCTATAAACTTTAATAAGATTGGAAGTCGAGTGATTCAGAACCAAAATATTCTCCAGAACAGAATAGAGGAATACTTAAAGCTGTACCTATTCAGAATTAGGGGGTAGTTGTGGCCTAGTGCTAATAAAATGTCCTTGTGACCGGAGGGTTGCGGGTTCCCGGCCATGGGACATGACTGAAGTGCTCTTGAACCCCCCCAACTGCTCCGCAGGTGCCGTAATTAAAGTGGAATTACGGTGAAAAAGCAACCCCAGTCCTGCCACCTTCTCCTGGTACTGAGGCAGGATGGGGGTTAAAAAGAAAAAAAAAATCAGCCACTCTACAGCACCACTCTCCTGGTTTCTGTGCGGCCACCGCCCACTTGAATGGGTGGTGGATGGAGGTAGGCCATGGATGGTGGCCATTTTGTATCTTTCCTGTGCCTTACTGTGCGGCCACACAGGTAGGTTAGGAGGTAACCCCAGGGTTGGACTTGGTTCAGCTGTAGGTTGTAGGTATTAAGTCTTAGGTATTTAGGCTGAACAGTTACTTTAGGGCCCCTGGCACCTAAGGTTCAGGTGTCCAGTTCGTCCTATAGTTGGCACTCACTTGGTACACCCTCTAGAGTACATCGCTGCACAGTCTTCACCCCCAAAGAGCTATTATAATATGATATAATTTAATACCCTCTTACACTGGTTTGAGTGACATTGATTTTATGTGATGATGTCATTGGTGTTGAGATTTTGGGCTTTTAAATGGTTCAAATAAACAATATTTTAATTACCCTGGACACAGGGATGGATTTATTTGGGACAAGCAAGTCTCTAGTGTGTGTGCTACATTAAAGTCCAGTGGTGCTGTAAATTTCTATAGCACTTTAGATACATTTTGAGGCTTTATCTTTTACTAGATTTTTTTTTTATTTTACATTGATCGATTTCTCTTAATCTACTAATGCTACTAATGCAATTTTCCATTTTTGTCTCCATGCATCTCCCTTGAGGGTTTATTGTGTATTTTCATTGTTTTTAATGATTGATTGAGTGGTTTGTGCAAAATGAAATGGTACGGTATATTTTTGACCATCCCATTGTTGGTTGTGCTATCTGGTTGTTTTTGAACACTTTAGGAGTATTGCTGCAGGAAAGCTACCAGGACTCATGGCCAGGCTCTCCTTTGCAGCTGCTAGAGCGGGTGCCAACACTGGGCATACTTGGCATCTTTATGGATGCTGCACTGGGCCATGGGAAGAATCTCTGGTAGGCCCTGCATAATGGACCAGCGGGACCTGCTCATGGCTGGCTCTAGAACCAGAAGATGATGAGTGGAAATGTATGTGTCGAGGGATGGAGGGTGAGTGACAGCAGCTGTGGAGGTAGCGATGACCAGAAGATAATTATCAGAAAGAAAGGCGACAAGGACCAAAGACTAGAAAACTAGAGGATGA
This sequence comes from Gastrophryne carolinensis, assembly GCA_027917425.1. NCBI lineage: Eukaryota > Metazoa > Chordata > Amphibia > Anura > Microhylidae > Gastrophryne > Gastrophryne carolinensis. Next base: position 77,376,859 of record CM051241.1, read on the forward strand.
CTGATGGAAAAAGCAGTGAGGATTGGAGGATGAGGAGAAATTATCAGTGGCAGAGCAGTTAAAGGGTGACATGAGGTGATGTAGCATATGACATGGCACACTACAAAAGAGTTTATGGAGACTATTTTGTCCGAGGGCCTTCATAAATCTGAAGCTAGCCCATACACATTGTAAGCTGCCAGAAGGACAGCCCCCTTTGCCAGGACCCGGACATGGTTGCCCACCAGGTTTTGTATGTATTCTGATGGTTGAAGGGCAGTAAGCTCCCAGGATACAGCACAGAGCACAGAGAGCACAGCACAGAGAAGACGCACAGCAGTTCCAGCTATGAGCTGACGCCAGGAGATGAGGAATTGAAGGATGGAGCAAAGACAATTTCCAGGAACAAGCCAACAAGGGTTGGAAGCCAGATGGTAAAAAGTTGTTTATGTGCCCATGGATGAGACAAAGCACAGTCCAGTGAACAAGTCTGGAGGTCAGAGAGCGGTACCAAAGGATGTGACAGGTTCATGGTTGGATCAAGTCAAGAAACCAAATGGGTCACCAACAAATTCTACTTTAACAGCAAAATGCACCCTGGCAAACAGCTATAATGGGCAAGAATGGGGGCAGCCTTCATTCAGCTACTGACCCATCTTGGGCCATAGCAGATTGTCAGTAGGTAAACTTGCAATCATCTCCATACAATAGGGAGTTTATACACCCTGTTGCTCATTGGCCACAGAGGAGCCTGAGAATGATCGGAGCCTGGAGACACAGTGCAGGTGGCATCCCCAGGACATGGAATGGACACTGTCGGAGAATGTGCAGGTAAGTGCTTTACGCACATCTTGGCTCTGCTGCACTAATGTCTTCTTCATAGATGATTGGAACACATAACCTCTCTTTATAACTTTTCTGAAGCATATAGGGTAGCACTGGAATTTTTCCTGGCCATCCAGATGGCCAGGCAAATCTGGCATTGGGATCCCTACATCCTTCAGGATCACAGCACATTGAACCCCCCCCCCCCCTCCAGGTTTTCCAATGATTCTTGGTGACACCTCTGTTCATTCCCAGCCAGGCTGAATCATTGTATGAGAGAAGTTTGTTTCTTTTAGTGAAATATCATGTAGCCACACACCCCTAACACTAGTGACCTACATTATATATTTTTAAACAATGAGTCATCCTGATTTATTTAATTCCCTCATTGTATGTTTCATCTGTTCCGCTGTCACTTTATATTGAACATGTGTGCTAACATTCCATCCTTACTGCCAGCCTCTGCCGGCACCCGCTGCCCGAGGCTCTTATTGGAGCATAGACTGTGGGAGCCAGAGCACTCCAGGCTGTGACTATGACATGCAAAATGTAGTTTAACCTTCCTGAATAATACACAGTAAAAAGAATTCCTCTCTTTTTACTGCTCTCAGTACACTTTTCTGTATGGCAGCACTAAATGCTTATTGGACACTTTTTTCCAGATCTGTATTGGAGAAAATCTCTCATCAGTTTGGGTTTCAGTCCTAAAGAAAAAAAGTGTTGCTGTTTGGGGCTACCGTGTTTCCACGAAAATAAGACATTCGTTTTCATTCCAAAAGATGCGCCAGGGATTATTTTCAGGGGATGTCTTATTTTTCCATAAACAATTTACATTTGTTACCGTAATATGGCCACCCAACCCCCCCTACCCCCCATGTTCCCGATGAGAGCCACTCCATAAAATATTTAGACATTTGGGCTTGGGGGTGGACAGGCATTGCTGCACAGTGTGCAGAGTCTGGCCTGCTGAATACTTACAATTCCTGGTTCCTACATGTGGCTCCTCGGCATCTGCACTTCCCCACAATATGACACAGGCTGCCATGTCACACCGTATTTAACCCTGTAACTGTAACTCTGGCTTATTTTTGAGTCCATGCAGTATGACTCCAGGCACAGGTGTAACTTCATCCTTTGGAGTCCCAGTACAAAAATGAAGATGGAAGTTGAAATTTGACCCAAATTCTGCCATTATCTGGACCTGAACCAAATACGGAAAATTTAGAACACATTTACAGTTATCACAATATGCCTAAAATGTCCTCCCTCCCCTTCCTATACTTAGGGCATACCCCCCCCCCCAAAGCTCTGAATGCCACAACTGTAGGTCTACCTATTTCCCTATGCCTCCTTCACTGGTGCACCAACCATGGTTGGAAGGTGGTGCACTAGTAACTCCAGGCCAGGATTGGGATTAGGGAGGACATAGGATGTGGTAAGTGAAGTTGCCTTGAGCCCTTTCTACAGTAAAAGTCAAATGTTTGGACACACCTCTCATTCCATCCTTCTTTATTCTAAGTATACAGCACGTCCTGTTCCACAAGATATTCCTTACTCTTGGGTAATACATCCAGTTGATGGCGCTGGACTGCAGAGACAGAAAAGTGGCTCCTCCCGGCGGTACAGGCCTGTGGTGAGCCTTATGGGATGCCCCTCCCGCGGCCGTTTGCCCTTTGCCCCCTGTCCCCTCAGTTAGGATCCTCTTAGGTTGTCCGCTGCTTCCCCTTCGCATGTATTTACCATGTGTATCATGTTTTGCCTTGGTTGCACTGGTTTTGATTATTGCCGCCGCCGCGTGCTTGTACTCCGCTCTAGCGACGGCGGCGACATAGCCTCAGGCGCTGCTGCGCCGTCATTGGCTGGCCTTGTCACGGGGGCACGTTTTCGCTCTATTCAGGGGGGGGCGGGCCTTGTGGATGAAGATTTCCACATCACTTCTCTGCGGCCCGCCCCTCGAGGTATATGCGGGTGCCATTTTGGAGCTCCTGTGCTGCGTGTCTGGCGTCTCCCTATCGCGGTCCGTAAGTGCCCCTGCGGGCTGGATTTTCTTTGTACCTTCATTGTATTATGCTTATGGGATCTTTGCTTTATGTCTTGCAGGCGGGTCAAACTTTTTTGTGGTTTCTCCCGCTCCCCTTTTAGCGTTAACTCCTTGTTGGGGGGCTATTGTATTTGTATATCTCCCACTTCCCTAGCGGGCTATTGGGGTATCCCAGGTAGCCTTATTGGCGTCAATCCCAATTGGCCTATTGTGCCACAATAATCACCATATGGAGGCTTCTCAGGATAATGTGCTTGGGGTTCCTTCGGGACAAGCCCGGCTGTGTGTGGCGTGTGGGGTATCCCCTATAAGTGATGATGTACCCTGCGCCCAGCAGACGCTTGTGCTGCAGTCTGGGGTACTGGTGGCTGGACCTGCGCTCCCTCTGGCTTCGCCTACCCCCTCACGCTTACATCTGACTCCTAGTGAGGTGCATACCAGTGGGGAGTCTCAGCCTGATTTGGCTGCATGGGTGGCCAGCATTGAGAGACATATTGCTGGCTCTGGCCCGCGTAAGGCTTCTGCTAAGAAGCGGCATTTATCACCTGGTGTTTCCCTCTTTCCTATGGAGGCTAAGGAATTTTTTGACGTTACTGGTTATACCCCCCTGGAAGAGGGGGAATTATTTTCTGATTCAGAATCATCTGAGGATCAGCCTAAGGTTTATGGTGCCGATTCTGGGTCTGACCCCTGGGCTTCAGATGATACTGACAGGCTTTTAGCTCACATTTTTGAAGTACTCTGTATCTCTCCTCCTGCTGTGGTTCCGCGGCAGCAGGGGGAGCTGTTTCATACTGTTAAACCACGCTTGGAGTTTCCTGAACAAACTCATTTTAGTAATCTGATGCTCAAAGAGCGGGAACGGCCTAGCCGGCTTCCCGGGGTGCCAAAGAGTTGGGATATCCCTTTCCTGCTGAGATGGTTAAACGATGGTCATGTCCTCCCGAGGTGGATGCACCAGTTCTAGGGTTGTCCAACACATCCGTCATGCATTCCCCTGACTCTACTACACTGAGGGATGGGGAGGACAGGCGCATAGATCAGCTGGCTTGCCATGCCTTTGCTTGTGTAGGGACCGCGCTGCGTCCGGTCTGTGCCTCTGCCATTACGGCTGTTGCTATTAAAAGCCTGCTCAAGGATCTCTTAGATGGGGCCCCTGATGATGCAGGTAGTGAAGAGTATAGAGCTCTTCTGCGTTGTGAGGAATTTGTTGCACATGTTCTCTCTGCCTTAGATGATACCATTAGAATGTGTGGCAGGGCATCTGCCTTGTTGGTGGCGATACGCCGCTCTGTCTGGCTGCGCCAGTGGGCAGCTGACAACACTGCTAAGAAGGCTCTCACTGGTTTTCCCTTCAAGGGGCTGCGCCTCTTTGGTGAACGTCTGGACTTGTTTGCTAAGGGAGGCAAGTTACCTCAGTGTAGAAGGCAGCCCCGGTCCTTTCGGGGTTCAGGTGCCTTTCTTCCTTCCTTCCGTGGCTCCAGAATTGGACGGGGAGCTTCCTTTTGCTGGAGCCCGCAGAGATTTTTGGGGCAGGGGCAGAGGACGTGGCCGCCCTGGCCCCTCCTGGGGTCCCAAGCCTAAGTTCTCCCCCAAGCCCCCTCAGGCATGAAGGGGCGCCCTCACCCATCCGGGTGGGGGGACGGCTTCGGCTCTTGTCTGGAGGCGTCATGTCTCAGACCGGTGGATTCAGGAGGTAGGTCCTCCGGTTACAACATAGAATTTGCAGCCTGGCCGCCCCCAAGATTCATCAAATCCCGGCTAGCTCAAAACCCCCTGTCAGCTCAGGGTCTGTCCCTTGCTGTCCAAGGCCTTCTGGAATTGGGAGTCATCTTCCGGGTGCCCTTGAAGGAAAGGGGCAAAGGCTATTCCAATCTTTTTATTGTTCCCAAAAAGGATGGGTCCATCAGACCCATCCTGGATTTTAAGCGCCTCAACAAATTTGTCAGATTCAGACACTTTCGCATGGAGACTCTGCGCTCTGCTGTGAATTCCCTACGCCCAGGGGACTTCATGACCTCTGTATTCATCAAGGATGCTTACCTTCACATACCTATTTTTCCAGGTCATCAGAGATTCCTCAGGTTCGCTCTGGAGGATCAGCACTACCAATTTGTGGCATTGCCCATCGGTCTCACCTCGGCTCCCAGGGTATTCACCAAGGTGCTGGCAGGAGTGATGGCTCTGCTGAGATCTCAGGGCATTCGCATTCTTCCCTACTTGGACCACATGCTTATCGCTTCTCAGTCCTTCCACCAGGCAGAGCTGGATACTCAGCGGGTGGTGTCCACACTGGAGTCATCCGGCTGGGTGATCAACCACTCCAAATCTTCCCCGTCTCCTTCCATGGTGAAGTCCTTTCTGGGCATGGTTCTGGATTCATCTCAGGTCAAGATCTTTCTTTCTCAGCAGAAGGTGGAGAGTCTTCAAGAGCAAGCACAGACCCTTCTGTCTTGTCCTCATCCGTCCATCAGGCAGGGAATGCAGCTGGTGGGCCTGATGGTGTCCTGCCTCGAGGCGGTTCCATATGCTCAGTTTCACATGAGGCCTCTTCAGCTTCACCTCTTGTCAGTATGGGATCGGGACCCCGTGTCCTTGGATCAGGTGTTTGTCCTGTCCCCTCTGGCCAGGCGGTTTCTATTGTGGTGGCTGGACTCAAGGAACCTGCTGGGGGGCAGATCCTTTCTGGTCCCTTGTTGGGAGACTGTCACCACGGATGCCAGTCTGACAGGTTGGGGAGGCTTTTGGAAGTCCCTGAAATTCCAGGGTCAGTGGGGCCCATACCCCTATCAACATTCTGGAGTTGAGGGCGATCAGGTTGGTTCTCGCCCACTTAACCCCACACCTGCGGAGTCGGGCTGTTCAGGTCCGCTCGCACAACCAGACGGCGGTTGCCTACTTCAATCATCAGGGAGGGACCCGGAGCAAGAGGGTCCTCAAGGAAGTGTCCCTGATACTGTCCTGGGCGGAGGTGAATGTTCCCTGCATCTCAGCTGTGTACATTCCAGGGGTGGAGAATCTGGAGGCAGACTCATAGAAACATAGAAACATAGAAGGTTGACGGCAGAAGGAGACCATACGGTCCATCTAGTCTGCCCTTATGTGTATACTGTATGTACTCTTTATCTTAGGATAGATGTGTGCTTATCCCAGGCATGTTTAAATTCAGTGACTGTTGATTTTTCAACTACCTCTGCTGGAAGTTTGTTCCAAGCATCTACTACTCTTTCTGTAAAATAATATTTTCTAACATTGCTCCTGATCTTCCCCCCGACTAGCTTCAGGTTGTGCTCCCTTGTTCTATCATTAAGCTTCTTCTTAAAAACACTTCCCTCCTGAACCTTATTCAATCCTTTCACATATTTAAAGGTCTCAATCATGCCCCCCCTCTCCCTTCTTTCCTCCAGACTGTACAAATTAAGTTCTTTAAGTCTCTCCTGATAAGTTTTAAGTTTAAGTCCTTCCACCATTTTCATTGCCCGCCTTTGGACACGTTCTATTTGAATAATGTCTTTTTGCAGGTAGGGTCTCCAGAACTGCACACAGTATTCTAGCTGTGGCCTTACCAGGGCTCTATACAGCGGCATCACAACCTCCCTCTTCCTACTGGTGATGCCTCGAGCTATGCAGCCGAGCATCCTGCTTTGCAGCTATCAGTAATCAGTACCCCTAAATCTCTCTCCTCCGAGGTCCTGGCTAACACAGTGCTGCCCATATGGTACTCAGAGCAGGGATTCCTTCTACCCAAGTGCATGATTTTACATTTAGAGACATTAAACTCTAGTTTCCACAGTTTTGACCATCTATCCAGTAAAGCTAAATAATTTTCCATGTTGCAGAGACCTCCAGGAATATCCACCCTATTACTAACCTTTGTATCATCAGCAGACAAACCTTTCCTACCAAGCCTTCTCCTATGTCACTTACAAATATATTAAAAAGAATGGGGCCCAGGACAGAGCCTTGTGGCACACCACTTGTAACTCGCCTTTGTTCAGATTGCACACCATTTACAACAACGCTCTAATACCGATCCCTCCGCCAACTGGAAATCCACTGAACTATCGAGTAGGATTGAGTCCTACCTTCAATAACTTATCTATGAGCTCCTTATGTGGTACAGTGTCAAAGGCTTTGCTAAAATCCAGATAGGCGATATCCACAGCACCACCTTCATCTAACACTTTAGTGACATTGTCAAAGAAATCAATAAGATTGGTCTGGCATGATCTGCCCTCAGTAAAGCCGTGCTGTTTTGGGTCCAATAGGTCATACATTTTTAGATGGGAAATTATCTGTTTTTTTAAGAGTGTTTCCATTAATTTGACCACTATAGATGTTAAACTAACTGGCCTGTAATTACTGGCTTCTTCTCTACTCCCCTTTTTATGGCTTGGTACGACATTGGCCATTCTCCAATCATCTGGAACCTCACCAGTTGAAAGGGAATGGTTAAGTAAATCAGTCAGAGGGGCTGCAATCACAAACCTAAGTTCCCTTAGAACTCTGGGGTGGATTCTATCTGCACCCATCGCCTTACTTACCTTTAGATGTGCCAGCTCGGATATTTAGATGTGCCAGCTCGGATAGGGGGACCTAGCAGCCCTGAGCAGGGGGACCTCTTGTATGGTCCTTCAGCAGCAGGGTGTTTCTCTCCCTGTGCCACCGCTGGGGTCAGCCGGATATGGATCTGTTTGCGTCCCGTCACAATCACAAGCTTCCAGTCTTTGTCTCTCTGTCCCAGGATCCTCTGCCTTGGCCATGGATGCCTTGGCAATGTCTTGGACGAGTTTCCAGCTCCTGTATGTGTTTCCCCTGCTGGGCCGGGTGCTGCGCAAGATAGCTCAGGAAAGGGTGCCAGCCATACTGGTGGCCCCCTGTTGGCCAAGAAGAGTGTGGTTCGCAGACATCGTGCAGCTGACAGTAGATCAGTATGCCCTGCCCCGGGTTCCAGATCTGCTCAATCAAGGGCACCTACGCCACCCCAATTTAGAAACGCTGGCTTTGACGGCCTGGATGCTGAAACCTCCATCTTGATGGAAAAGGGGCTGCCTGCCTCGGTTGTTAATACCATGATCAGGGCTAGGAAAAGGTCCTCTTCTTCCATCTACTATAGGGTTTGGCGTACTTACATTGACTGGTGTGAGTCTAACTCGCTTCTCTGTCGTGTGTTTTCTATTCCGAGGATTCTGGAGTTTCTGCAACATGGTTTGGATCTGGGTCTTCAGCTCAGTACTCTGAAAGGTCATGTTTCTGCCTCGGCCATTTTTTTCCAAAGATCCTTTGCTCAGCATCCCCTGGTCAAGACCTTCTTCCAGGGGGTAAGCCGATGTTACCAGTCTGGGACTTGAACTTGGTTTTATATGCCCTGCAGGGGTCTCCCTTCGAGCCCTTGCAGGGGGCCCCTTTGTCCATTCTTACACTTAAGGTAGTCTCTTTGGTGGCTATCACTTCTGTTAGGTGTGTTTCTGAGTTGGCGGTGCTTTCCATCAAACCTCCTTATTTTGAGAGACACCAGCACAAGGTGGTGTTTCGTTTTAAGCCAGATTTTCTGCCTTTCATGTCAATCAGGACATTGTTTTGCCTTCTCTGTGTCCTAATCCTAGTAACTCTAAGGAGAGGGTCTTACACTCTTTGGATGTGGTCAGGACTCTGAAGTTCTATTTAGTGGCTACTGAACCCTTCAGGAAGACTGATGCTCTTTTTGTGCTCCCGTCTGGACCTAAGAAGGGTCTGGCTCCAGCTAAGTCCACTATCAGCAAGTGGATCCGTCAGGCTGTAATACAGGCCTACTCTGCTAAGGGGAAGGAGCCTCCCTTCCACCTTACTGCTCATTCTACTCATGCTATTGGTGCCTCTTGGGCACCAAGCTTCTGTTGAACAAGTTTGCAAGGCCGCCACTTGGTCTTTTGTTCATACTTTTTCTAAGTTTTACTAGGTTGATGTTACGGCCTCAGCTGATTCTGCTTTTGGTCGCAAAGTTCTGCAGGCGGCATGTGTAATTATTGACAATTATTAGTAATAATGCTGGAGGTTATAGTATAGGTGATGGTAGGGTATGCATAGAATTTCTAAGTATATTGGTCATGCATAGAAAGTATATTATGGTATAGGTGATGGTAGGGTATACATAGGAATTCTAAGTATATTGGTCATATATCTCAGTAATATGCATTCCCCTTTAAGGTTATAAGGTTGAAGTGAGAAATAATAAAGGCTGTAAGCTTACTTTGTCTCCATTGTGTTCCCGCTTGTTGTCCGGCACCCTCCTATATCCTCGTTTTGGAGGGTGGTGCTCCGTATGTGACGTTTGTTATGGTGGGACTTGTGTCAGTTTGTGTTACGCTCGGAGCACGTCGGGGCCGTTCAGGGCTGGGTCGGTGAGGGCTCCCCTCCCTTTCCCCTCCTATTGGCGCCTCCTCATTGGTGTTAGTTGGAGGCCGGAAGTGCGTGGCTCGCACTCGCGTCATTGCGGCCCCGCCCAGACGTCATTGTGGGCGCCGCCATTTTCTAGGTTACATTCGGCGGTGTTTGTGTGGGTGGCGCCTATGTGTTGGTTAGGGTGGATCCATATGCGCATGCGTTGCTCACGCGAGCAGCGCCATTTTCTTGAATACCTTTTGCGCTGTGTTTTGCTCTTGCGAGAGGCGCCATTATGCTAGAGACCTGTTTGTGTTTCGCTCCTAGGACCAAAGGAAACGGAGGATGTTAGTGTCAATTATTATTATTATTCTATTATATTTTTGGTTTTGGAGAGTGAGATGATCTGTGCCCTACAGTTTGCTTCCTGGATATATTCTGATGGTTAAATACATATATATAGTTCCTAAGTACAGTTCAGTAATACAATATGGTTCCTAAGTACAGTTCAGTAATGCATGCATAGCAATTACATATGATTTGTCTTTACCGATTACGATCACCCATCATTCTGATGGAAAAGAAAAATATAAAATAAATAAATGATGATTAGAGATGAGCGAATCGATTCGGACGAACCCAAATTCGTCCTGAATTTCATGAAATATTCGATTCTGAACGAATCCGAATTTCTCTGCGATTCGATCGATCAAATTTTTTCTTTAAACTCCATTTACTGCAATTACAGCCATTCTAAAATGGTGGATCCACATGTCTGGACATATCCCCTGGGGCAAGGTATCATGGGAAGGTCACATGCAGCCTATCAGCAGCCAGGCACCCCGGTGATGTCACAGCTCTATATAAGCGGCGGCCATCTTGCTGGTGCGCATTTCAGCGTTGTATTGCGGCAAGAACGGGGCTCGGGAGAGACAGGGAAAGACAGGGAAAGACAAACAGAGAGCCAGGGAGAGCCAGAGAGAACCAAAACAGAACCAAACAGAACCAGAGAGAGCCACGGAAAGATCGAGGCAGGGGCAGCAGAAAACCCAGAGAAGCAGATAAAGTGACAGAGAAAGCCTTTTTTTTTATTTTCATTTGATTTAATAGCCAGATCACAGTTTTAAATTGCCTTTGTTTCTGATGTAAAAACCCCTGAGCACTGTGCATCTCATGTTTGCACATTTAACCCTATCTGTTACACAGAAGCAGGTCTTAAAGCTGATTTCATCTAACTAGATCACAGTTTTAAAAGTGTTTTTGTGTCTGCTTTAAAAACCCCTGAGCACTGTGCTTCCCATGTTTGCACATTTAACTGTATCTGTTACACAGAATCAGGTCTTTCAGCTGATTTCATCTAACTAGACCACAGTTTTAAAAGTGTTTTTGTGTCTGCTTTAAAAACCCCTGAGCACTGTGCATCCCATGTTTGCACATTTAACCCTATCTGTTACACAGAAGCAGGTCTTAAAGCTGATTTCATCTAACTAGACCACAGTTTTAAAAGCATATTTGTGTCTGCATTAAAAACCCCTGAGCACTGGGCATCCCATGTTAGCACATTTAACTGTATCTGTTACACAGAAGCAGGTCTTTCAGCTGATTTCATCTAACTAGACCACAGTTTTAAAAGTGTTTTTGTGTCTGCTTTAAAAACCCCTGTGCATTGGGCATCCCATGTTAGCACATTTAACCGTATCTGTTACACAGAAGCAGGTCTTTCACCTGATTTCATATAACTAGATCACAGTTTTAAAAGTGTTTTTGTGTCTGCTTTAAAAACCCCTGAGCACTGGGCATCCCATGTTAGCACATTTAACCGTATCTGTTACACAGAAGCAGGTCTTTCAGCTGATTTCATCTAACTAGACCACAGTTTTAAAAAGTGTTTTTGTGTCTGCTTTAAAAACCCTTGAGCACTGGGCATCCTATATTGCCAATTTTCATAGTGTCTGTTACAGAAAAGCAGGTCTTTCAGCTGATTTCATATAACTAGACCACAGTTTTAAAAGTGTTTTTGTTTCTGCTTTAAAAACCCCTGAGCACTGTGCATCCCATGTTTGCACATTTAACTGTATCTGTTATACAGAAGCAGGTCTTTCATCTGATTTCATGTAACTAGACCACAGTTTTAAAAGTGATTTTATGTCTGCTTTAAAAACCCCTGAGCACTGGGCATCCCATGTTAGCACATTTAACTGTATCTGTTACACATAAGCAGGTCTTTCAGCTGATTTCATCTAACTAGACCACAGTTTTAAAAGTGTTTTTGTTTCTGCTTTAAAAACCCCTGAGCACTGTGCATCCCATGTTTGCACATTTAACTGTATCTGTTACACAGAAGCAGGTCTTTCACCTGATTTCATCTAACTAGACCACAGTTTTAAAAGTGTTTATTCTTGGTGTGCCACACACCCCGCTTCACTTCTTAAATATTCATCACTTCATGGGTTAATCCACCGCAGGTGACGTAGTGCAGAGAGGAAGTCTTGTAACGAGCCCCCTTCTGGCCCATATATACCTGGTACCTCCCTTCAATCACCAGTATTTTTTCTCTCTGCTTGCTGACAAGTCAGAAGTTGGAAGTCTCCTGCTTACAGGTAGGCCGGGGTATTCTTACCCCGCCACCCCCCTTTTGGTCTATTTCTGCCCGGTTTGAGTTTGTATACCTTTATGGTGAAATAGGAAGCCTCCCAGCCTTGGCTGCTCACCGGGCAAATGGTAGATGGCACTTTAAGTGCCTAGGAGCTTATCTCCTACCGCTCGACCTCATGCGTGGGGCAATGCGGCGAACCGGCATGGTGATCCGGAAATGGGATGCCCCTGTCCCGAGGGTCCCCGTAGCCCCTTTCTCTCCCGTTCGGTCCCTTCTCCCTTCACTATGGGGGGAGGGGGGGTGAGGGTGTGCTTTAGTATGTGTGTTTCACTGTATCACTGCATGTTAACATATATGTCATGTTTATACATTCACTGTAGCATGTGTATATTTTGGGTCTGCTTTAGGGCAGCTTGCGCTGGGTATGGGCTGGCCACTTCTCTGGCAGTTGGTTGCTTTGTGGCCCTCTCCCCTCTTCTCGCCTGGCATTCATTGAGCTTTGTCAGCACATGCGGTTTTTACCCTCCCCCCTCCGCCGCCTGGACGCGCGTGCTGTGATCAGCTGTAAAGCGTTCCAGATGATCGGCGTGGGGGGGGGGGCGGGCCCGCTGACGCGGCGCCGGGGGCGCGGCGCCGACGTCATGCGGCGTCAGCGGCGTCTGCGGCGGGCCCAGCGTCCCAGCTTCCTTCAAAACAGGAAGGCACATCGGCGCACGGCCGCACTTTGTCTTCTGCCGGCTCATGGCTGCTGGCTGCAGGCTTACCGGCTGATTGCTGTACAGGTAAGCGGCCCCTCCCGTTGGGGCCGTTAAATGGGGAATATTGTTTAATAATACAGTGAGAAATCACTATTATCAAGGGGGCGTCATTTAAGGGCACTTGGTGCCATACTTATATGTTATACACATGTGAAGGATCTGATGGTTGTTTTCCTGCCTTGCAGATCCTGGGATCCCTGCTTATGCTAGCCCTCCGGCTCTATGTGCCTGGCTAATTATTGGGATTGATTTGAATGTTTATATACATAGACTATATATATATATATATATATATATATATATATATATATATATATATATATATAGTTTCTATTAAAGGGGACCTAAACTTAAAAAAAAAAAAATTATAAATCCTCCCTTCCGGGACATTACTAAAATAAAGGGGGCATCCTTAAATAAAGGGGGCTTATGCCTTAAAAGTCCCATTATTGCGAATACCATAAATCACCATATGGAGGCTTCCGTAGATTCCGGAAACGGTTCTGCTGTTCCGTTTGGGGGGTGCGTAGGTTGTGGGGTTCCACTCCCAGCTGATGATATCTTTATTTGCATCCCTTGTGCAAAACAGAATATTGCGCGCCAGTCCGTTGCTTCGGCTGCGGTGCCATCGCATCCTTCATCATCTCCTACCTCTCCATCCCTATTCCGGACCCCGCATGACACTGTCAAAAGTGGGGATTCGCATTCCGAGGCAGCAGCACAGCCCTGCCCCCGGAAAATGATTCCCGTTAAAGCAGCGTTTAAAACCGCTACAAAACGAAGGCACCTGACTCCGGTACCTTCGGCTCCACAGGACCAGTTTTGTGAACCTGTGGAATGGTCCGATGGATCCCCTGACGAGGATGAACTCCCGTCGGAGTCAGATGAGCCGACAGGTCAGCATGTGGCTGATGAGATCGGCGATTGGTCAGAGGGGGTTGTTTTTGACACCCCCTCCATTCTGGCTCAAATGTTTAAAATTTTGAGTTTAGATACGCCTGAGGCGGCCGCCCCGCCAAAGGGTCAGTTATTTAAAGAGCCTTAGCCGAGTTTGGTTTTTCCCAGACAGCACCACTTTGAGAGGGTGGTTCTTAAGGAATGGGAACATCCCACACGGTTATCTGGAATTCCTTCCAGTTGGGAAAAGCGTTATCCTTTTCCACCAGAATTGGTGAGGCTGTGGTCTGTCCCTCCGGACGTCGATACCCCTGTACTAGGACTCTCCAGCTCGGCTATGGTACAATCTGCTGAGACCACTACCCCCAAAGATGGGGAAGATCGCAGGATTGACCAATACGCTCGACATGGTTTTATCTATTCCGGGTCAGCATTGCGCCCGGTATGTGCTTCAGCCCTTCTTCTATTGGCAATTAAGTCCCTAATTCAGGGGCTATATGAGGATCTTGATCCCGCTTGCAAACAGTTCACTGCACTTAAGCAGTGTGAATCTTTTGTGGCTTATGTCCTGGCCGCTCAGGACGATGCGCTGACTATGAGTAGCAAGGCGGCATCTATGCTGGTGGCTATTCGCAGGTCAGTATGGCTGCGTCAGTGGTCAGCAGACACGGCTTCCAAAAAGGTACTCACAGCTCTCCCCTTTTTGGGGTTGCGTCTGGGGAGAAAATTGATTCAGTCGCAAAAGATTGTAAGATGCCACAACGCAAAAAGCCTTGTGGTCCCTTCAGGGGGACAAGTTCCGGTAGGCCTTCCTTTCAAAGGTTCAGAGCGGGCAAAGGTACGTCCTTTCCCGCTACCAGTGGCGCAGGTTGGACTCGGGGGAGGGGCCGTGGCCGGCCCACTCAGTCCTGGGGCACCAAGCCCAAGCCTGCTGATAAGCTCACTCAGCAATGAGGGGCTGCCCTCACCCGTGCGGGTGGGGGGACTATTGCGACACTTCTACCATTGGAACCTTGTGGTTCTAGGCAGATGGATCCAGGAGGTAGTGTCGACAGGTCACAACCTGGAATTCGAGTCTCACCCTCCCTCGCGGTCCATTCAGGGGTCGGTTCATCCCGGCCTGAACTCTCATCAAGACGGAGTGTGTCTTTCCTTTGCCCAAATTCACACAAGAACACTTCAGCTATTTCTGCTAGCGTGTTGGGTCCAGCAGCCTCTGTTGTTGGAGCAGTCCTTCCGATTGTCCTCCCGTGTACGGCAGTTCCTCCTGTGGTGATTGGTCTCGACCAATCTTGTACAGGGCGGGTCTTTCCTGACCCTCCCTTGGAGAGGTGTCACCACGGACACCAGTCTGTCGGGATGGGACAGATTCTGGAAGGAGCTGCGGTTTCAGGGGCAGTGGAGGCCCCACTTACCCATCAGAGAAATGTCCCTGATCCAGACATGGGCAGTGTTCCATGTTCCCTGTCTCTTGGCGGTTTACATTCCAGAGGTGATGGAACAGGTAGCGGACCGGTTGAGCAAGTGCTCTCCCCGTCTGGGAGAATAAGCTCTCCATCCTCGGGTGGTTCTCTTATTGTGTCTCCAATGGGAGACTCCGGAGGTGGGCCTGTTGGCCCCTCATCGCTATCACAGGCTCCCGAGCTTCGTGTCACTCTCCCGGGATCCTCTGGCTCTGACAGTGGACGTCAGGTCCCTGAACTGAGAAGCTCTGGGATTTCTATACCTGTTTCCTCCGTGGCCCTTGCTGGGCAGAGTTCTTCAGAAGTTTGCTCTGGAAAGGGTGTACGCCGTTCTCATGGCCCCAAGGTGGCCAAAACGAATAAGGTTCGCAGACATCATTTGGCTGGCAGTGGACCAGTTCGTTCTGCCTCTTCGGCCCGATCTGCTCACTCAGGGTCAATTGTGTTACCCCAATTTACCAGCGCTGGGTTTGATGGCCTGGCTGCTGAAACCTCCATCCTGAAGGAGGAGGGTCTTTCTGATTCAGTCATTAAGACTCTGATCAGTGCCTGGAAGAAGTCTTCTTCCATCACCTACTATAGGACTTGGAAAGCCTATATCACTTGGTGTGAGATAAGATCTTTTCCTTGTAGGGTCCTTTCGGTCCCCAGGATTCTGGAGTTTTTACAATCAGGGCTGGACTCTGGTCTCCAGCTAAGTACATTGAAAGGGCAGGTCTCTGCCTTATCTGTCTTTTTTCAGAAGCGTGTTGCGCTTAAACCTTTAGTTAAAACTTTTTTCCAGGGGGTTACGCATGTGCGGCCTCCCAGGAAACCATTACTCCCGGTTTGGGATTTGAATTTGGTTCTTTCGGCTCTTCAGGCTCCTCCTTTTGAGCCTTTGCAAGATATTGCTTTGTCTACCCTGACTCAGAAGATTGTCTTCTTGGTAGCGATCACTTCTGTCCGGCGTGTCTCAGAATTGGCGGCCTTAACTATCCAGGCGCCTTACTTCGAGTTGGGGCGTCTTGGGCTTTTCAGCACCAAGCTTCTGTTGAACAGGTTTGTATGGCCGCCACCTGATCTTCTGTTCACACTTTTTCTAAGTTTTACAAAGTTGATGTGCGGGCCTCAGCGGATGCTGTTTTTGGCCGCAAAGTTCTGCAGACTGCAGTCATTTAAGTTATGCTTCACCTGGCCTTGAGATGCCCTTCCCTTGTGGACACTGCTTTTGGATGTCCCATGAAGTGATGAATATTTAAGAAGTGAAGCGGGGTGTGTGGCACACCAAGAATAATACCATTTTGTGAGTACTCACCTGAAAAATGGATATTGTTGGTGTGCCACACACCCTGCTTCACACCCGCCCTTTTCGGTATTACCGAAGCATTTATATGGTGAAGCCCTTTTTTATTTATATCAAAATTGATTTTGGAGGTTACTGGTGGAATACTGGTACCTTGTTTTACTGCTTTTTGAATATACTGGTGATTGAAGGGAGGTACCAGGTATATATGGGCCGGAAGGGGGCTCGTTACAAGACTTCCTCTTTGCACTACGTCACCTGCGGTGGATTAACCCATGAAGTGATGAATATTTAAGAAGTGAAGCGGGGTGTGTGGCACACCAACAATATCCATTTTTCAGGTGAGTACTCACAAAATGGTATTTTGTGTCTGCTTTAAAAACCCCTGAGCACTGGGCATCCCATGTTAGCACATTTAACCGTATCTGTTACACAGAAGCAGGTCTTTCAGCTGATTTCATCTAACTAGACCACAGTTTTAAAAGTGTTTTTGTTTCTGCTTTAAAAACCCCTGAGCACTGTGCATCCCATGTTTGCACATTTAACTGTATCTGTTACACAGAAGCAGGTCTTTCATCTGATTTCATGTAACTAGACCACAGTTTTAAAAGTGTTTTTGTGTCTGCTTTAAAAACCCCTGAGCACTGGGCATCCCATGTTAGCACATTTAACCGTATCTGTTACACAGAAGCAGGTCTTTCAATTGATTTCATCTAACTAGACCACAGTTTTTAAAGTGTTTTTGTGTCTGCTTTAATAACCCTTGAGCACTGGGCATCCCATATTGCCAATTTTCATAGTATCTGTTACAGAGAAGCAGGTCTTTCAGTTGATTTCATGTAACTAGACCACAGTTTTAAAAGTGTTTTTGTGTCTGCTTTAAAAACCCCTGAGCACTGGGCATCCCATGTTAGCACATTTAACCCTATCTGTTACACAGAAGCAGGTCTTAAAGCTGATTTCATCTAACTAGACCACAGTTTTAAAAGCATATTTGTGTCTGCATTAAAAACCCCTGAGCACTGGACATCCCATGTTAGCACATTTAACTGTATCTGTTACACAGAAGCAGGTCTTTCAGCTGATTTCATCTAACTAGACCACAGTTTTAAAAGTGTTTTTGTGTCTGCTTTAAAAACCCCTGAGCACTGGGCATCCCATGTTTGCACATTTAACTGTATCTGTTACACAGAAGCAGGTGTTTCAGCTGATTTCATATAACTAGATGACAGTTTTAAAAGTGTTTTTGTGTCTGCTTTAAAAACCCTTGAGCACTGGACATCCCATATTGCCAATTTTCATAGTATCTGTTACACAGATGCGGGTCTTTCAGCTGATTTCATCTAACTAGACCACAGTTTTAAAAGTGTTTTTGTGTCTGCTTTAAAAACCCTTGAGCACTGGGCATCCCATATTGCCAATTTTCATAGTATCTGTTACAGAGAAGCAGTTCCTCAGTTTATTTACCTTCTGCTTTTTAAAGTAAACACAATTTTTTAAAGTGCCTGTTGCGCATTTCAAATACATAAAAATGTCAGGCAGACAAGTGCCAGGATGTTTACAGAGGAGTGGCAGAGGCCTAGATTCAGCAGGCAGAGGTCGCAGCAGACTAGGGCGAGTGGCAGCAGGAGTCGCAATGAGAGACCTGATCTGCCAGTATCTGCTAGCGGTCGTGTCTCCACCAGTAACGCATCTGCCGTCGTAGATTGGTTAACGCGGTCATCCACATAATCACAAGTTACATCTGACACACCCATTCTACAGTCAGTAGGTTCCTCTGACACAACCCTGAGTTGGCATGGCCCGGGAGCAGCCTCACATTGCCTCTGTCCTACGCCGTTCCCTCCCCCAGCGACGTATCCTATGCTTTGGGTTCAGCTCCACTCTTTAGTGAGGATGATCAGATAAAGGACAGTCAGCAGCTACTGCCCAGCCAAGAAATGGAGGTGGCATCTTTCGCTAGGCAGACAAATAGTGATGTGGAGAGTGTCGTGGGAGGTGGTGTGGCGAGCGTTCCTTGAGGAAACAGAGAACATCAGTGACGTGCAGACACAACTCGATGATGATGAAGCCTATCGCACTTGGGAGCCGGGTGCAGAAGGGGCTTCATCATCATCATCAGGAGAAGAGGGGCGCAGGTTGCCCCGGAGTCAGCAGCTGAGGCAGCAAGGTGTTAGCAGCATGGTTGGCAGTCAGCATGGGGGCAGAATTGTAAAGAGCCAAACGGGGTCGGGGTAGATCACTTGCTGCGCGGCAGGCTACCTTCTCGGGAGGTAGTGGAGCAGGGGTTCCTGGAGTTGGCGGCAGTAGCAGTGAATCAGTGTGGGCTTTTTGTGGGAAAATTAGCTACTCAGCAGTGTGGTAGTTTTTCATCAAGCATCCACAGGAGGGTAACATGGCCACATGCAAGATGTGTAGGCAGAAGATGAAGCATGGCCAGGGCCCCAATGTTGGCACCACGGCCCTGCGTCAACATATGCAGCATCACCATAAAGCGGCCTGGGAGAACCGAGGCTCCGAAGAGGTGGTCCAGCCTGCTTCCTCACCAAGTGGCACGCGGCTCCAAATTTCTGCCAGCCAAGGCTCCAGCACCTCAACCGAAGGCAGCTGTGCGTCATACCCATACTCTGTCGCTCCAGATGCTCCTGCTCCTCCTCCTCCTCCAAATCAGGCATCCCGCCAGCAATCCATCAGCGAAGCCATGTCCAAGAGACAGCAGTATGCGCCCACTCATCCTATGGCCAATGTTTGGGTTCCTGCTGCCAACTCCAGTGTCACTTTCAAGCAATGTTTGGGCTCCTGCTGCTGCTGCCAACTCCAGGGTGTGTCTTTAGGTCAATTTTTGGGCTCCTGCTGCCAACTCCAGTGTCTCTTTCAAGCAATGTTTGGGCTCCTGCTGCTGCTGCCAACTCCAGGGTGTGTCTTTAGGCCAATTTTTGGGCTCCTGCTGCCAACTTCAGGGTGTGTCTCTCAGTCAATTTTTAGGCTCCTGCTGCTGCTGCCAACTCCAGGATGTCATTCAGTCAATGTTTGGGCTCCTGCTGCTGCCAACTCCAGGGTGTCTCTTTCATGCAATGTTTGGGTTCCTGCTGCAGCTGCTGCCAACTTCAGGGTGTGTCTTTAGGCCAATTTTTGGGCTCCTGCTGCCAACTCCAGTGTCTCTTTCAAGCAATGTTTGGGCTCCTGCTGCTGCTGCCAACTCCAGGGTGTGTCTTTAGGCCAATGTTTGGGCTCCTGCTGCCAACTCCAGTGTGTCTCTTTCAAGCAATGTTTGGGCTCCTGCTGCTGCTGCTGCCAACTCCAGTGTGTGTCTTTAGGCCAATTTTTGGGTTGCTGCTGCCAACTCCAGTGTCTCTTTCAAGCAATATTTGGGCTCCTGCTGCCAACTCCAGGGTGTGTCTTTAGGCCAATTTTTGGGTTCCTGCTGCCAACTCCAGTGTCTCTTTCAAGCAATGTTTGGGCTCCTGCTGCTGCCAACTCCAGGGTGTGTCTTTGGGCCAATTTTTGGGCTCCTGCTGCCAACTCTAGTGTCTCTTTCAAGCAATGTTTGGGCTCCTGCTGCTGCTGCCAACTCCAGGGTGTGTCTTTAGGCCAATTTTTGGGTTCCTGCTGCCAACTCCAGTGTCTCTTTCAACCAATGTTTGGGTTCCTGCTGCTTCTGCCAACTTCAGGGTGTCTTTCAGTCAATTTTTGGGCTCCTGCTGCCAACTCCAGTGTCTCTTTCAAGCAATGTTTGGGCTCCTGCTGCTGCCAACTCCAGGGTTTATCTTTAGGCCAATTTTTGGGCTCCTGCTGCCAACTCCAGTGTCTCTTTCAATCAATGTTTGGGCTCATGATGCTGCTGCCAACTTCAGTGTGTGTCTTTAGGCTAATTTTTGGGCTCCTGCTGCCAACTCCAGGGTGTGTCTCTCAGTCAATTTTTGGACTCCTGCTGCTGCCAACTCCAGGGTGTCATCCAGTCAATGTTTGGGCTCCTGATGCTGCTGCCAACTCCAGGGTGTGTCTTTAGGTCAATGTTTGGGCTCATTCTGCCAACTCCAGTGTCACTTTCAGCAATGTTTGGGCTCCTGCTGCCATCTCCAGGGTGTGTCTTTAGGCCAATTTTTGGGCTCCTGCTGCCAACTCCTGTGTCTGTTTCAAGCAATGTTTGGGCTCCTGCTGCTGCTGCCAACTCCAGGGTGTGTCTTTAGGCCAATGTTTGGGTTCCTGCTGCCAACTCCAGTGTCTCTTTCAAGCAATGTTTGGGCTCCTGCTGCTGCCAACTCCAGGGTGTGTCTTTAGGCCAATTTTTGGGTTCCTGCTGCCAACTCCAGTGTCTCTTTCAAGCAATGTTTGGGCTCCTCCTGCTGCTGCCAACTCCAGGCTGTGTCTTTAGGCCAATTTTTGGGTTCCTGCTGCTTCTGCCAACTCCAGGGTGTCTTTCAGTCAATTTTTGGGCTCCTGCTGCTGCTGACAACTACAGGGTGTCATTCAGTCACTTTTTGGGCTCCTGCTGCTGCTGCCAACTCCAGGGTGTGCCTTCCAGCTAATTTTTGTGCTCCTGCCAACTCCAGGGTGCCTTTCAGCCAATTTCTGGGTTCCTGCTGCTGCTGCCAACTCCAGGGTGTGTCTCTCAGTCAATTTCTGGGTTCCTGCTGCTGCTGCCAACTCCAGTGTGTGTCTTTAGGCCAATTTTTGGGCTGCTGCTGCCAACTCCAGTGTCTCTTTCAAGCAATGTTTGGGTTCCTGCTGCTTCTGCCAACTCCAGGGTGTCTTTCAGTCAATTTTTGTGCTCCTGCTGCTGCTGACAACTCCAGGGTGCCTTCTAGCCAATGTTTGGGTTACTGCTGCTGCTGCCAACTCCAGGGTGTGCCTTCCAGCCAATTTTTGTGCTCTTGCTGCTGCCAACTCCAGGGTGTGTCTTTAGGCCAATGTTTGGCTTCCTGCTGCTTCTGCCAACTCCAGGGTGTCTTTCAGTCAATTTTTAGGCTCCTGCTGCTGCTGCCAACTCCAGGGTGTCATTCAGTCAATGTTTGGGCTCCTGCTGCTGCCAACTCCAGGGTGTCTCTTTCAAGCAATGTTTGGGTTCCCGCTGCCGCTGCTGCCAACTTCAGGGTGTGTCTTTAGGCCAATTTTTGGGCTCCTGCTGCCAACTCCAGTGCCTCTTTCAAGCAATGTTTGGGTACCTGCTGCTGCCAACTTCAGGGTGTGTCTTTAGGCCAATGTTTGGGCTCCTGCTGCCAACTCCAGGGTGTCTCTTTCAAGCAATGTTTGGGCTCCTGCTGCTGCCAACTCCAGTGTGTGTCTTTAGGCCAATTTTTGGGCTGCTGCTGCCAACTCCAGTGTCTCTTTCAAGCAATGTTTGGGCTCCTGCTGCTGCTGCCAGCTCCAGGATGTGTCTTTAGGCCAATTTTTGGGTTCCTGCTGCCAACTCCAGTGTCTCTTTCAAGCAATCTTTGGGTACCTGCTGCTGCCAACTTCAGGGTGTGTCTTTAGGCCAATTTTTGGGCTCCTGCTGCCAACTCCAGTGTCTCATTCAAGCAATGTGTGGGCTCCTGCTGCTGCTGCCAACTCCAGGGTGTGTCTTTAGGCCAATGTTTGGGCTCCTGCTGCCATCTCCAGGGTGTCTCTTTCAAGCAATGTTTGGGCTCCTGATGCTGCTGCCAACTCCAGTATGTGTCTTTAGGCCAATTTTTGGGCTCCTGCTGCCAACTCCAGGGTGTGTCTCTGAGTCCATTTTTGGACTCCTGCTGCTGCCAACTCCAGGGTGTCATCCAGTCAATATTTGGGCTCCTGCTGCTGCCAACTCCAGGGTGTCTCTTTCAAGCAATGTTTTGGCTCCTGCTGCTGCTGCCAACTCCAGGGTGTGTCTTTAGGTCAATGTTTGGGCTCCTTCTGCCAACTCCAGTGTCTCTTTCAGCAATGTTTGGGCTCCTACTGCTGCTGCCAACTCCAGGGTGTGTCTTTAGGCCAATTTTTGGGCTCCTGCTGCCAACTCCAGTGTCTCTTTCAAGCAATGTTTGGGCTCCTGCTGCTGCTGCCAACCCCAGGGTGTGTTTTTAGGCCAATGCTTGGGTTCCTGCTGCCAACTCCAGTGTCTCTTTCAAGCAATGTTTGGGCTCCTCCTGCTGCTGCCAACTCCAGGGTGTGTCTTTAGGCCAATTTTTGGGTTCCTGCTGCTTCTGCCAACTCCAGGGTGTCTTTCAGTCAATTTTTGGGCTCCTGCTGCTGCTGACAACTCCAGGGTGTCATTCAGTGTGTTTTTCAGGCAATATAGGGGCTCCTCATTGTGATGCCACCTCAACTCTCTGCAATTGTTCCTGCTCTGCGATTCTAATAGCGATGCCTCTGATCTGCATGTCATAATTATTTACAGTATTATTTCACTAACCCAGCACGCATCCTATGCGTGTTACAGCAAGGCAGAATGGTTTACAACCCTATTGAGGCTCTAGGAAGCTCTGAAATAGCCGTTTTTATAGCGATCCGCCGCGAATAAAATCGGGTCAAAACTAATTTTGACGGAAAATTCGGCGAATCAGTCAAATCGAATTTTTGAGAAATTCGCTCATCTCTAATGATGATGATAATTAAGTTCACATTGTTTTTTATTAGCACGTTGTCTAGGGGCTCCTATATTTGTTTTCTGGTTGTATTTGGTGTCCTGGACCTAGCCGTTGTTAGCAAGATGTTTTCTGTGTGGTCATGTGGTGTATAGTCGTATGTCTCAGTTTGGGGGTTGATGGTTAGAAGGTGTTAATGATTATTTGATTTTATAGGAAAGGGGCAAAACTACAGGATCTCGTTAAGTCCTGGTAGTCAGGTTGCTCTGAGTTTTGTTATCCATTTTGTTTCAGTCTGGAGTGTGCGTTTTTGTATGTCCCCCCCCCCCCCCCTCTGATGGTCATGTAGCCTGTCTAGTACTTGGAAGAATGTGTCCTTTGGGTTAGAGGCATGCTTCTGAAAGAAATGTCGGCCCACTGGTGTTGGAAGGGTTTTATTCGTTATGTCTCGTATATGTTCATATATTCTGTTCTTTAGCTTCCTATTTGTTTTTCCTATGTAAAATTGTCCGCATGGGCATGTTAATACAATACAAATACCTTGAAATCACAAATAATCTTAACTGCAATCTCTCTAACAATCAATTTGCTGACAAATCGTCCGCATCCAAATGCAAGTCGTCCATAGGAGACGTACATTTGTGCGCTTGCTCAATGGTCAATGAATCTGTTGTGAAAGGTCATGCCGATGTCTTTCACCTTATTTCTGGCACAAAAATGAGGTTATTCTTGAGTCATCCATTACTAACTGTGCAAGTTTGCTGGGCCAAGCCAGGTTTGGGGAATCAAGTTCTGGCTTTGATATCTATGTTCCTCAGCAGGAGTTTCTTTAGAGAAGTTGGAACAAAAATGCCCACAAATGTCTCCTCTGAACAGCAGATGCTGAGATGTGTCCGTTACTTGATCTCCCATTAGGCTGTGAATTTGTGGATTCCAAAGCTAAAGACTCCAATGAACTTTTTTCCTCTGCAGCAGAGGTAGTCTTCCTTTACTGGGGGTGCTCTTCAAATGAGCCAGTTTTTTCTTACCCGTCATTTGCTCTGTTGCTGAAAGTACATATGGCGTCTGCAAATAATTGTGTCAGGCCCTTACCTCCTCCTCGCGCCCAGTCCCGCGGCGTCTCTGCGCGGCGGCGCGCGGCTCCGGTCTTCGGGCGGCCGCGCCGGGCAGCTGCCGCCGCGTCTGCTGCATTCTCGCCTGCCGCCGCTCCTTCTGCCGTTGCGGGGGCGGCTGGCATCGCGGGGCCCCCATCCGCCTCCCATGTTGGCTCCGTCGCCTCTCTGGCCGGCGCGCCTTCCCCTTCCCTCTCGGGGAGCGCGCCCGGCCCTCTGTCACGTGCTCGCGCACGCGCGCGAGCACGGTTTCAATATGCCCCTCGGCGGCGCTGCTCTCTGCGCATTCGCCGGGGGCAGATTCGAATGGACCAGTCGGGTCCTTAGCCTGGGTGGGAATGAACCCAGGGACTGGACAGCCTGACTGGCCAGGGCGGTCCAGTCCCTGGGGCTGCTCCAATAGGGAACTACTTCCTAGTTGCACCAAACACTACATTCCCCCCAAATCACAGTTGCACCAATCACCAATTCCCCCTTCCCATTGGCCATTTCCCCTTTAAATATGTTGTGGTCCCGTCCACTAGTGCCCGTTATAGCCTCTGGTTAGTAGGGTGTGCGTTATAGTCTGCTTTTACAGTGTTCAACTCGGCTTCGTCTCTGACCATCCTTGTCTGCTGCCCGTCCTGACCTTTTCGCCTGTCCTGACTCCGCTTGTGCCTGATCCCTCCGTTACTGCGTTTTGGTGCTCACCTGGTTTGACCTCGGCTCGTTTTTGACTACTCTTCGCTTGACCCCTTGGATACCGCGCTCTGTGACCACCCGGCTTGACCTTGGCTTGTTTCTGGACCTCTCTGATTGACTCTCCGTTTGTAATCCTATTTACATCCCGGCATCCATATTCGGGATTCCCCACCGTTCACCCGTCTCCACCTTAAGCCGGTAATCTTTGCGCCAACTAAGTCCTGGGGGTAACCGAGTCTGGAGAGGCACAATCCGCGTCTCCTGCGAGCGGGGACTTGTCTAAAGGCAGAAGAGGCGGTGGAGATTGGGGATTACCTGGCTTAAGAGAGAAGGGTGTCCGGCGCCTAACAAATTGGTCTGCAGATTTCATCCATCAG
Source organism: Gastrophryne carolinensis (assembly GCA_027917425.1). NCBI lineage: Eukaryota > Metazoa > Chordata > Amphibia > Anura > Microhylidae > Gastrophryne > Gastrophryne carolinensis. The sequence goes on from CM051241.1 coordinate 77,401,775, forward strand.
CCTTAAATGTTCTACTTTCTAGGTGGGTGCTGTCATTGTTATCTTAATGACTTGACCTGTCTGACTTGTGCTCGTTTGGACTTGGCGCCTGTTGTGATTGTCTCATTGTTTTGACCTTTGGCTTCATTCATCGCCCTCATTGACTTATAATTGTCCACTGCTTGTGGTCTGTCTGTTAAAACATGTGTGATTCAGTGGCAAATAGATGGCAAAAGGCCCAGAAGTTTCAGGTGGAGGCTTATAAAAATAAAGCTGAGCTGTTGTCAATAAACAGCGATCTATCATTATTTTCCCTCCTGTTGTCCAGCTATGATAGTGTGATGTGGGAGATGATATCATGTAGTGGCCAGTTTGGACTGTAATCCAATTTTAGCAATTCCAGAGTATTTGGAAGTGAAGAGTTGATGTGGTCTTTTACAATATTTTCTAAGCACTTCGTCACCATGGAGCTAAGAGCTACTGGGCCCAGTGGGCTACTGAGTGGAATTGCAGAGTTTGAAGACCAAAGGCTGCTCAGAGAAACAAGACTGGAGGCAATTGTTCGGAACTTCTCAATTGGTCCATCCTTCCTCCAAAAGAGTGTCACGTCTACCATAAAGAGAACCTGTTACTGAAAGCATGTATTGCTGCATGTGTTCTAATCCAGTGGAGAAATCAAACATCTACTGTTGTTTTTATAACATGGATTGCTGCTAGTGAATTAGCACATCTGAACTGTGCGTAATCGCCTCTACAACAGTGGTTCTCAACTGAAACTCTAATCAGGTACCCACTAGCTACAAAAAAACAACCACCTCCAAGTATGGTATCACTTAAAAATGTTAACGAAATAAGTAGGACACACAGTGTAACACTTTTAAAACAAGAAGGAATAATTTATTACTGTTAAAATAATATACCTAATCCAACCCTTACAAAAAAGCAAAAAGTTAAATTTTAGTGAGATTCTTTCCCTTTAAGGTGCTGCCGGTAAAGCGTTTAGGGTCATGGAGTCATCCTAGCAGAAGAGTTAGTAAAACCTTGGGCATGTTTAGCCTTAGTTCAAACCTGGGTGACCAAGCAAGGCGTTTCTCCGACAGAAAAGCCATGTGTGTCCCACATGTCAATGGCTTTAAAACACAAAAATCTGTCCTGGCCAAGCAGCTTTTGGCTACTTTTTTTCTGTTAAAACTTGTCTGGTGACCAAACAGAATTGAGGCTGAAATTTTCCAGTGGACTCATAAGCAGCAAAAAAAAAAAATATATATATATATATATATATATATATAGCAGCTCTAACTTTATGCAAAGTAAGGGCTTTGTCTGGGAATCAGCTGGCCATGCAGCTTACAGTCTGAATAATTCAATAGTTGAGTCATAGTTTGTACACTCACTTTGTAAGGCGTGTGGTCAGAAAACTCCGCTGACGCTTGGGAACTCTACTTGTTCAACCAAAATATGTCTAAAGGTGTTTCAATTATAGCAGATTTCATTGAGGAAGTAAGACTCTTTTCCAATTCCAAAGAAGAGGGGATGCTTTAAATGTTTAGATAAAGGATTTATGTATAGGAAAGGCCCTTTAGGCCCTGTGCACAACTGTCCACTCGGATAAATAATTCCCCCAGGCCAGGCATTGATTTGTGATATTCCTTTGGAATGTCAGAAATGCTGCTGGATCTCTCTCCATTACAGAAGATGTGTTTTATTCATTTCAAAATGAATGCCGAAATAACAATCAGCAAATGTACGCTACTGCAGGTCCTGCCACTGGGGCTGAGGGGGATGATAAGGGCCCATAGGAGGGATCTAATACAGAATCCAGGGACAGTAGAAAGCATGATGCCTCCTAGAACCAAATAGCTAATATACAGTGTAGGCAGACTCCCTCAGCTTAAGTTAAGCATCACAGATGCCCCCTAATATTAAGCAGAGCACCAGTGGCCACCTAGTAGGGTTGCCACCTGGCCGGTATTTTTAATTTTATTTACTGACCACTGGCCTGGTGTTGCAGGTATTTGTTTTTTTACTGGTAATTGTAACTGCTGGTATACTTTTCCCATACACATTTACCATTAAAAAACAAATACCAACACCACCAGGCCAGTTGCCAGTAAATTAACAAAATTCCAGCCAAGTGGCAACCCCACCCCCTAGCCAATAATTAATAAGCAGAGTGTCATGAGACCCACTCAATATTTTAAAGGTAGGCTGCCAGCAAACCCCTCAGACCAAAAAATTAATAAGAGTTCCAGTGGAGCCACCAGAACCCAAACATGGACAGTGTGGCAGAAGAACCATAGGAACCCAATAACAGGCAATGTGGCAGACCCCCCAAGAACAGACAGTGTGGCAGGACCACCCCCCAAGAACACCATAACAGGCATTGTGCAGAACCCCCCTAAGATCCCCATAACAGGCAGTGTGGTGGAGCGCCCCCCAAGAACACCATAACAGGCAGTGTGCCGGAACCCCACCAAAAACATCATAACAGGCAGTGCAGCAGTCCCCTCCCAAAAACATCATTACAGGCAATGCGGAAGAACCCCCTCCCAAGAGCACCATAGCAGGCAATGTGGCAGAACCCCCCCCCCCCACAAGAACCCCATGACAGGCAGTGTGGCAAACCCCCCCCCCCCCCCACACACACACACACAAGAAGACCATAAAAGGCAGGGTGGGCCTGTTTTTTTTGTCTTTGGGTTTAATAACCCTTTAAAACCTGATTAGGGGGGATCCAGTTCTGTGGATGGGGACAATCATAGTATATAGTATTTATCTGGCAAGAAATATATTATTTAATGAAATATAATTAAATAATAATATGATATAATAAAGTGTATAGTGATTAACAAATTCAGTGATGTGTTAATTAGGTGTAAGCAAGAGTTTGCATACAAAAAGATATGTTACATATATGAATTCATTTAACCAAAAACAAATAAATCTTATCTAATTAGCAATGAAGTGCCATTTAGTTCTCAAACATATCATGAGACTGCTATGAACAAAATAATAATAACTTATTCATTAAATAAATGAATATGAAGTACCCGTTACGTGTAAGAAAGCACTCTCCTTGAGAAAGCATCGGTTACATGCTTCAAAGTGCACGCGGGGAAGGGGGGGTTAGATTTGCCACAGTGATGGGAAATTCATATTCATTTTTTTAATGATTAAATTAGTATTTTTAGCATTGTGTACTCATTATGTATATTGGTGATAAGATTCATTTGTTTTTGATGTAATTAATTAATATATATATTACTATCTTTTTAATGTAAATGCAGTAAATATGTGGCCTAAAAGTCAATTTTTTTGCCATTTTTCAGGTGGTGCCTTTTTTTTCAGGATTTTCTGTCTTGTGTGTATTCCCAAACCGAGTATTCCCTGTATTAATACGGTTCAAGTCTAGTTTTTGTATTCTCGCATGCATAAGTTTACAGGTTTTGCCTGCGCTTGCACATTATTCCAAACCCTGGTTTGACCGTTTTCTGGCCTATAAAAATCTGAGGTTTCTGGTGCAAAATTACGCCCCCTTTTTGCAAGCGGAAACACCATCATCGACCTCATAAACAATAACGAAGATGGGGCCTACTGCAACACAATCAAGTACATTGATCAATGGTGTACTGATAACAATCTTATCATTAGCCCCGAAAAATCTGTAGACATGGTAGTCGATTTCCGTAAAATATCCCCCAACGTTGACTCCACAACCTCTCACAAGAACTGAAACAGGCTTTTCATGTTGACTCAGTACTAAAAAATGCTAAGCAAAGACTCAACCTATTGAGACAGCTTAGGAAATTTAGCCTATCCCAGAAAGTGATGTCCATGTATTATGCAGGGTGTGTGGAATCAGTCCTTACAGCATCCGAGATGCAACTAGTCTGGCGCGAGGTGCAACTTGTAGCAAAGAAAACAACAGTTTGCATAGAATCATCACAACAGCAGCGAAAATCTTTAAGGTGTCCCTTCCAAACTTAGATAATCTATTTACCTGAAAGTGGGCCTTCACCCTGAATAGGAGCATATCTTATATGTTTCCCACACCCTGTACATACAGATTGCTCACATCAAAAACCATCCTACTTGCATCTACTGCATGTTATGAGCCTTTAAACATCCAAGATGGTGGCTCATGGAGCATCAGGCAGCCTGCAAACAGGAAGTGTCTTCTGACTGTGTCGCTCTGCATTCTGGGATTGCTGTCCTTTCTCTGACCCCAGCTCTGCTCTGTCTGTGCAAAGCACAGCTATAACCCCTGCACTTTATCCTGATCTCCTCTCCTCAGTATGTGTGATGTTTCTGATTCAAGATGGCGACACCCGTATCCTGCCAGCCCGCTGGAGGAAAGAATAATATGTAAGTGACTAAAAACTCCCCAAATAAGATCTGTTCCCTTTAGACCTCCGATCTAACACCTGGAAAATAAAACGTACTTGTCTTCTGCCCTTCCTTCTGTGCTCTTTTGGCTGCGTAGGGCAGCGCCTTCTTGCCCTCTGCCCTCCGGGATCTCGCACCTACGCAATGTATTGTCTTTGCCTCTTATCTTGGGCCAGGGTGGCTGTGAAAAAGCCGTAAGAGCGTCTGGCGGGGGGAGGAGGACACAATGGAGTGGCAGAAATAAGACCTGCAGTGTCAGACTTAGATGGCTAAGACACCAGGACCTTTGGAAAAGAAGCAGAACATTGGTGATCTGGACTCTGGCAACACCCAAAGGTAAGCAGAGCCGGGGGAGGGCTGTAATAAGACATGGTCAGGTAGAGGTCTGACACTTTATGTCAAAACCAGGGCCCAAAATATCCTAAAAGACTGGATTGGGAAGGTCTTGCCTGTGGTTCTGGGGGAAGCACTGGAGAGCTACCTGGTGCTCCGCTGTGGTGCACACTGGGGCACAAACTGGGTTGCAGTTGCCCAACTAGTGGGTAGAATGGGGTGGGCTATGACAGGAGCCCCTGGAGTCCTGGGTGTGGCTGTCCCACTGCTGCTGGCTCACGCTGCTGTGGTTGACCCACTCATAGTGGGTAGTGTGGCAGGGAGCAGGGGAGTGCCTGCAAACTTGAGCAATGGGGCCTTGGGTTGGGACTGCGGTACCTTGGCCAGGTGCTGTGATTGCCTTGGCCATGTCTGTCTTCCAGGCTCTGGGGCTTGGTGTTTGGGCATCTTGCAAACCCAAGTAAGCACTGCCATCAAAGTACAGGGGCCAGGTGTGCGCTTTTATACACAAGTGGGTGGTCAATTGGCCAACGATTGTGTTTATTTAACAGGCCAGCACAGGCGTTTGCAACTTATAGGCTACATCATCATGGGCATCTGCATGTTGGCAGCACACTTCTGGGGTTCGCTGGGGCATGAATCAGAGTTCACTTCCGCAAAAAACAAGGCATTCACGGTGAGGCTATGAATCAGGCCTATTGTTGCTCCATCTTATTCATGAGATTTGTGCCCCCATGGCATCATGTACAGAAAAAAAGAAGCACCACTTACTTCTGCTGGTGAGTCTGTGACCAAACTTGTAATTACTTTGGCTGACCCCTCTGCTCTGTATAACTCCCCTCTGCCTGCCATAAGCCCCCTGCGTGCACACAGGGTCGGCTGGAATGACTTTCTCCCCTCATAAAACTCATGCAGCATATAAAGCCATAGAAAGCAGAGACAAGGTCCATATCCTGCCCCTCTTCCATGGAATGTCCTCCATCCCTCCTCCCTTTGGAATCTCAGAATAATGGGGGATATCATATGGAACTTTGGGGTACCCAAAGATGGAGAATCACAGATGCACCAATCAAACAGTGGTGACTCCAATTGCTCTGCCCACTGGGAGGGGTCAGAAACTGACCCCTGGTTAGAGGGAATAAGGTGAGCTTCAGAATGGGCAGAGGGGGACTCTAATCTTACTATCAAGAGTGACACACGCTCCCTTTTAACATCTAAGGAGAAGCCCAGAAAGCATATGAGGACTGAGAGACAATTTATATGATTGAACCGCAGCCCAGACAGACATTAAGTATATTTTTCACCTTTTTTATTTGTAATTGCTATCTAAATTATTTGTACCATGTTTTATAGTTAATTCTGTTTTAGTCACCTTGCACCGTTTTTCTTGTCGTTTTTGTGTTTTTCTGTTTATTTAAAAAAATTCTAAAAATACAGCAGAGGGTCACTGATGCTCTGAATTAAGGATCTAAAAACCTCACGCTGTTTCTGAAGAGCCTGGCTAACTTAATTGCCTAGGACGCTTGATCACCCCCGTCTGGAAGTCGTTGTGGGTCGATTGATCGGTTGGATCTGATTGTGACTGTGTGTGGCTTATATAGAGGTGAACACTGCTTGAGTTCTGGTGGCAGCAGTTTATAGCCACGCGTGTTGCCAATTGAACAATTGTGGTGACACACGTGGGGTACGATTGGCCAGTTTGATCAGATGAACGATCAAAAGGTCTGACCAACCCATGCAATCGTCAGAGTCTTTACTTGCCTACTTGCCCCAACTGAGTTACAACGACAGGAAAAAGCTCCCCCCATGAGCCGTGAAGGGGCCTCATATGTTTTGTGGTCGTGGGTCCACTTTGAATACACATAGAAGAAAAAAAATCATTTGACCCTGGAGTACTGTTAAAAGCAGACATGATCTGAATCTCAGCGCGTACTGTCAGCAGAATGTTGCCGCAGGTAGAGAGCTGAGACTCCCTCACCTGCCGCTGGATCTCTTACATAAGTGTCTGTTAGGAATGTATATTGTCCTTCTATCAGTGAGATGAGAAAGCCGGTCGGATGACTTGCGGAACGTCTTGCAGAAAATACAGCAAGTTTCTACAGATACACAGAGGTTTACTTTGGAGGGTGTTTGGAAAATGTTCCCTCCAGTCGAAAAAAATGACAAGCAGAATTCAGAGGCCTGAAATGAAAGCGATCCTTTTATGTGCTCTGTAGAGCCTTTTGTTAGAGACAAGTGGTTTTGGCCTCAGGAGATGCGAATACCGCTTACGAGCAAGACTGGACAATTACAGCTGACTTGAGTAAACCTGTGGGCAAGATCATGTTAACACCCTGACCTCCTACAGGGAGAATAGGCAACGCCTGTGTTCTGCATGTACAATATGCTCTGATCTCATCAGAAGGTCTCAGGTGGGTCATGGAAGCTTGTCTGTAATTATGGATGAAGGTCCTGTTGAGCTTATCCAACTAGAAAAGTCAGGAAAGGCTGCCTTAATGTAACTTCAATAAGTAACAACATCTGAGATTGTCACTGTCCCCAGTATTGTTCCACTCCAGCGGGGCACTTTGATCTGGGAATGTGATATTCCCCAGATCACCTACTATACACCTACCTCTACTTCATACTCTGATGATCCCACGAAGCTTGCATGGGCCTCATTACTAGGTGATCTGACATTAGGGTAGTGTAGTAAAACTAATTGAAGCACAAGTCGCTGACTGCTCCCCTGCGTCCTCACCCAGCCATTAAAGAGGAACATGGACAGTCTGGTTAGTTCTCAAAAACTTCCCAAACTTCACCCCCTGTTCCATTTAAACTCCCGATTCTGCATCTGACAGGGCGGCTTAGCTGGTGGAAAATGCAGCAGGGTGACGGTGATCTGGAAGACGCCGTTATCCAAAAGGTATGGAATATTGCGGTGGGATTTAAAGTTTAAAGTTCCTCTTTAATGTGGACCCACACATAAATGGTACCAAGCTCCTGCAGCTTCTCTGCAGTAAGCTATATTCACCTAGTCTGGGGATGGCACAAAAAGCCTTAATGTGGCCCTATTTCACTAAGACCTAGTTTGGGCCAGGTATATGCTTAAAAAACAAATAAACCCCTTTTCTCCATTGCATCCTGATTTGGGAATTCTCAGCATCCAGTGAGCATGTAAGTACTGGATTAGCACTGATCAGTGCCAGGGTACAAAAGGTGAGCATCTGTTCTGTTTTTTTAATTGCCTGGACAGTCTGGCAGTTCTAGGTAAAAAAACAAAGCTCAATGGCAAGCTCACAGGCCAGATGCAGCCCTCCAGTGGTACTGACAGCATGCTCCCATGCTGGTCTCGATGTGTATCTCTGCTGCTAGTCACATACGAACAGTCTTCCATGTCGTTTGCCAGCTGGGGGCGCATCATGTGACAGTTTGTAAGTTTCCACCACTGCTTTGTATTTTTAGCAGATGTATGCCAAATCTATTCAGGTGCACACTTTTAGCATTGGAGCACCTGGACCATCTTAGCCCTTAGAACTACATGACATTCAGGTTCAATGTGCAGACTCATTCGGCATATCTGACTGATCACCAACAGTCATGTGATTGGCAGCTATCCATTGATGGTGGTAAGCAATGGCTGACTTGACTCCGGCATCCCTGTAGTGCACAAACCCTTTTTTTTTTATAACTGGGCCGCCACGGAGCCGGCAGCATTGCCTCCAGCAGGGAGGGCGGGTGGGGTTTCCCATGGAATCCTGGGAGTGTTTTGTGCCATTTTAAAGTTCATGCATCTATCAGATTTAATTAAATTAGACGCTTGATCAATGTTAAATCCAACCTATATCGTGTCCAGATCGCCCATTGCAGGGTGCTGACAAGATCTGGGTCAAATAATCAGGTCCTTTTACATTTTTTCACTTTTTAATAAATAAAAAAAGGGCACCAGGCTCCTCTGAAACCTGTGCAGTGTGGTGGGGTACAGGTCATCAGGCAGAGGCATCGGCAAGTTACCTGATGTATGCCAACAGGTGGTCCTACCCTTTCAGACTTGGTTTAACGACCTTGGGACAACTCCCGCCAACCACCACAAAAAATAAGTTTAACTCACTTACTGTCTTCCTCTCGGTCCATGCAGCTTACTCTAAGATCTCTGCAGCAACCCTTTTCGGGGGTTTAGTTCTTCAGATGGATATAGGTGCCCTTGCTTCACCTCTGGCTCCCAGCCAGAGCAATATTTTCCCACCTCAGGGTGAGGCTGTTATAATTCCTTAGCCTCATTGCTCCCAGTTATCCCTATACCAGTTCAAAGGTTAGTGGGCTGGAAAGCCACCTGCGGGAATGCAGCCGATTACCCCCACCCCTGTTGCAGAGTGTGAGTGCTGGATACAGCAGAGTCAGATCCAGATAGACATTTGTGGTGTAACAGGAACAGGAAGCTTTACTGAAACATGAGTGCAGTAACTTACATGGTAGATACATAGACTGGAAAAGAATATAGCTTAATGCAATGTACAGTAAACACAACACACAGTAGAGACTGTACAACAGAGACTACACATATGTATGTAAAGGAGCCATCTACTATCATAAATATAAATTGCATAAACCTAGCAATATAGATACAGATCACATACAGAGACAAGCTGTAAGCTATTGCACAGTATCTTCAACAACTCCTACTGAGAACGTTGTGAAAAGGCCTGATGCCCATCGGAATGGCCCAGTGCTCTTCCAGGAGTGGACAAACACCTTCTGGACAGGACAGATCCCTGTCCGATTCATCACTAATTCTGACAGACTTTTCAAAAATGTTTGATTTGGGATTTAAATGTCATCAATCAAAGTCACATTGAAGTTGCAAAACTATTTGTAGTTAAACTCTCAAATTCTTTGTTCTCCTATAAGAACTCTATTAGATATTCTATTGGCCTCAAATCCCATGTTACAAGCAGAAAAGTAAGATGACATCATAGCACCTGGAAGTGTTAATCTTCCAAAATATCATCAGCTGTCCCAGAAATCTTATCACCAATCGCAACAGATGAATGTACAGCTCATTTCCCGCACAGCTGAACCACAAATGCATCAGTTGAAGACATTTTACAAAATAACAGTGTACCTTCATAACTATTTTCTAACCATGTCAGGGATGAGACCAGACACCAACAAGGTCTGTATTCCTTTGGATACTGTAAATAAATGAAATAAAAAGTATGTGTATAGTTCATAGGAGGGTTATAGTTCTGTACACAAAGCAGAAAACAATTACAGAATGTCAAATCTTTCACCAGATGCAAGCGAGTCCAAACATTATAAACACTTGTTTCACAAAAGCAGCATTAGTCATATCTTCACAAGGACATAATTTTGCTAGGACAGTATCATGTCCTGAGCATGGCCAGCCTTAGGGGTGTGCAAGCTGTGCAGTCGCACAGGACACCATCACAAACTCTCTGTAAGGGGGGACCAGGGACTCTCTGCTGGACCAGTAGGCCTCTCTTTTCCAAATTACCCCCATCTCTCCTTTCTTTTTACATTTCTTTATAATTTATTATTCTTTTTTCTAACTTTTTCCTTCTTTTCTTAAATTTTCCTTTCTCTGTCTTTCTCTTTTATTCATTGATCCCTCCATTTTCCTTTATTTACATATTCCCTGTTTTCTTCTTGCCAGTTTCAAATTCCCTCTATCTTTCTGTAGTCACATTCCTCCCATCTACCCTCACCTGCTATATCTTTTCAGCTTCTTAGTATCTTTCTCCTCCTACCTTCCATCTTTTTGACAGTTTCTTTCTGTTTTTCTATTTTTTCCTCTTTTCTGTTCTTTCCTTATTTATTTGTTTTTTTAAATTATTTTTCTGTATTTATAATTTTTATCACTGCCTATTCAACTCTTTCACTTTCTTTCACTTTTCCCTCTCAATCTCATTCAATCTCATTCCCTCAGTCATTCTCTCTCTCTCTCGTTTTCCCACATTCACCCAATCTTGCTTTCGTTTCCACATTCCCTTCATCCTCACTCTTTTCACCTTCTCTTCCTTTTACATTCCTTTTCCCTTCAATCAATCTCTTTTCCACATTTCCTGTAATTTCTCTATTGTCTACCTTCAGTATTTGTTTTTCTATGCTCTTTTTTTCCTCTCCCTCCTCTCTGTCTCCCTGTTTTCTGTGTTTCCACTGTTGCTCGCTTTCCACTTTTGTGTTTCTGTCTGGGGAGCACCATCCTGGAATCTTGCCCCGGGGCGACACAGATCCTAAGGCCGGCCCCGCTCCTGAGCACCAGTGTAGGTGATGCCTGTCAAATTCAGTGACTCTGGTGTGATGTAGAAGTAAAAGACTTCCCTTGCAATGAGACTTCACACAGGCATATGTGATGGAGCATGCACAACATGAAATTTTAGGCATAACAATTATTTGTTGAAAACATGTTAAATACATGGCAAATTTCTAAGATGCATACAATCAGGTGGAAAATAAGGCCTGATTCAGAGCCTCCTCAAAGCGGACTGTCGTATTAGGCTCGTTCTGTGTATTTTACACTTTTTTTCCGTATGCCTAGGTGCATACGCATGATTCAGAGCCTCCATCGGCAGCCTTACGTTTACTGTTCCTAGCTGCGTACGCCAATGAGAATGTGTACGCCAACGGCAAGATTTTCTGCCTCTCGCTGCGTACTCGACAGGACGAGGGTTTCGTATACGTTACCCCGTAAACCTCGTATACTACCGCTTTTCAGCGTTTTCCAACGTAGCTTCCTACGAAGATTTTCCGTGTCCCGTTAGATTCAGCATGCATCTTTCTACGTCCAAATGGAATTCTCTCGGAAATCTGTTGGAAAGCTGCTATGTTTGCATGCATGTACACATGCACGCAGCTATTTACCTCATTCATGTCCCCGTCTCACTCACTTCTGCTTCCATGCTAACCTCAGCTCATTTGCGGTTCCTGTTTAGATGATCTCCCGTCCTTCATGTTTACCTCAACTCACTCGCGGTTCCTGTTTTTAACATCTCCCATCCTTAATGCTTACCTTAACTCACTCGTGGTTCCTGTTTTTAAGATCTTCCACCATTCATGCTTACCTGAACTACCTTGTCACTGTATTTGTTCCTCTGTCCCACTCTTTTCATGCTTACCTTAATTTCCTTTAGTCTATATACAGTATATTTAGGAATTCTGTGTGGCTTTTATGGGATTTATGTGCATAAGTGTATTTGGAAACTAATTAATACATGATAGACATAATAAACATTGTAAATGTTTTAATTTCTTATTTAATTTTTTTTTTTTTTGGTATAGTATAATTTTCAATATTAGTTATTTAAAGGTTTTTTAATGATTTTTTTTGTATATAACAATATAAATAAAATAAAACAAAATAAGTGGCAATCTTTAGATAGATTTAGATTTAGGTCTACATTAAAATACGCAATGCAAGGCAACATTACTATAAATGTGCCAAAAAAACAACCCAAAAAAATGTATATTATTTTAAAAATAAGGAAAGATGTCAAGATAAACATAATACCTGTATAGATGCTCTTCAGCAACCTGAAATCCGAAAGACAGACGCGTAGCTGCAAACGCTCATGTAGTCCACCTCCATAACACTGCAACTCACAACACGGCGGCACACTTTCACCAGCAAAATGACCCCGTAAGTTGAACGGAAACAAACCTATTTTATTGGCGGGTTGTCATCGGCAATCAAGGCTCTGAATCATGCACAAGCCCATAACTATAACATAAGTTGCCCGACATAACTGAAATTTGACAATAAACATACGATCATCAAAAGCGCGTATTCGCGTTAGCGTAAATGCATATACGCATGAAAACAGTAACGAAAATTCATAAAAAGCATGGAAAAACTCACAAAACACGTGAAAGTGCATGTGAAAGAGGCTCTGAATCAGGCCTATAATCCTGATGTAAAATGGATTTGGTATTAACTTCCAGAAGTTCCCTAGCTGTCAGTTGTGATGTGAAGATGTTTGACGTCAAGTGACGTCAGGTCGTACTTCATCTAACATGAAGTGAAGTTGAGAAGTTTTTGGGGTAGGTGTTAATAGATTCTTCCTTTTTCAAGTGAAGTTCTCCAAAGCAACTTTGGGAAGGTCTCAATATAAGGAAGAGTACTACATTCTACAAAATAGAATTGTAGATGTTCTTCACACTTAGGCACATGAAATACCTACAGGGCCCCTGGACAACAGACATCAGGGCCCAGGGTTCATACCCCCAGACAGCATCTAGTAAAGCCAGCATCTATCTCACTAGCTAGTTGGAATGCTCCTGTGAGGCAGGTATGAATCGTACCGTATATTTGGTCCAACTACCAATTGTTGGACTGATATGCGAGTGAGGCAGGGTCAGTCAGTTAAGACTCTACTACCCAAGAACTACATAAAAGCATGTAGTGAAAAGATTCCTGGTCACTTTTTTACAGGACAGTCACCAGGTCAGTTTAGGAGTTCAGTATGAAGCCAGGAGACACAACCTAACATCCCTTAGTATTGATGTACGGTTTAAATCATGGTAGTGGCAGTGTTAGTCCCTCCTTTGATTATTTGGAACTGGGATCACATGCAATCATGAATGAACAAGACTCCAGGCAGGACAAGAACTATGGTTATAGCCTAGGGGGACAATGACTACTTTGATGACCCAGGACAGGCCTAGCTCTATGCTGAGACTATAGTATTGCAGGGGCAGAACATAGGCTCGGGACTACAGTGAGACTAGGGACTACAATGGGACTGGGGTTAGAAAGAGAGGTTGAGGGGACTTGTGAAGCAGGAAGTGGATGGTGGTGTTAAAAGAGTAAATTAGTACATTTCAGCACAGGCTCTGAGTGAGGGGGGCACATGGGGTGCTAAGCCCAGTCTAAATCTGCGCGGCTCACCTATGGCTGTTCCGCCCCTGCCTTCCCCATGCCAGTTTTAATGCACACCATGTGAAGCTATATGCTCCTAGATCCCAACACCAGGACTCCCAAACTAAACTGTAGTTGGCCTTTAAACCTTTCGCTGCCAGGCTACCTGGAGTTTTTGTCACCCTTTGTTGCCAGACCATTTTGCACTATTTTGCGCTCCACGTGTTCAACTGTGATTTTTTAAGGGATTTCCAGGGATTTCCCAGGGAATTATTTATTCTTTTTTCAGCAGAATCTGGGTTTTAACATGAAATGTCTTTTTTGTCATTTTTTAGGTGTATTCTCAATATTTTGGGGTGAAATATGTGCAAAAAAATAAGAAAAAATCTATTTTTTTACAATTTGTAGTGTTTTTTGTAATAAAAAAAGTAATTTAGTCAATAAAATCTTATTGCATGTGAAATCCTAATTTCTCCTGGTCACAGCGTTACCACATATGTATAGGTAGACACCCTTCCCTGTCCAGGAGACTCCCCCAAACTGAAACAGCGCTTTAGGAGATTTTCAGATAAAATACAAATATGCTAAGCGCTAGGCGCACCTTGCAGTTTTTCAAGAAAAACAACCCTTTACATTTGAAATACCCCCCACAAACTATATATTCCCTGAAAGTATACACCTCAGGCATTCTAGGTGCAGTTTTCTGGAAGTAATTCCTCAATGAATTCTTTGGTAGCACAGAGTTTCACTAAAAAAGAATAATAACCAGAATCAAGCTCATATTTTCCGAAAAAAAATATGCAAACGAAAAAAAACAAGCCCAATCTGAAAAAGCAACATGCCCCGAACAGAACAATACCCAACATGCATAGCTACTGTCAAGGAAAGAGTTGTCAAACACCTCAAAGTAAAGCATGTGCATAAGGGTAATTTTACTTGAAAATTTCAGCTCTGCAGACAAAGTGCACACCTTGTACTTTTTCTACCAAAACAACCCTTTACATTTGGAATACCTCCCAGAAACCATATATTCCCTGAAAGAACATATGTTAAGCTTTCTAAGCGTACCCAGCTTGTTGTAGTGGGCTCATCATTTTAGAAGTAATCCCTTGAAGAATTCTTAGGTTGCACGAGGTTTCCCTGAAAAAAATTAAAAAAAAAACAGAATAAAAAACACATTTTCTTAAAAAATCTATATGCAAACAAGAAAAAAACAAGCTAAATCTGAAAGAGCAAGGTCCCCCGAGCAGAACAATACCCCACATGCATATGTACTATTAACCTTTTTAATTGCCCGTCTACTTGAAATTTTTTCACCCTCTGTTGACAGGTAATTCTTCAACATTTTGCACCATGTTTAACCGTGATTTTTGGAGGAATTTCTTTTCTGTTTTTTTAAATATTTTTGCGTAAAAAGAACAAAAAAAAATTAAAAATTATTTTTTAGAAGATTGTCTCCTTTATTTAAAATTAAACATTTACTTTATTAGAAAAAAACATATTGCATGTGAAAGCCCCATTTCTTCCGATTACAACGGTACCACATATGTATCGGTAGCCCCCCCCCATTCTTGCCCAGGAGACCCCCCAAACTGAAAATCGCACTTTATAACATTTACAAATAAAATACTACTACTATCCACACTATAAACATAAGGGGTTAATTAAAAAAAAATGACATAGGGTCCCCCCTCCCGGGGGGGGGCATTTTTGGGGGGAATTTTAAGGGTTAAAAACCCTTAAAAATCCAAAAAATAAATGAAATGGGGTCCCCCTTACCCAGCATTACCAGCCAGGGACCAGCTATGGGGGCTTGTAGGCACAGAGTGGGGGGGCCAGCTTTTGTGGCCCCCCACCCTGCAGCCTACGAGCTCACATAGCCTATGTGGGCCCGGGCTCTTCTGCCCCCCCCCCCGGGCTTTGAGGAGGCAGGTAATAGGGGGTGCTGGGGGGTTAATGGCAAGTCACCTGCGGCTAGCATCCAATGAGGGGTCAGGTGAGTATTTTTTATTTTTATTTTTTTAACTAGCAGTGGGGAAAGTCAAGCACGTAACACCTACGGGCTTGGCACTTAAGGCCCAGCCAAGCCAGCACGTAGGTGTTACGTGCTTGGCACTTAAAGGGTTAAAGGAAAATGTCCCCCAGTTTCTGTACAGACTGGCCATTTGATACAGGTAGATATGGAGTTGTGCACTGCATGCAATAATCCAGAGTTTTCCTTTATTTGTGACACTAGGCATACCTATGCACCCAACATCAAACATAATTAGAGCAATGTTAACAGAATGTCGCCAAGCAAACAGCTTCTACAATGTACATGGAACATAGCCGTTAAGATTATGTATACAATAGCCTTGAACGTGTTTGACTTTGATCGGGTTGTTGGTATTGGAGTTGTTTAATCAAATTTTCATCTAACAACATTGCAGTTCAGTGTTTACCAGCATCCTAGTATTCTTGGTTCCTTAGTAGGTTCTTCATAGGGATGTATTCCTTTAGGATCAAAATAGGCTAATTCATGGTGGACTTATAGGAAAAATAACTTGACAGTACAAAGTAAGGAAGACAATTAACAAGTTACAGCCAGGAGGCCACATAAAATATCAAGAGGGCATATTGGGATACCGAATCAAACTAATAGCATGTGCTATATTTCCTATTAGAAATCTGAGAGAGACACCTATGTCTACCATGAAGAAGTATCTAGAGATTAGTAGGGCAATATTTCTTGTAGTTGAAATAGGATTACCTGAACTGTGGATTCTTCCAGTGGTGGTAACAAAGCTACAAGTTCACCCCACTGGAGAAACACTAGTGCTACAATTAGAATATTAGTTAATCATCACATGGTCATCATCAAGTATGAGTCCCGGTACTAGAGTTGACAAGACCCTGGTTAATAGAGGGGGGGGGGGGCACAAGAAAAGTGTATCTGTATTGCCAAACAAAATAGTTATCGGTTTAGTATTCTGAGAAAAATGTATTAGGTCATTGACAAAAAGGGGTTAGGAATAGAAGAGTGTGAGTAGACTTAGCAAAAGAAGACCATGATCGGATATTGTATATTTTCAGCAGCTGCAGTTGCAGGTGACTTGCCAGCCCCCAGCCTTGTGAACTGGTATAAGGGGTCTCATGGACCCCTTACCAGTTCACAAAGGGTTAAATAAAAAAAAAAAACACAGAGACAGAGAGAAAAAATATTTTATTTATTTATTTTTTTTAATACTTACCTCCCATCCATCCCTGTGTCCCACTCTGATCAATCTGGCTTCTGCTCTCCTGCTGCAGCTGGAAGACTTTTATAGCTGCTGGGTGACAAAGCATAAGGGGTTAATTAAAAAAAAAAAGACATAGGGGACCCCATTTTTGGGGGGAATTTTAAGGGTTAAAAACCCTTAAAAATCCAAAAAATAAATGAAATGGGGTCCCCCTTACCCAGCATTACCAGCCCGGGACCAGCTATGGGAGCTTGTAGGCACAGAGTGGGGTGGCCAGCTTTTGTGGTCATCATCAAGTATGAGTCCTGGTACTAGAGTTGACAAGACCCTGGTTAATAAACAGAGAAGAATGTATTAGGTCATTGACAAAAAGGGGTTAGGAATAGAAGAGTGTGAGTAGACTTAGCAAAAGAAGATGTATGAGCTCTGTAGATTCCCCCCTGATGGTTAAACACAGCTTCTTAACACCTTTGGGTCACTTCAGTGAAAAGGAACACTTACACATGCATGTGTAAAAAAGAACACACGTGCATGCATTTACAAGCACCTTCCAAGTACAACTGCCTGGGCGCTGGAAGGAACACACATGCAGCAGGCTCTAGGAGTCCAGTCCTCAGTTTAACTAGAAAGCCATGGCAGTTGCCAAATGCTAGATTATCCTTTTGGATTGTACCTACCTTCTGATCATATTTCATATGTCTTGGAATTCCTGTTGATGACCTGTTTTTTCTTGAGACTATGGTTTACTCCTTTTTTTTTACCACAATGGAGATACTGTGAAACAGCTTACATCTTGTGTCTGTATGTAATCTGCATCTATATTGCTAGGTTAATGCAGTTTACATTAGATGGTACTGTTACATACATCTATGTGTAGTTTCTGTTGTATATTCTCTGCTGCATGTTGTGTTTCCTGTACATTGAGGTGATCGCCATGAATTTCTCCTGTCTATGTTATCCACCATGTAAGTTGACCTTCTCTTACTGCACTCATGTTCCAGTAAAGCCAGTTCCTCTTACACACAAATGTCTATCTGGATCTGACTGGATAACTCTGCAACAGGTTATGGGCCTAGTGACCGAATGAAGCCCCAGAGACCGATAAAGCCCAGTGACCGAAAGTGGCCCAGGCAGAGCAAAGCCTCAAACCGAAAACAGCGCGGCCAATGTGGAGGTCAACGTAAAGAAGCTTCTAAAGAGACATCTGTATACAAGTAAGACTGTTCTTATATATAAAAGAGGGAGAATAGCCAGCAGCTCAGAGCTTAAACTAACCGTGGCAAAGCTGAACAATGACAGCTATGGACGTTTAAAGTGGAAATGCTATTATCCAGAGATGACTTATGGGAGGTTATCACTACAGAGTGGCCACAGGACAATAATCAGGACTGGGACAGGAAAAACAGACAGGCACAGGCCACCATAAACTTACTAGTAGAAGACAATCAGCTTATTCACACGCAGTGGGAATATAGCTAAAGGCACGTGGGATGGACTGAAAAGACTGCATGAGAGATCCAGTTTAAACAGCAACTTGTTTCTGCTGATGGAACTTTAAAAAGTGAGGCTTAGCAGAGAGCAGGACATGCAGGAGCATATAAATGCCATGCTGGAAGCGATTGCACAACAGCTGGAGAAAATATAAAAAACAGCCACCCCCCTGCCATGTTGTTGTACAGCTTTCCCAATACATACACTGAACTAATCAATGCACTGTAGACAAGGCCTAAGACAGATCTGACACCAGCATTTGTAAAGACCAGGCTCATAGATGAGTATTAGCGGAGAAAGAACCTTGTGCATGACTCAACAGAAACTGACTCCAGAACAGAAAGGTATAGACACAAGGATACACAGGAAGGAAATCAGGGTGTGCTTTAGATGCCACAAACGGGGACACGTAAAAAGAGACTGTCCTGTTTGGAAAGCAGAGCAAATAAGACATCGTCCCTTTTATACTAAACAGAAGGTCACAATTTCTGATCCACAGGAAGGGAACTGGAATGCGACGTTCAAAGTAACAGGCAATCATACCTTTCAGGGCTGATGCATTGATTGGGAGCAACCAGTCACATGACAAGTGATAGAAGCTTTTTCACAGAACATCTGAATAACAAAGAGACTATTTACCTTGTAGATGGAAGTAAAGTACATACAGGGGAAATGGGCATGGATCTCTCATTTGCCCCAATGACGCGGGACACAATTTAGCCATACTAGTAAAAGATGTGCTTTATATTCCTGATCTAGAAGGAGGACTTGTCTGTGAAGTGTCTGACAGCCAAAGGACTCACTGTAAAAAAAGGTGGCAAGTGTTCTATACTGGACGGCAGGCAGATGATAGCAAGTACCAAGCTTGATGATCTGATTATCTAAGGTGAGACTTTGCACAGGTGATTAGGTCAAAGACACCCAAAATGCATACAAGAACTACAAAAGAGTAAAACGACAAAGGATCTAACAGTATCCCCTTCTCCAGTTACTGTTAACTGCGAAGGTTGCATCAAATCCAAAGCAACAAGAGCAACACTTCCTAAAGTCGGTTAGAATAGAGCTTCAAGATCACTTGACCTAGTTCACAGTGATGTATGTGGTCCCCTAAACCCACTTACACCTGGAGGCAACAGGTACATAGTGACTTCTTAGAAGACTATTAAAGATACACAGTCACTAACCTAATGAAACACAAGAGTCAAGTTCTTGACAAATTACAGGACTTGTAGTATAGATAAGTAACAAGTTTCGGAGGCAACCTTTTATACTTCGGAGTGATAATCGAGGAGAGTTCACAGGACACAAAGTACAAGAGTACTTGAAGCAGAATGGAATTGAGCTTTACAGAACAGCGCCATACACACCAGAGCAAAATGGGGTAGCTGAAAGAAAGAACAGAACTGACCAAAATGATCAGATGTATGCTGACAGACTCTGGACTACCAAAATACTGGGCAGCAATGACAGGCACTTATTTGCAGAGCAGACTCTTTTCTAGAACAGTGGAGAAAACTCCATATGAACCGTGGCACAATGAAATGCCAAGTGAAAGTTGGAGCATCCAAAACAGAGAATTAAATGAAGTAATATTTGTTTGGTACGGTGACAATGTTACAGAAGCCTAAATCCCAAAACAGACAAGGTTACCATTAGCAACATCATAACTTTTGTTGAAGTTCTGAGAGACAATATAATGACAACTGAGGAAGTAAGAACAGAGAAAGAGAAAACTGAACCTACCAGTACTGAAGAGCAGACACAAGCAAGACACAGAAACAAAATGCTCAACAAGAGAAAACAAAGGTAAACCACCTGTAGGTCTTTCATACAAGGCAAGCACTGCCAGTACCAATGAACCTGCAACCTGGGAAGACATAACTCAGCTTTCAGAAGGGAAAGTAGAGGCTGCAATGTAAGAGATAAAATCCATGCATGACACCAAAACATGGAACTTACAGAACTACAATGCAGATGGCACAGTGGAGTGATACAAAGCATTGAATAAAGACTTTGTTGACAGTAGTCACAACAAGAAAATTCCAAGTAAAACACTATATAGGAGTATATACAGTCTAAAGCAAGCTGCCAGAGCATGGAATATGGAAAATAAATGACGTGCTTACACATAAGGACTTTCAGGGGAGTAAAGCAGCCCCCTGCTTATACACATAGAAATTGGCAAACAAATGAATCTATGTGCTTGTTTTTATGGGTGAACGATTTGTTTGTTTTAAACAGGAAGAGTATAGGACAGAAATATTACAAACCCTAAGTCAGCACTTTGAGATTGGGTTGACCATCCTAGAATCTTTGCTTGTGACCCCTTTCCTCTGCCTGTTTGCTAGTTTTGAACATTCGCCTGTGCCCTCTAAACCCGGTTTCTGATTCATGACTTTGGTCAACTACTGTATGTGGGAGGGCAGTGGGCCACAGTGGTGACATTCACAGTGTAGCCAGAACCATCATGTCATTAAGCCTATAGAGAGCTCGGTGTCTGCTGTGTTGTCTTTGCCATCCTGAATGGGTCAAATTATTGAAGGCATGATACTCTGCTTCCAGGTAGGAGCTTTATAAAAATTACTTTTATTGGTCATGGGTCATGGTGAGTGAGGTCACCCGAATGGAGAAGCCCTCGAGCTAAAAGGGGCTTTCATCAAAATCAATTAACAGTAATACTGGCCAGGTTGCAGAGTAGACAAGACCTTGATCAAAACAAAAGGTCCAGTAGCAGTTTGAATGAAGGATAAATGGGATAGGATGCGGCCAGGGTTCCAGACTACATTCAATGGCTGATAAATTTCTCATTGTATTTGGTCTGCCAACAAAATACAGTGACTTACACTGGCTGTTGCCAACTGCATACATTCCAAAAGACCAAGAGGAAATTGAGAGCCAAGGGCATACCAGTAACTTGTATCTGGACACCCGGAGTAAGGATTTAGCAGAGACCTCATTACAAGCTTGTGGTTTATTTGCCTGTGAGTGCCTTGGCTTCCCTAGAAGAGCCAGCCGTTCACCTAACACCATAAACCTGGCATAGCCACATATTTTCCACATTTTGCATGTTATAACCCTCTCACTGCCAAGCACCTTAAAATACCCACCACTGCCTGTAACTGATCCACTTTTTTCCAAGTCTTCCAAATTTAAATCAAAAACAGAATGTTAAAACCCATAGAATTACCATAGAGGCCAACACCCTGATCTCTCCTATATAAACACACGAGCCTTACCACAAGGCATGTTTTATGTCACACTGGTGGGCTTTCCATTCACAGAGTGGTTATTATTGTTGAACTCCAAAATGGATGTAAATGCTTCCGAACTAAAATGTTGTACCCGTTGCCACTGATATTTTTAGAACCCACACTTTGAAGAAACCAGGACTTCAACCGATCAGCATCCATCACTGCCAGAGCTCTGCACTGAAGCGGTTGGCTTCATGGTAATAGAAGATAATGGCTGCACTGGAAATATCTTTCTTTTACAAAAAATCCAAACTGTGCTGTGAAAATGAAGTGATCGTATGTTTCACCCTGTATGTGGAGTAACCAGTCCTGATGGGGCCCTACAGCAGCAATGTACCTGTTTTTAAGGTAAAAACACAAAAGTTAGCTGAAAGTTACAAAACTTTTTTTTATGAAGAATCCCTTTCTATTTTTGAATTATCTCAAGCACGACCTGGGTGGTCCATATAAAACTGTTAAAAACGCACAAAACAAAAAACATAATTTAAAATCTCCATTCAGGCAAAATACACAAAAATTGCATAGTGAACCTTTGTCCCCTGCAGCGTTTCCATCCTAGTCCACAAGTGTAAATCATACCAGGTCCGAATATCGAGTCCCATGACTAGTAGCCTTAGAAGGAGGCACCATTTAGCACCTTTTTGAGGCTATAGCGCCAGTTCCGGGTTGCTGGCATCTTGGTGTTATCTGGTGCTGTGGACTACAGTGGCGCTAGCAGTCGCTGCACAGAATGCTAATTAGCTTTGATTCTTGCACTGAGGTATTTGCTGGCCTATGTCAGCACCTGTTGGACCCGGCTGAGAATTATCCCAGTGCCAGTGAGCACCACTTTGGACTGTGTTTTTTCTGGCGCTCCCCAGCATACTTAAAATCTTTGGTGCTGTATATTCCCGGCACTGGTCAGCATTTCATCATTAAAGTTAAAACAAATCACTGCTGGGGACAAACTTTACAATGCATTTGGGCTGTGTTTTTGTTGTTGTTCAAACCACACATTGGTAAGCCATTAAAATCAATTTTAACCCCCCCCCCCCCCCCAAAAAAAAAAAAAAGATAATTTTGTGACATCTCGGACCAGCATTTCAATTATTGACAAGTCATAATGTGGTTTCTGCATAAATAAATGGATCACTTCAATCCAGTTATGCACATAGTGTTCTATAGGATCTTATCTATAGCACCAGGTTTCATCTGGTGCTGCTTCAACCAGAGTGGCAGTGTGTGGCACAACGCTTCTTAAATAAGGCTCTTAGTAAATCCATTTAAGAAAAGCTGAAGTAAGTCAAGTGCTGGGCCCAACTCAAGAACCTAGCAGGTCAGTGGCTGTGGTTGCTGATTAGGCAGCCAGCATATATTGTAGCTTTTAGTGGGAGGTAAGACTTGGGACAGTATATTATTTATTTTATTATGGGGTTTGGAGTAAGGGATCAATGTGGAGGAACTTTTTTTTTATTAAAGCGCTTTTTAAAGCTCACCTCCAGCCAGGAAATTTGCATAGGCAGTCTGATTTAGGCTGCCCATCTGCTCAATACCCCTTAGGAATCCTGAAAATTGTCAAGAATAGCCATCAGGTTTGCACTCTTCCCACATGACCACTGGTAGCCAATGGGATTCACCAGGCAGGCTCACCTAGTGAGCCAACTGGTTGCTGAATGCATGCCGAATACAGACATGAAGGTTGTGGAAGTACGTTGGGGCATCTCAAATAGGGATTACCAACGCATTTAACCCATCTGTGCAGTGAGACAAACAAAAGCAGTGAATGTACACATGCCCAGAGTGGCACCCGGGGAGCAGTTGGGGGGTTAGCTACCTTGCTCGAGAGCCATGATCCAGCCAGGATTCGAACCTACAACCCTCACAGGATCAAACGTGTGCTTCCTTACCACTAGGCCATGGCTGCCCCTAGTGGTACATACTACAGATACCATCATCTACATGCACGAGAAGTTTCACAGGCTGCAGTTTTTGCAAACCTATGTCAATATCGGGAGTTAAAACATTTACCCACTCCCAGAATACATCAGCTTGCCATTTACTAAACTTGACCCTAACCAAGCCTCTGAACAGGAGCTTCCTGCTGACATTCGTCTGGAAGGACTTCCATGCTGAATGTGGGCCGTCACCCAATCATATGTGATCAGTTAGACTAGGTTTAAATCTCTTCCTCCTATTATTGGATGCAACAGCTCCAACCACTTCCAACTCATCTCCTCGCATGTTAATGAATTTGGCTTAGATGAGAAATTTCCCTGGGAATGGAACTGTCACTGCCTAGAAATTATACACAGGATTCGGAATTGCAAATGTCATTAAGAGAGAGCGATGATACATCCGAGGGGCAACTCATCATAAGACGATCAGGTGATAATAAGCCATGAGCTGCTCTCAATCAGTACATTCCAGTTATTAATATTGTATATTCACATGGAGTTGAGTGAGACCCTTTATTAGCTATTGAATTAGATTACTACAATTGTCACCCCAACAAAAAAGCCCCAGAGGGTTTGCTTTCCATGAGTAGCTTTCATTTAAAGAGGAACAAAACCCTCAAATGTCACTTTGAGTTTGTTTCTCTCTGGTGGAGCATTGTGATTTAGGATTCCCAGTTGTGTTTATCCGCATAGATTGCCCAAAAATTCACCTCTTTCTAGTTCCCATGTGCACTGCTCAGCCAATCAGCAATGCTCGTCCTTTTCAGAGGAAATCTGAATCGAGCGAGCGCCACCTGCCAAAAAGATTGGCGCAGGTGAGGGGAGTGGCTGCTCCTCATTAAACTCACCTAGGGGAGGCAGCTTAATTAATAAACAAATCTATCTATCTATCTATCTATCTATCTATCTATCTATCTATCAATAATCATAATGACAATAATACATATAGCACCATAATCTGATATAGATCTCAAAACTTAATTCAATTCAATTTATTGTTCGCCAAGTACATAGTGAGATGAACAAGGAATTCTTTTTGGCATATACACAGTGCAAAAAACAGTGCAAAAAAACAGTTAACTACAGTTACAGTAACATAAGAAGGGGAACATAGAAACAGAAATACAGGCATGGATACTCTTCCAAAGTGCAAGCTGCAAGTAATACCGGATTGAGCCTGGGCCTATGATGCCTGGCTATTGTTGAGTATGCGGACAGCCAAAGGTAAGAAACCCTTCCTAGACCTAGAAGTCCTGCATGCTGGTACCGCAAGACGTCGCCCAGATGGTAAGTGCTGGAATAAGGCGTGTCCAGGGTGGGAGGGATCCCAAAGTATCTTTTCTACCAGAGTCTTGATTCTGCGGTTGTGCAGTTCCTGTAGGGATGGTAAGGGGCTCCAATTATTCTTTCTGCTGTCTTTATTGTTCTTTGGAGTCTACACTTTTCCTTTTTTGTAGCTCCCTCGAACCAGACAGAGAAAGAAAAACACAGAACAGAACCAATGACGGCATTGAAGAAGAGCACTAGCAACCTTTTCGACAGCCCAGCCTTCTTCAGTTGCCTCAGGAAGAAAAGTCTCTGGTGTGCTTTCCTCAGTAGAGCCATGGTGTTCCTTTCCCAGCTGAGGTTGTTGAAGATGGTCACACCCAGAAATTTCGTCTCACTTCCTCTTTTGATTTCCACCCCCTTGATGGTCAGGGGTGACATGGGTGCCGGGTTCTTCCTGAAGTCCACTACCATCTCTAGGGTTTTTGAAGGGTTTATGACCAGGTTATGTTTAGTGCACCAGTTGACAAGCTCCTCCACTGTTCCTTGGTAGGTTTCCTCTTTGTCGTTCTTGATCAAGCCTATGATGGTTGTGTCATCGGAAAACTTCACAATCCTCACAGAGCTGGCCAAGGAGGTACAGTCATTGGTGTAAATGGAGAACAGGAGAGGTGACAGAACGCAGCCTTGAGGGGCACCGGTGTTGGTGTGCCTGACACTGGACTGTACCGGACCAAGTCTGGGATCGCTCTGTTAAGATTAAAGGGACATTCCAGGCAAAGGGTTAGTTATCCTGCTTTCTTCTCTCCCCATGCTGGCAGTCAGTGGCTGCATCTTTTATTCAGCCTGCTTTATATTTCTCAATATGTCCCAGGGAACTCTCTCCCTCCTTCAGGGTCTCTTCAGCAGCAGACAATGACTTATCCATGCATGTTTCATTGTGACAGTCCCCTCAGAAGTGAATTCATCAAAGTCCGCAAAAGGAAGCGAGTTCTATGGGGGTTTAAAGTGGACCAACACCCAGCGGGTGCAATCCCTCCCCGCGCGGCATCCAAAATCGGGATGCCCCACTGTGTGAAACCCCCAGGACACCCGCTGCACTTACTTGATTGCCAGTCCACTGGCGCATGTGCGGGCCGCGGCCACATCTTGTGCTTCTCTCTAGCAAAGCGCGTGCCCGCGCCGGACATTTGTGAATGGCGGGCACGCTCCCTGTAAGAGGGGGGGCGCGAAATCCGGCCGCCAGCGTGCTCGGAGCCGCTGCGGTAAGACATCGCATTGACGCACATACCACAGCGCTCTGAGCGCGCTGATTGGATGCGCATGCGCCGTAGGAGCCGGATAAGGTGAGGTGCCCCGGGGAAGTGGACCAAAAAGGATAGTAAAAATCCTGGGTTTTGGTCCACTTTAACAGGAAATGCAAAGTGCTGGTGAATGAAAGGTGCTGCCCCTGACATCCAGCATGGGGAGAGCAGAAAGCAGGATTATTTAACCCTTTGCCTGCAACATCACTTTTAATTACTGACTAGTGATTAGAAATTATACCATAAATAGGGAGTAGCTGCAGACAACAGAATTGGATATAAACCCGGACAATACTGTTAAAGTTAAGCAGCTGCAAAGCAAAAATATAATGAAATTTTAAAGTGGACAATAACCCAGCATTGTACCCCCCACCCCTGGTTTCTGTCCATTTTGTCCATGTCCCCCTATTTGCCCACAGAGCCCAGGACAGAGAGCAGCCATATCCACAGGTTCCCTCGGTCTGCCATAAATCCATAAATTTAGCCCGTGTGTAGGCTGACAGGTTGTCGGCATACTGGAGATCCCAAGGGGCTTTACAACGTAGGGCATATCAAATTAAGAGAGGGAATTGCCCTGGAGTCTTTTAGTCTCTAGGGATCTCCAGAATGGGCTTTAGTTCTCTTTAAGACAGGGGCGTAGCTACGGAGGGGCAGGGAGGACACATGCCCAGGTTGCAGCAGGTCAGGGGGCCACCAAAGGGGGGCCTGAGCACAGGTGGGGGCGTCATTTTGAATCTTTGTTGCGGGTGCCAGAAAGCCTAGTTACAACTCTGTTTAAGAATATGGTGTTTGCCACCAAAGCACACATTCCCTAAACCCCCGCAAACACCGGTTTTGCTTACCTGCACCACCTTCCTCTGGCAAAATCCAGCCCCGCGACTGGCCACTGGTGGTCATGTGTGGAGTCTCTTCTACTATACTGGCCACCGAAAGAGTTCCCGGATCACGGGACTACTGGCAGCCAATTTCACGGCTGGTATGCTCAAGAAGGCAGTGACAATCTGGATGCACCCCTTTGCTTAAAGTTTAGTCTTGGGTTACCACCCCAACCCTCCCTCTGCTGGCACTGAGACAGGACAGGGACTGGGTGAATACGACAAAAAACCCTTACCTTGCCCGGCATTTAGTGATGTTCCCCCGGGGCTTTGGGTCCTGGGCGCCGCCATCTTGAAGGGAAAGTGCTGAGCAGTGTCACCTGCTCTGTGTGTGGCCCCGTCCCATTTACTTGAATCGGCATGCGGGTGACGCCCATGCCCAGGGAACAGTGTAGGATCTGGGGCTAAGGGTAAGTAAGGGGTTTTTTTTTGTCACCCACCCCTTTGCCTAACTGTCCCAACCTTTTCTGCTCAAGCGCTGCTCTGCTGCAATCAGCCTTTTTGGCTGTACATATTATTGTGCGGCTAAGGCAGCTGAATGGAAGCTTAGCCACACTTGCGATCAGAGTGTGACACCTCCTTCATCCATCTATGGCTGTGCACGGCCACTTCAGTCAGGCAGTACTGATGCCTGTGCCATGCACAGACTTCTGCCGCCATCCGCACATGTGACATGGATTGGCTGAGAATATTGGTCAACTGGTGGGGTTTCACAGATCAGGTTATCCCAAATCAAGATGCCCCGGGGGTGGGTATTTAACCAGACCGAATCTATTGCTAGGCCTATCAAATGCCACATGCACAAAAGCCTCTGTCATCCTCAGCCTTCTTGGTGACAGATTCATTTTAACTTTGCCTACAATGCTATCTTGCCTTTATGCACTACACTCATCTTCACCCTGAATAAGAGCATATCTTATATGTCTCCCACACCCTGTACATACCGATTGCTCACATTAAAAATCATCCTACCTGCATCTACTGCATGTTATGAGCCTTTAAACATCCAAGATGGCGACTCATGGGGCTTCAGGCAGCCTGCAAACAGGAAGTGTCCTCTGACTGTGTCGCTCTGCATTCTGTCCTTTTCCTGACCCCAGCTCTTCTCTGTCTGTGCAAAACACAGCTATAATCCTGCCCCTGCTCTCCTCTCCTCAGTATGTGTGATGCTTCATGAGTCAAGATGGCGCCGCCCGTATCCTAGAATCCTGAAGAGAGCTTCTCCCGGTGGGGGAAAGAATAATAAGTATGTGACTAAAAACTTAAAATATATTAATTTTAGATGATGGGGAATAGTTTTTTAAGGATTTGGGCTTTCCATGAAATCATGCTGAAGGTCCGGTTTAAGGAGTTAAAACCTTGCCCTCCACCCACACACACACCACCTTATGATGTTAGTACAAAACCATTGGGTTGAATACTACACTTTGGCATGAGGGGAGCCTGGCCACTTCATAAACTTTCTTCCTAGGGGGTCATTAAAGCCCGGACTCATCAGCTTTATGAATAAACATCTGAATCACGACCAGTCTCAGGAGGATGAGAGGCTGAGGCTATAAAATGCTGGTTCTGAGCCATGGCCATATTTAGTCACATATTATGATTTACTTAATATCTCTAAATCCATCCAAATGGCTTTGTTTTGTACATTTTAATGTCCACAGTAACATACAGAGGCATTCTTTCCTTTATAATCGTCCTTAGCGTATCACTGTACACATGTAACAGCAGAATTTATGAGGGGGATTTACGATATCTTCTGCCTCTAATGAAATACAGTCTGTCAGTTCTCCCCTTTTATTGACATCAGGGGGAAAAAATCCCTGACATTCAGTCCTGCTCACACGGAAAGGAAACCTACCTGCAGCCTAAAATTAGGATATCAACAATGGGCACAGCTGACTATATTGGGCAGCTACATTATTAGGGCAGGTTTATTGCTACATATTTATTACTCTGTGCATGAACCCTCTGTAAAGCACTGAGAAATATGTTGGTGCTATATAATTTTTTTTTCTTAAGGCTCTTACAGGACCAAGCCAAAGAAACCACTGCTATCAGGGCCGCAACTATAGAGGGTTCAGAGGTATGGCACCATGGCCCACAAGCTAGAAGGGGAGGAATCAATGTGGCTACACCTTATTTATCAGATTTGTGCCCTGGGCCGGGTTTTCAGATGGAGTGTCTACACAGGGTGCTGTCATCCTATGGGTGGCAATGGGGTGGTATACTCCACTGACATTTGAGTCGCAGCCTCATATTCTTTTTCTCATTTCCACATTCACTCCTTCTTTTTCTTTTCCACATTCCCTCCCTCCTATTCTCTATCTTCCAAGTTTCCAATTCTTTCTTAAATTTCCTCCCTTT
This sequence comes from Gastrophryne carolinensis, assembly GCA_027917425.1. Classification (NCBI taxonomy): domain Eukaryota; kingdom Metazoa; phylum Chordata; class Amphibia; order Anura; family Microhylidae; genus Gastrophryne; species Gastrophryne carolinensis. Next base: position 77,431,033 of record CM051241.1, read on the forward strand.
ATCTCGTTTTTTTCTTCCTTCCCTTGTTCTCTCTCTTCCACATCCTTCTTTCACTTTTCCACATTCACTCCTTTGTTCTCACTTTTCTTACATTGCCTCTATTTTCTGTTCCACATTTCTTCCCTTCACATCCGCACTCCCTTTCTCTTTTTTCAAATTCCTGACTTCAATGTTTATTTTCCACATTCCATCCTTCTTCCTCTCTTTTACACATTCCCACTTTCATTCTCTCTTTTACACATCCCATCCATTCTTTTTCTCTTTTACACATTTCCTCCATTGTTCTCGTTTATCCACATTCTCTCTCTCTTTTCTTTGTATTACCTTTAACTCTCTCCCTTTTCCCTCATTCCCTTCGTCTTTCTCTCTTTCTAGCTTTGTTCCTTTAATCTCTCCCTCTTTTTCCTTATTCCCTTCATCTTTCTCTCTCTCTCTTACCGTTGTTCCTTTTATCCCTATCTCTTTTTTCCTTGTTTTGACCTTTTACTTATGCTGGCCACCCTTCTCTCTCTTTTTCATGTTACATTAAAATTATTCACTCAAATGATGCTTCTGGCCCTTTAAGCAAATGCACTCGCATATTTATGAATGAAAGCCTTTTCACTTCTCATGAATCAGTGTAGAGGTCAGCACACACAGAATCACAAAAGCATGAATGAACAAGACTGAATGTACCATCATCTGTGACATCACAGAATTATAAGTGTCTGTTTCCATGGAAACATCCTCTGACGCATCAAGGGAGCAAGCAGTGTTGCGTGAACATACTAGCAAGGAATCCTGCATTGTAAACCATTCAGACTTTACCATGGCGACCTCAGTATGAGCAAGATGGTTTAAATGACGCAGCTGGACTCTTCCAGACATCAAATGTGTGGGCTACATATATGTTACACTGTGATCTCCATGGAGGCATATTAAAGTCATAGCTGGACATGATCACTGAAACAATGCAGGATTCCTATTAGAAGTATTTTTTTTGCTGGATGTGAGTTACACTTTGTATCTTTTATGCTGTCTAGTGTTGAAATATCTCCACCAGCAGCTCCAGAGGTGTATCAAACATGGTCACAGGAGGTGCAACCTTGACAGTGCCCAGAGGGGTTTAGGGCCCATGTCAAAATGCATAAGGCATTGTGGTGGGAGCAATGACTTCTATGTGCACCGGGGCCCTGTCTCCTTCTTGGAGTCAGGATGGGCAAACCAGGGCTTTAGTTATAATGGCTCTCATAGTAGATCCTACCTTTAACATTTAGGTCCACCCTGATCTAATTATCCAGAATTGCCCTTTTCTTGGGAACACCTACCCTATGAACCCAGTTGGTCACCAGCAGTCATGTTATGGGGAGCGCCACTGTAACCACTGCCTTGATTTTGGGCTTTGTTTTAAAAGTAATGCAGCAGGGCATCCCAAATCAGGATGCCCTAGGAGTAGGGTCAGGTGAGGGTCAGACCTCTGAGAAAGGGTCTAGGTGGTCCTGAAACAGCCGTTATATACAATTCTGCCATCTGTGTAGCTGCCAGTTGTGCAATGGTAAAACCATAGGGCTTTATAAATGAAGCTGGGAATTGGAACATACAATCCACAGGATAGATCTGATCTGATCTATGGGATGTACTGACTGACTAATGAATCCTTTTGTGTTCCTATTTGGAATACATATGATGTATATGATTTCTGTCCCTCTGTGAAGAATATATATACAAAAAAGAGGAACACCCTATTAAGCACCACCCTAAATAATTCAAATAAGGGGAACAGAAGTGTGCCAAGTCTGTAACCAAAATTGCTATTACAATAAACAAAAAATCTTATGTGGTTCCAGCCCTCCACAAACAAACACAGTTACTCAGAAGGCACCACTCCAACCCCAAAATAAATTAATCAATAATACCGACTGATCTTAATATCCATTTTAATTAATCAATTCATCAATAATTTAAAAACATACATCAAGACTGTACAACACCATAACATACATTTAAAAACATATATACAAAACATATCTACAAAGCATAGCACCAGCAGGAGCGAACCACATAACCCATCCCAACCATATTAACCCAAGTACCCCCCCTAAAATATAAATCTCTATCCCTAAATTTAAAGCGCCAATCTCCAAAGTGACCAGTGCAAAATATGATCCTTAAATATATAAAAAGCAAATCCTTAAATCAATAAAAGTTCACCTCAATGTGCATAGTGATCATCTCCTGCTGGGCAGATATGTAAAACACCCACGCGTTCCGTAGCTATGTGCCACTTTCTCAAGGTGCCATGTGGTGTTGTGCTCTGTGTCCCAGTTCTTATAGAGGTGGGGACGGAAGCGCACGCCAAACCACCGCCCTCCCGCGTGGCGGCCCTGGCCGGCAGCCGCACTCGCGCCGGAAGCAGAGCGGCGTCAGTGTACGCCCCCACCCTCAATACAAAAAAACTGGGGATGGCTGCACAGTAATCAAACAAAACCACATGTAATGACATTGGGGACATACAAATGACATGACATAATTGGCGGGCATGAAGACATATGTCTTTTTTCAACCATATTAACTATGTAACTGTAAGTTAGCAGCGTCTAACCTAAGTACAATAATGAATAAAAAAACAATCAGAACAGGCCAGGGATCCCATGTCACTTAAATGAGCACCAAAAAATGTAAAAAAGCTAACCAAAAAAATCACGACTGGAATGGCTAACTGAAGTCAATGGGAGAATGACACTGAGCGCCTGATGTGGTGCTGTAGGGAACACAGCTCTGACGCTATCAAAGTACCCAACCCCCTTGATACATAGAACGCTACATGGTGCTAGGAGAGATGCTAAACATTTTTTTGCATCATAAATATGACTTGCTGGTGGCGCTCAGGCTCATATCATTTATCTTTTTGGTCACATGCCGCAAATGTCTATAGCCATGCTTAGCATGTGAGCCCACTTACAGCAAATTCCTGAAGACCAGACCAAACCAGTTGAACTATCCTTACTTATGAAAGGTGAGAAAAAAACAGCGCTAGGTATTTTGGTAAACTTTTTACAGTATGCTATATGTTGCTCAGCGTGTGTTAGTCCAATTATCCCCATGGACCCCACATACAATCCAACACATAAAAACATCCTTACTTGTGACTAACTTCAGCTATTATCTCTTAACCGAACCATATGATCTAAGCTATTTCCTGTACTGACTACACTAACGGTAATCATTGCCATTATATGTCCTACTTGCAGTCAGTCAACTAATTCCTATACACTCCTATTAGGCTATTGATGGAGGAGAATACAATGCTAACTGTCTGACACCAGAATCATGGGCCACCATTTGTTTCCTTTCTAACTTAAAGTGGACCAAAACCCAGGATTTTGAATATATTGAATGTTGAATAGTCTGTCCAAATGACATTTGAAGTTTAAATAAAAAAAAAAGAAAAAAAAAAGATAAGCATGCAATTTGTTGACGGCCTCGGACACTTTATAAAACTATTTATAGGCAGCTGTCACACGGAAGCAAGAACCTTTGTCTTGTAGACTTGAGTGTCAGAGGTATGATTAGAATCTGCTCAATAAATGTCCTTCCAGACAAGCAGAGATGAAAGAAGTCGTGTGAACACAATCACAAGTTCCATGGAGCGGCGTGTGCCCTGTAATTACACGCTGTCCCTGTTGCCGCCGCTACATGCTGTGGGCAACCTATGTGGAAAAGAAATGCTCCATCCGCTCGCCATGTGTTCCCAAATTAGAGCTGTGCCCGGCAGCCATCCTTCTTCCCAATGTGCAGCCGCAGACGGAGGAACTGGTAACATGAGGACAAAAGCCAAAGAGTATATTTTCTTTACTTTTAAAGCGTATCTTCAACCCTTCCATCTCTCATGTGGTGGGGGCTGCAATGGACCAGAAGTCTGCTTTAAGGGCGGCTTCATTTAAAAGTAGTGTTGCTGGCGTCTGTCTTTAATCTGTTTCGATGCAGTTAAAGCATAACAAAACCTGGGATTTCGACATATAGTACATAGACTTTTGCAGACACAATGCAACAAATATCAAAGTAAATGCTATGAGAACAGGACAATAGGAGAGAGAGGCAAAGATTCACTGTAGCTAAATAATTTGACTATCCTGGGTTTTGGTCTTTGCTCCCCAGTCACCCCAATTGGGTAAGCTCTGCTGTGTGAAACCCCCAGATCGCCCTGCATGCGCAGCCTTTTGTCCAGTCAGCACGCTTGGATCCGAGTGTGCTGGTGGCCGCATCCCCTGCTACCCTTTAACAGGGAGTGTGCCTGCTCCGGCTATTCGCAATTACCTAGCGTCTGCACGCATCCTGCTAAAGGGATAGCGGGGAAGCCGCCGCTGTTTGCGCATGTGCCGTTGGACCGGGAGCGAAGGTGAGTTTCCAGGCGACCTGGGGGTTTTACACAGCAGAAATCCCCAAATCTGGGTGCCCCGGGGGAGCGAGTATGCCTGCCATGGAGTATCATAGACTCCAGGGTGGGTTTTGATCCACTTTAAAGAGAAAGAAGAAACCACCACTATTTCCTTTAAAACATGTAATGGCCAGATTTCCCCTTTTAAAAAATTATTATTTTTAAAATGAAAGACGACATCTTACACTTGCATATATAGCAGAGATCCTCCTAGCCAATGTATCATGTGCATGTTTTTGTTTAAGACCCCCTTCAATAACCTCTCCCATCCTCCCTGCACAAGTATGACAGGAGATGCAGCTGTCTCGGCAATGGCAGGGTTTAAAACAAAGGGGGGGGGCGATTAACTGATGTGACCCAGCCCACTGGCCGCATCCCCAGGTTCCCTATAATCTGAGGAGCGCTCCCATCCCCACCTTATGTGATTGCTGGGTGCTGGAGTGCGCCAAAGCTGTTGGGAAGCCGGGGGTGTGGCACTCTGGGAAAGACAGTGCCCTGGGAGGCAGGGGTCCACTTTACAGCTGGTTTTCCTGGGTTTTGTTCTGATCCCCGGGGGCATCCTACACTGGGATGCCCCGCGGTGTGAAACCTCCTAGAACACCCAGTACAACACAGCCAGTCAGAGCTGTTTGCGTTGTTAACATTCTTCAGCAAGCAATTCTCATTGACTCATTGCCTCCCTGGCACCCTGCACTCTCCAGTCCCAGCTGATCTGAATGGCTGGGGTGGTAGCGCGCAATGCCACATCCCCTGCATCCCTGACGGCGTGCGCTCGTTCCCACCCTACTCATTGAAAACAATGACAGCCATTTGCTGAAGGATGGATACACGGTAGGCGGTTTTCATTAGACAAGAGCCTTTCATTGGACAAGAGTCTTTTAGATTCCAGAGTGGCCGCTGCTGGGTTTTGTTCTGCTTTAAATGTACTTAATTTAAAATCCTTTTTATGAAATGCAAAGTTAGCTGTTTTTCCAGAGAAATTAAGCCTGTTAAAGTGGGCCAAAACCCTGGGGCACTTGGGATGCCTTGCTGTTTAAAACCTCACTGGTGGCCCATTATACATATGTCGCCAGTGATCCCACGGAGCAGCTACGCCCCCCCCCCCCCAGCTTGCTAAGCCCCTTATATGTCAGAGTGGCTTAGTAAAGCTGAATGGGAGCTTAGCTGCTGCTCACAAGCAGGGATTGCTGGAAACGTATGTATACGTGTATACGAGGCATCCCAAATCAGGGTCCAATGAGATCTAGATATTTTTTCTGTGATTCACTCCAAACTGCAAATGACCTGGTCAGGAGTGTCTGCCTCCGGTGACCAGGCTGTATACCTCTATACATCACAGTGTGGCCTGGAAAGAGTTATTTCTGGATAGTTAATACAGTAGGTCAGCCTGAGTTTGGGGTCAGGCGGGGGCGTGGGGTGTGGTCACTGCATTCCTCCATAGCGTATGTCCTCACCTCGGCACTCACTAGCCTGCAGCTTTAATCAGCTTTGGGAAAAGCTGCAATTTGTTGAGAGAAATGCAGGACAAAGAAAACCCCAAACTAGCAGTTGCGTCCTGTCTCCCCACAATCCTGTTTGTGTCTCCTGGCTGCTGGGCCTAATTAAAGGGTCCCTCATTACAGGCCTGCCGTGCCCCCCACCAAGAGCCACCATTAACCCATGAGCGGCAGGGGGGTTCCTCCGCAGCACTCGGAACTGGAAAGGATGTGGGGACCCTTTTTCCAGACCTCGCCATCTAAAAATACCTATTTGAGTGGTTGTAAAGTCATATTTATCTCTACAACTCCAGGAAATAGATTTTACTGTAGTTTGGAGAGGGTTAGAACCAATTTTTGCTGTCTGTGAACATCTTTTCTCACTTCCTGGAATCTACATTATACCTACCTCCCATACCTCTCAATTGTCCCTGATTTGGAGGGACGGCCTCTTTTTTGAGTCCATGTCACTATGTCCCTTGTTCTCATTTGTCCCTCTTTGAGGTGTAACATGCAGATCTGCATCAATAAATTATTAATTTGCCTCTTCAAAGTGTTTCTATTGTTGTAACTATTATAACTTATCTCCAATTGCCCCTCTTTCCCACCTTGAAAAGTTATTGAAAAGTTGAAAAGGTATGTGTTAGTTACTTTGGTCACCTCAGACAGAAAGGTTGTTTAACCAAAACTGTGAACACAATGCGGGGACAAGAACTAAAAATGGGGCTTCAGTAATAGTGACACTCATGTTTCTTCTTATTTTCTTTTTTTTTTTGTCATTTGTGACCTTAAACCAGACCTTCGGCATGATTTAATGAAAAGCCCAAACCCTTAAAAAAACTATTCCCCAGCATCTAAAATGTATATATTTTAAGTTTTTAGTCCCTTACTTATTATTCTTTCCCACACTGGGCTGCAACTCTGTTCAGGATTCTAGGATATGGGCGTAGCCATCTTGACTCAGAAGTATCACACATACTGAGGAGAGCAGGATAAACTGTAGGGGGCCGGGTTATAGCTGTGCTTTGCTCAGACAGAGCAGAGCTGGGGTCAGGGAAAGGACAGCGATCCCAGAATGCAGAGCGTCACAGTCAGAAGACACTGCCTGTTTGCATGCTGCCTCATGCTCCATGAGCTGCCATCTTGGATGTTTAAAGGCTCATAACATGCAGTAGATGCAGGTAGGATGATTTTTAATGTGAGCAATCTGTATGTACAGAGTGTGGGAAACATATAAGATATGCTCTTATTCAGGGTGAAGTTCCGCTTTAAAATAGACTCCAGTAAAAAGTTACTGATGGTCTGCCTCCCTCCCCCCATCTCTGGGAGGAATCTTGGTTTGGGTTGATTTGGGGATCCATTGGCCACTGAAGGACAATAAAATATGGGACTCTTGTACCAATAACTGCCTCTGGTTCCTGTGAATATTGAGCTGTCTCAAGGTCTCCTCCAGCCCGCCGGGCCGGTCCTGAATCACCTCCTCCTTGGTGGAACCCTCAACCAACATCTGCCCCTGAAAGACCTCTACTTCGGCCACTCTCACTTCTCAATGCCCAGTATTCACCAACCCGACTGGGGCTCTTCGTGCATATACAGTGGCCAGCACTCGGCCCATCCAGGGTTCTACCAATAAAGTGAGGTCCTGCAGTGACCAACGGGACCCAATCTACCACTTCCTGTTGAGCCAGGACTATGAGGGGCTCCTCCCCGGGAGCCCGGATAACCCCAATTCCTTCCTCTGTCAGGGGACTGGAGAGGCAGTCCAGGGGTATCGGCTCTAGCAGACCTCCCAAACCTTCCCACCCACTCTGCATCCAAATTTGGTGTCACATTCATTCCCAGGATAATGGGTACACCTGAGGCTGTCCATTGCCGCACCACCACAACCCCACAACCCCCCTAGAGGGCAGGTACCACCCAACATCTCAATACTTAGCCAAGCGATACCAGCCACATCCAATGTTGCGCTGTTAGCAGCAGTCAAGAAGAGCCCAGGGACCTCAGTTTTTAAAGGGTACCCTGCGAAGTGTAGCTGCAAAAATGGCTCTAAAGTGCTGTCCCCACCTGGAGTGCATCATCCAGACTGCAGGCCCATGCTACGCTCCTCACGTGCTCGGTCCAATCCAAGTGACAGTCACATTAAATTTGGAGGTTTGTAAACATTCTGGCATACATGCTATAGTGCCGGGTTTGGGGCCGGGTCAGGGGCCATATTAGGCTCTGGATTAGGCCCAGATTCGGGTCTGGATTGGACATGCCTGTAGTTGTTGGTGTCCCTACACTTTGTCACGTCATAACCTTTGTGAGCATTTGGGGCGAACGGCAGTGACACGGACAACAGTTCTTCAACAGCAAAAGCAGGTTTATTGAGAAATAAAGTGTTCAAAAGCAAAAATATCTCTCACTTCAGAGATTGCAGCAACAATGCAATAAATCTAAGTGGTTACTTCACCAATTCAATGTAAGTCCAGGGCTGGGTACTCCAGCAAGCTGCAATTCCAGGGTAAGTCAGGTCCGCTTTACAGGGCATACAAGCCCTCCGCTGCTCATCCCAACAAGTCCAAGTTTAGGGGTTGCAGAAACCAAGTCCTTCGGCTTAACTTCAGTTCTTTTGTTCACCACGGTGCAGTACAGCCTGGGCTCCTTCCTTCAGGCTGGTCAACAGCACCTTTTTATTCAGGCTTCCCCCTGCAATCTGCCTGATCACCTGTGCAAGGCCTGAGATCAGGGAACAAACCTGAAAAGGATTGGGGAAAGTGACCTGTGTCCTGGAAACCCGGCATGGATCGTGCCTGATACAGCCTAGCAGGGGAGAAATACACACCATTTATGACATTTCCATACACTTTACCACATATCCCCCCCCTCTTCTTCAGACCCGCGGTCTGACAATTTTCAGCCACCATACAGTGGGCTCGGGACAAAGCATCTACATTCCCTTGTAACTTCCCCGGCCTATGTTCCACTTTAAACTTATCTCTACTTTCACCCGTCAGTACTAATACCCGAACTCGGTCCCCAGGATTAAAGGCCCTCAGCCTGGCCGGCCTATTGTATAATCTGCTCGGGGCCACATGTTCAATGGACTTGACGACGGGGAGGGTTACAGGTTCTGCCGGAGGTACTTCGCTGACGGCAGAAGCATCACGCCTTTCCCACAAGTCCCAGAACAAGGGAAAATCACGACCAATTATTGCATCATACATAAGGCGTTTTACCATGCCGACTTCATGGGTCAATGTCCCAGCAGGGGTCTCAAACTTACCCACGACTACAGGGTAAGCCACGATATCCCCATGGATGCAAAGCACATTAAGATTTTTCTTTGGTTGATAACCTCTATTTACAAGGTTGACCCGGACCAAAGTTACCCGGCTACCTGAGTCCAACAGCGCCTTCACTGGGCAACCATTTATTTTCACCGTCACAACCTGTGTCTCAGTCTCTGACCGCTGAATGGCGGCACAACCCTGTTCTGCAAACAGAGACCTTCTGCGGGCAGCGTCACACTCCATGGGCTCAGGGGAGAGGGGGCAATCAGCGGCCATGTGTCCCCACTCATGGCTCCTCCAACACTGGGGACCCCGGAGCCTCCTTGCCCGGGTGTCCTTCCTAGGATTAGGGGGCCTCTGGGGGTCAGGGTCAGTTTTTTGCCCTCTTACCCCCTTCCACACACCTCCAAGGGGAACTTGCTTACCCACCAGTCTGTTGGTCTTGGAGGTAGCTGGTGCTGCAGGGGCATCCCGAAGGTGGTCCTCGGTCACAACAAACCTCCCCACCATGTTGACCAACTGTTCAGCAGTCTGAGGGTCGCCTTGTCCAGCCCACTGTTGTAATTCTGGCAGCAGGGTTCGAAAAAAATGGTCCACCATGACCTTCTCGGCGATCTGCGCAGGTGTGGAATGCTCCGGCTCCAACCATTTTTGGACAAGATGAACTAAATCGTGCAGTACAGCCTGGGCTCCTTCCTTCAGGCTGGTCAACAGCACCTTTTTATTCAGGCTTCCCCTGCAATCAGCATGATCACCTGTGCAAGGCCTGAGATCAGGGAACAAACCTGAAAAGGATTGGGGAAAGTGACCTGGGTCCTGAAAACCCGGCATGGATCGTGCCTGATACAGCCTAGCAGGGGAGAAATACACACCATTTATGACATTTCCATACACTTTACCACACCTTCCATCACTATGCCAAATTGTAAGGTAGATCCGAGGTATAGGACAAGAAACACACAGCTGCTGCACAACAGGTTATTTTCTAAACAGGGAATCATTTTTATTGCCAGTCTTTGTAGTAACAGGCTTAGTAATGTACTTCAATAACACACGGGGCAACTCTCAGCCCTCCCCCATTGTTATGGGGCAAGGCCCAACAATTCTCTACAAGAGTACCCTTGGGATGCTTGCAAGACGCTGGCCACCTCACAGGAAAGTCACAGTCCTGGTAGGACAAGAGGGAGAGGAATGAACACACTTGCATCCTCGGGGGGTGCTCGGCCCTCAAGCATTCTGAGGCCTTCTTGTTAGGGCCCTGCTTCAGCAGCACTTCTTGCAACGCCCCCCTCGTGGCTCCCGCTTCCTGTGCTCTCGGGTCCCGCCCCTTTATAGTGAACTCGCCTCCCTCGCATACCCACGCAAGATCTTTTTTTTTAGAAAACTGTATTGTGTGTAAGCCCTATTCCTCACGATTACAATGGTACCTCATATGTATCAATAGCCCCCTGTTCCTGCCCAGGAGCCCCCCAAACTGAAAAGAGCACTTTATGACATTTTGAAAGAAAATATAACTACTATCCGCATTATCAAGGGTTAAATTTTAACAAAACTGGCATGGGGTGGGGGTACTCTGGGCTTTTTATTTAATTTTTAAGGGTTAACAATGGCGTGGGGTCCTTCATTCCCAGTAAAACCAGCCCGGGCACCAGCTATGCAGGACCCCAGCCCTGAAAGCTACGAGCCCACATAGGCCTAGTGGGCCCCCCCGGGCGCTTTGGTAAGGCAGGTAATGGTGGTTAAATACTAACTCCACCCACTTACCTGTCAGATATAAGCTAGCTACGCCTACTAGTTCCTTCTTTTATAGGGTAGCTCCTCCCATCCCTTTTTTTTTATCATAACATTTTTATTCATCGTCAAAAAAAGATATTTCCAACACAGCAATCACTTATACCGCAATAAACATTACAATAATTCTATAGGGGGTAACGACATCCCCCATACATATCAAAAATGTGCACAAATAACATAAGGCTAGTCCGAACCCATAGCAGTTAAACAGCTGAATATGGCACTGCATTATACCACTAAAAACCTTTCCAATCCATCAATGGATTGTCAATATACCGTAGCTCAATCCAACAGGGGGAACAACTCCTAAGATGGAACATGCATAAAGGGAAACTCGGGAAAGAAAGAAGGAAGGGAAAAAGGGAAGGGTAAAAAAAAAGGGGGGGGGCTACTACACCACCAGCAGGTTGGCATCAAAACTAGCCGGCATAAATTCCTGAGTCCATGAAGACCACATTTCTCGAAACCTAATTCACCCACTTGTATCGCAGACATTTTTTCTATTGACATTATATAATGCACCGATTCTTAAACTCCCCAAATGACAGGGCCGGGGTTTTCCAAGCACTCGCTATAGTCAACTTAGCTCCGGTTAAAATCTGATATGCCAAGCGCTTCTGATTTCTTTAGCTAGGACCAATAGACCCATTCAGAAGAGCTGTCCAAGGGTTCAAGATGACACGCCTCCCCAGAACTTTACTGAGGGCAGTAAAACCCTTCTTCCAAAATCCCTTAGCTCTGGGACAATCCCACCAAATATGATGGAACGACCCCTCCACAGCACAACCTCTGAAACACAACCCAGAGTTCCCCACACCAAAGTGCCCCACTTGTTTAGGAACCATATACCACCGCATGGCCACTTTAACATTAACCTCAATTGCCCAAACCGAAGCCACTGGCCCAAAAGAAGCCAGCCACATCTTCTGCCACTCCTTCTGTTCCTTAGCCTCTCCCAGAGCCCTCTCCCACTTCTGCCTATACGGCAAAGCATCCATCTGAGTAACACTATTCAGCTCCCCGTAGAATTCAGAAACCAAACCCCTACCCCTAGGATCTAGCCTACACCACTTCTCAAAAAAGGTGAGCTGAGATCCCGGTATCAGCCCCCTCACCATGGAACTCACAAAATGTCTAATCTGGAGATATCCAAAGAGGTCTCTAGGTTGTAGCTGATATTTACGTTGCAACACTCGAAACTCCGTCATCTGCCCTCCAGGCAGTCCAACAAACACTTCACCCCTGCTCTTTTCCAATTCCCAAACCTACCCGGATCAATAAGTGCCAGGAGAAACATTGGGTTACCCCATAGGTGCATTAAAGGCATATGAGGGGAAGCCAAACCCTGAGACCTCCTGAGACTATCCCAGTGTTCCAGCTAATGGGATATAATCGGGTTGTCCACTTTTCCCCTAACTTTTTGTGGAATCCACAAAATAGCATCACAAAATAACGGGTGGCATAGCTCAGACTCAATCTGAACCCATAGAGGAACATCCAACCTAGCATGATAAGACACCACCTGAGCCAATTGGGCCGCCTGATAGTACTTAGTAGGATTAGGTACACCCAAACCCCCCTGAAGTCTGGAACGTAGCATGATATTCCTGGCCACCCTCGGACGCTTAGCCCCCCATATAAACACTATCATTTTATTTTGCAGCGTCTGCAGGAAACTTTGAGGTATTTTAACAGGTAATGTTCGTGCCAAATACAAAAACTTAGGCAAAAAAGACATTTTTATAGCAGCTATTTTACCAAGTAAGGACAAACCATACCACCAATTCCACCTATCGAAAAGACCGAAAAGATTCTGTCTCAGAGGGATATAGTTGGCAGCAAAAAGGGAGGGATAACTTGAGCCCAATGTTCCACTGCCGCTGTAGTATATGGCACAAATATAAGATAAAAAACAAAAGTGAACACAGCTCAGGTGCCCGCATAAGCCAATGAGGAGCTGCAGCTTGCCTGCCAGACGCCACGCCTTTGACGCTTTCCTGACCGCTGAGATCTGGGGGAGTCCTCACCAATCCAAGGGGACTTCATTGAGGGGACTTCATTGACGAAAGGGGAAACCCCATCTATACTTTATCCTATGCTCTTGCAGGATTCCCAACAGGGGCTTCATTTCACGTCTCCTGGCCATAGTGCCCGCAAACAGGTCAGAAAAAATTTAGTACTTGTGACCCTGGAACGACAGTTCAGGAAGTTGCCTCGCCGCTTTCTGAATCAACTCCTTGGAATTGTAAAAATGAAACTTGGCGATTATATCGCGGGGGGAGGGCCTAGGGTTCTGTGTACCCGATCCATCTCAAGCCTCTCCGCCGATATACCCGGAACCAGCTCTTGACATAAAGCAGTAATTGCCCCCTTAGCATCCTCTATATGCTCAGGTATGCCCTTAAATCGCAGATTAGAGTGCCGATCCCTATTCTCCATGTCCTCCAACTTAGCAGCAAGGGAGAGGTTTTCCATCTTAAGTTGGCTAACTTCAGTGTCCAAAACCTCCTGGGCTATCTTCACTTCACTCATCTTAGCCTCCAGGGTGTTCAACTCTTTAATCAGCTTAGAGGCCGATTCATTAATAGCGCCAGGTAGCGACAGATGAGCGCCAGTAGCGTTATTTTCACAGCGCACGCTAGTATTCGCTGTGCTTGGCCGTTGTTCGGCTGTTGACAGCGACTCAGTCGATGTGCGGTAATGTTGAATACGGGGTTAGGAGTCGCTGTTTGACAGGTTCCGCGCTGTATGGGAGCGCATGACAGCGAACGGCCATAGCGAACGGCTCCCAGCATATTCATTAACAAATCATGCTCCAAAAATTCTCGCGCTGTGAAATGCTTGTTTAAACCCCAGAGCGCTGGCGGCGATGGGTTAAAAGTAGTTTTTTAACCCCCAAACAACCATATTTTTGGAAAAAAAAACAAAACATGTTTTTACAAACATTTTGTAATATGAATACATTAATATCAGACCTGTAATATCAATTCTGCACACATTTTTTTTTACCTTAAAAAAATATCTAACATTGCAGAAGTGGTCACAGAATTTTTGCCATTTAAAAAAAAAAAAAAAAAAAAAAACACTAATAGCAATTAATTAAGAATATTTAAAGATTGCTCCATTGAAATGCATTGGAGAGCGCCAGGTAGCGAGAGGTCATACCTGTCGCTGTTCAAGGTTGCTCGCTGGCGCTGTGGGGTGAGGCTGGAATAATGATGAATGATTCGCAATCTGGCGCTCTGTCAGTCGCTAAGCAGGATCGGCTTGATAAATGTGTGATTGCGGAGGGGAGCCGGCGTTCTCGTGATGGTGAGCGTCATTACCGTTCGCTCACCATTCGCTACCTGGCGCTATCCCTTGTTAAATAAGGGCCTTAGTATTGGAGGATAAAGCACTCTGCAATATATTCTGCATATATTCAAAGATATTCAGAAAAGAAGGGTTACATCAGGCTGAGACTCAGAGCTGACCAGGCTGGATCTTCCTCTCTCCTCCTCCAAAAACGGTGCCTCGCTGTGCCCTATCTCCTCCAGGTCTTCAGGCATGAGGTCCTCCGCCATCTTGGCTTCCAGCCCCTCCGCAGCAGGCTCCAACTCCCACTCCGGAACACGCCGACGCCACTCACCGCCGCCGCACACCGACTTAGGGCACCCTCTAGTAAGACACCTCATTCACGCTGCCCGTTCCAAGCGCTTGGCTGTGCACACGGCCCCGCTCCAGTGTCGTCGGGCACGGAGCTCGGTCAGGCCACCGCCATCACCACGCCGCGCGCATGCGCACTCCTCCTCCCATCCCTTTTCAGACACCAGTCAGCATGGAGGATATTGATAGAGAGGGAAGGGGACCACCTGTCAGTATTGTCACTGCCACGCAGGGCAACCTGCCTCATACCACAGACCCATACACACAGAGGGGCATCCCAAACTGGGAAGAGTGACCCTCCCAGCCAGGAGAACAGCATCCAGCTGGACACCGCTCACGCCCTTCCAACACAATGAAGGCCCAGCAGCCGCAGGCCTAAAAGACATCCTTCTGAAGACAGGGGCCCCCTGTGGCATGCCAGTGGAACTGTGGCATCGCCCACCAACCCACCCACGACTGGGGCCACCTAGATCAGAACTGAGGCTGCATTTTCTCTGCCAAAGTACGCATACTCCTTGTTTTACCCTTCTAGGCCTGAGAACCACCTATGCCCTCCTCTACTAACCCTTCTTGCTCCCCTTACAGAGGCCCTAGATAGATGCTACCTGAGGATGGCACAAGGCCCTCTTGAGACATTGTGGCTAATCCTTGTCCCTGGAGCCTCCACCGTCAGGGTATACAGCTCCCCGTGTGGGCGCACACAACCCGATATTCATACCTGGAAAGTGGACCTACATTACTATTTTGGGATGCCTCTTTGATAAAAATCACATCCATTTCCCTTTAGTAGCTGAACCCTTTTGTTTTCCTACTAACAGATATCTCCAACCCTTGTCCCTTCCCAGTCCCACAGGAAGAACCCCACCTGGACCAACTTAACCACTTCCTACCCTGTGCCCAATAAATCCATTCTTTTAAGACAAGGTTAGTGTAGGGTGTTTTATTTTACACATTTTATTCTTCTTTTTTGGTTACTACCACAGTAGGTTTTGCCCCGCCACGGACATGCGTTCTTTATGGATCTATGATCCAAAAAGCATGTTGGTGATTCACCTCATACTAAGTCAAACTATATATTCCACTGCTGCTGTTCAGCTAATGAGCAGTAGCAGGGCCCCAGCTGTAAATTGACCAGATCCTGGATTCAGTGGGACAGTATTCCTACTAATAGCAGCAAAGTGGGACATTTACATGTCCCCAAAGTTTTAGGGGGGGGGGGGGGGGCAGTGGGACAAAATGCCTCAACGTAGAACTGTGCCACTGAAAGTATGATATCTGGTCGGCATAGTTTCAAAGAACCTAGACTAACCAGGCCCACAGAGCCAGCTTCAGTGCTGACTGCTCATGGCCCTCCTTCTCTGGCTCTATAGCAAGTTGCTTGTCTAATAAAATGCACCATAAATATTTGGACAGAGACAACATTTTTCTCATTTTGGTTCTGTACATTCCCACAAAGAATTCTAAACAGAACAATTTAGATGCAGTTGAAGACTTTCAGCTTTCATTCAGTGGGTTGAACCAAATAACGTGTGAGGAACTAAAACATTTTTAAACACAATGGCCTCAATTCAATAAAGGTAGAAAAAAATTCTCATGGTAGTATGAGAAAAAAGCCTGAGAATTTCACTGTTGTTGAATCACCAGATAAGAAAACAATGTCACTTTTTTACTCCTAAGAAAAGTAGAGAACTGTTTACTTCTTTCTACACTGTAGTAAAAGCTGCCATTGACTTTCATTGTATTTTTTTCTAGTGATTCAGTAACAGTGACATTCTCAGGCTTTTTTCTCATGAATTGAATTTTTTACTACAATGAGAATTTTTTTCTACCTTTATTGAATCGAAGCCATTCTCTTCATTTCAGGGGCTCAAAAGTAATTAGACAAATTACATAGTTGTAAATAACATTTCTAATACTTGGTTGAAAACCCTTTGTTGCCAATGACTGCCTAAAGTCTTGAACTCATGGACATTCTAATTTTCAATGCTCTGCCAGGCCTTGACTGGGCTAGCGCTCCATATGCCCTTGCCTCCCTTAAATTCCACCACCAAATAACGACTCCGAACCACCATATCTTTGGAAAGATTAAAATTTAATCGGCCACAGCCAAACATATAAATAAGTTACACGCAATTAAAGGGCCCCCCCTTTTTGTTCTGGGTCTGAGAAGCCTAAGATAAGACAACCATGGGAGGGGAGAGAGACAAACGCACCACAAAGCGGAAGCCAACGTAAGCTCGGCCGCGTACCTCCTAGACCTGGGAGCTTAACTGAGCTAACCGCCAGAAGACAAAATTTCCCCTGCCCCCCCCTTCCTTAATGAACCACCAAATACCTTATCTTACCAACCAAAACCTTCCTGGCCTGTTTCCGCTGGAAACAGCCGCATACCCAACCAAATTAAACCTGCTACCTCAGACCCGAAACCCGAGAGGAGACCCGCCAAAGCCAAGCAGCGCTGACACCTTAGCGCTGCCTGGCCCGCCACAACTCCACCGCCATGTTGACCCCCTCCTTCAATGACATGTTAACAGATCGTCAACCACCCATTCAACCTTATTAACCACGCTATCGCCTTGTTGACCTTCAACCGAACCTTCTCTATGGCCAACAAGTCTCTAGTGTGCCGCCACACATACTGAGGGACCATTTGTGACCCCAACCATAACCATCCCCGGAAACACCACAAGGAAAAACAACAAGTCCCGGGTTATGAACTTGATAGAGTGCCTCATCGCCACCCTCCCCAGCTCGCTACCACCCGCTTGTAATGTCAAAACTCCCAGTGGCCCCAACCTCAATGCCCTTTCAAAGGTGTGCTCCCGCAGTTCACCCCACTGCAACCCTCTCACACCAGGCCAGCTCAATCGTGCCCGCTCCTCCGGTAATCCCAGATGCGACCCGTACCTTCTCAACCCCGCCCGCCGAGCCGACCAAAATATAAAAGAATGACCACCGATCACGACCGAACACGCCGATCTTAAAACAAAAACAAGGGAAGAGGGAGGGGAGGAGGGTGGGATGTAGGTAGATGTGAAAAAACGATCATCGTGATCACCTATGACCGTTCGACTCTATCCGCCGATCATACCGCCGATCATATCGCTGATCATATCGCCGACTCCCACCACCCCAGCCTCTTTATTATCTCTTCTGAGAGCCCCTGCCTAGTGGCCTCGATCAATGCCCCTATCCGCAAGGAATGGGTGCCGTACTTCCCACTCGCAATCCCAAGCTCCCCCAGGCATCTCCTAAATACCGCCAGAAGCTGAAAACACGATAGAAGGAACCGTCCTTATGCCACAACAGCGGACCACCCCCATTCGGCCTGACCCCCCTAAACTCTTCAACCGCGGCAGCCAGGCTTGAAGCACAAAGCGGCAACCTTCCCAGATATGCTCAATTCTCCTGGCCCCATTTTTTGGGGGTCACCAACTCCTCCACCCTCATATCTCCATAAAATGCCAACGAAAATGCTGCAATAAACAACTATGCTTCGAGACATGACGAACACACCCTGGGCAATATGCCACTCACTCCACGAAGTATGCCCCACGAGACTGGCTACCTATCTGACACTTGGGGGTCTTATGTAAAAACATGGCAGCAGGGGTGGGACTTGGAGGAGGAATTTGAGGTGCTGGCCACGGAAGATGGAGCTTGCTGATATGGTATGTGAGCGAGATGGTGGCGGGCGGTGAGATCTCGGCCTCGGTTGACAGGAGGACAAGGGGGCTGGTCGGATTTTACTAAATCAATTTGGGAGCGGTAAGCGTCGAGAAGTTGGTGGAAGGAGCACGGATTGGTGGATGACACGGCTGGCCTTCTATTCTCTCCCAATATCTTTGGTATTTTAGACAAGATTTTTAACTTGTCATTTCTGCAGAAATCTTTTCTCCAACATTGTTAACGTCCAATTATCCAAGTCTGGAGCTTCAAACTTTCTTTTCAGATTTTTTAGTGAAATCCATTCCTCTTTTGCGATTAAATGATGTACTCTCACATTCGTTAAATTTCCCCACTGAGATATTGGGGATTACAGGTACAGCCAATAACATTTTTTTTTAATCCTGTCCCCAAATCAGCTCAAGAGAACTGGCCAGGTTAGCTGGTCCCTCCCTCCTTTGTCTTCTCTATATATCACTGCTATATGAGATTCTAATAATTTTTTGATAGTTTGGTTTAAAGAATTGCTTATTTCATTTAACATTACCAATAATTGAGGTGCCAATAATTAAAAAAATGTATAATATGCTAATGTAATCCCATCTGGCCCTGGCACTTTTTTAGTTGAAGATGCTATTGCGGTTTTCAGCTCTTCTATATAAACTGGTCTTTCCAATGACCTGATCTAATTTTGGTAATCCCGATGTTTCCAAATATTTTGTTATCCGTCATTTCAATCCCTTCTAGTTCTTCCATGTGTAGATTTGAGATTGTAAAGCTTTTCATAATATTCCTTGAATGTTTCTGAAAGTAAAATTCAAGCTCAATTGGGTCGTGATCATGTGACTGACTTGGCCATTCCAAGAATATTCCACTTCTTTTCTTTAATAAACTCCTGGGTAGCTTTGGCTTAATGTTTTGGGTCATTGTCCATCTGTATTATGAATTATGTATTATGAAACACCATCAGTTTGGCTGCATTTGGCTGGATTTGAGCACATATTATGTCTCTGAATAGCTGTATGTATCTGAATATCTCAGAATTCATCTGCCTGCTTCTGTCTTGTGTCATCATCAATAAACACAAGTTGTCCAGTGCCACTGGCAGTCATGCATGCCCAAGCCATTACACTGCCTCCTCCGTGTTTTACAGATAATAGGGTCGATTCTAAATGCAAAAGTTAATTGATTTCGGATCGGGAATCGGAAGTTTGGGTGGGTGTTAGTCATTTTTTCCTTTTTTTTTGGCCATTTCCGACTCGCGCGAACGTTTGAACGAATTCGTATATGCTCTTACGATCATCGGAAGTTTTACTAACAAAATCGGAAGTTTTACAACCAAATCGGAAATGTTCCCAACCAAATTGTCATTTTTCCGTTCGTTCTTAAAACTTCCAGTAATTGGATGTGTTTCCATGTGATTCAGAGAGCTGATTCCCACCCTAAAAATCCGTTTAATTGAAAATCCACTTCCGACACCTTTGAGGACTCGGATTTGCTATTGTAGAACATGTTTTGTGGCTATGTGGAGGAGTCTGCGCGCCTTCAGCTCCAATGAACTGCATGTATCAGCATGGCCGAGGCCATAAATTGTATAGCAATGCATACCTGAATCAATACATTTCATGTATGCCTTATAAAAGCATTTTAATGTGGACCTTAATTAGTCCTTTGCATGTAAACCTTTATTTTGCCACACATCCATATAATTGCGATTTATTTTTAAACTTATGTCCTTTGTTATTTTTTTTTTGGATTGCTGTTGTACTTGAATCTTAATTTGTTTTCGGATTTATTGTTGTAGTTGGCAACCTTTGCTTTGTGTAATTATTTTATCTTATCTTTGGTCAGATGCATCACACTTACTGAGGAGAGGAGAGTGGGATAAAGTGCAGGGTGCGGGTTACAGCTGTGTTTTGCTCAGAGACAGCAGAGCTGGGGGCCTTGAAAGGTCAGAAATCCCAGAATGCAGAGCAACACAGTCACAAGGCCCTTTCTGCTTGCAGGCTGCCTTATATTACCTGACCCGCCATCTTGGCTGTTTCAAGGCTCATAACATGCAGAAGATGCTGGGTGTTTTAAAAATTTGGAAAGCAATCTGTATGTACAGGGTGTGGGTAACAACACAAAAAATGTAAAGTTGTACCATTTGAAACCAAAAATTTTAAGTAAAAACCGCAAGTAAAAAATGCCAGTTCAAAAAAAAAAAAAATGTATGATTTACTTTTAGAAATACATTCATTAATGGTTGGTTACCACAAAACAAATGAAATAAAGAAAAAGCAGAAATGAAGATTCGCCTGAGCGCACAGTGGTTTGGGTCAGTTTTAGGGGTGAGACATGGAAGATGTAAGAAAGTGCAAAGTGATTTAGCTAAGCATTGTAGAAGAAGTGAGTGAGCCAAATATGTAGGCAGCACTTTAATGAGTTAAGTTTGTAGTGTGCAGGCGCAAGATCATAAGGATTTTCGTCCGGACAAAAAAGGAAAAAGGGCAAAATCCAAAACCGACTTTGAAACCTGAGAAATGAAACGGAAAAGTCAGGATGGAAACTGACATTCAACTGATTCACTAACTGCCATACGAACGGACGGAAAACTTACACACGGTTTGAAATGCATTATAGAATCGCTCGAATGTTCATACGAAATCGGAAAATTTACACCAAAAAACACAGATCGCAAAAAATACTAACGTTTTTGGTGTTTCTCTGAATCGACCCTAATGTAGTATGCTTTGGATCATAAGCTGTACCACACCTTCGCCGATTTCTCTTCACTATGGTCCAGCAATTTCTGCCCCCCTGCAGTGCCACCTGAGGCTAGCTGGCCTCATTACAGGTGCAACCCTGCCTGGGGGAGTTGGAGCTGAACCTGATAGGCCCTTCTCTACTCTACTTCTCTCCCAATCACTTGGGAGCGAATTTTGAGGTTGAAAATACCTCATATGTGCTGGAGGAATTCTTCAATAAAACAGAGAAGCTCTCATTTTAGTAAATGTCCCCAAATCTCTGGTGACCAATCAAGAATACTGACAGCAAACCTTGCCCATCCTTCTCAAATAATAAAAACCAAGGTTGGTCTTTAAACTAGACCACCAGCCTTGTACAGTTGAAAAAACTCCCTAAATCTTCCTTGCCCCATCTGCATTCATGATACTGAATCACTTTTAGCACTTACATTTGTTTCGGAATCCACTCAAAGCTGAATCACCTCACCTATTTTAACCTGGTCACGACCATCTTGAAGGGAAGCCATTTCCTGTCCCAGCATTCCAGCCGTGCTGCTGCCTGGACTTAATGGACATAACCCACAATGCTAGGCAGCAGGAAACCCACTGACCTTTCCTCTTTGCAGGCCAGGAGCAGATCCATAGGATGCCATCAAGGGGGGGAAATCGCCCACAGCAGGAGTTACAAGAAAGTAAATAAATTCTGGTGTAAAATGTGTAGTAATCTGAATTGCCCTGGGGAGCAGTTTCTTGTAAGGGTTTTGGTCCGTGCTGTTCTGCCTATGATGATCATCAAGACTATATCAATGAAAGAGAAGAAAATATGATATATCAATATTTGCTGCACATTGATCTCCAATATTTCTGTCAGAGATTAATATTATAAATATCACAGATACTAAAAATCACATCAGCCCAACGGCCATCAATCTGATACACACCAATGGGCGCTTAGGCTCTCCTTATACATCCACTATAGAGTCCTAAGTAGACATATTCCCTCAAATGTCTTGCACATACAATCTATTGTGTGAGAAATTAGCCATCACACACAGTAAGATGTATAAATGAAAACAGGTTTTTATTTCACCAGCACAGTAAATATCCTTCACTAATCCAATACGTTCTCTAAGTTTCCCCAGATCACCTTAAATGTTACAGGCAGTTGTTATAGTATAAGTTATGATAAGTATAAGTTATGATAAGTTATAAGTTAATTACAGGACTATAAATGTTATAATGGAGAGAGAAAGAGAGATCACAGGTAGATACTATGGGGTGTGGTCAGCATTCCCAGCCTGTATTATACTGCTCACAACCCGCCCCTATGAGATATATGTTATTATATTGTAAATAAGAAATTCACGATCCCCATTAACTTCCTAGTTAAATGAACCCAAGCACTAGATAATACCATTTTGTGAGTACTCACCTGAAAAATCGATATTGTTGGTGTGCCACACACCCCGCTTCACTTCTTAAATATTCATCCATTATTGGGTTAATCCACCGCAGGTGACGTAGTGCAGAGAGGAAGTCTTGTAACGAGCCCCCTTCCGGCCTATATATACCTGGTACCTCCCTTCAATCACCAGTATATTTAAAAAGCAGAAAGACAAGGTACCAGTATTCCACCGATAACCTCCAAAATCAATTTTGATATAAATAAAAAAGGGCTTCACCATATAAATGCTTCGGTAATACCGAAAAGGGCGGGTGTGAAGCGGGGTGTGTGGCACACCAACAATATCCATTTTTCAGGTGAGTACTCACAAAATGGTATTATTCTTGGTGTGCCACACACCCCGCTTCACTTCTTAAATATTCATCCATTATTGGGACATCCAAAAGCAGTGTCCACAAGGGAAGGGCATCTCAAGGCCAGGTGAAGCATAACTTAAATGACTGCAGTCTGCAGAACTTTGCGGCCAAAAACAGCATCCGCTGAGGCCCGCACATCAACTTTGTAAAACTTAGAAAAAGTGTGAACAGAAGACCAAGTGGCGGCCTTACAAACCTGTTCAACAGAAGCTTGGTGCTGAAAAGCCCAAGACGCCCCAACAGCGCGAGTGGAATGAGCAGTGATACGAAAAGGGGGAACTCTTCCCTTAGCAGAATAGGCCGCAGTAACGGCCTGACGTATCCACTTGCTAATGGCAGATTTGGCTGGTGCCAAACCCTTCTTAGGCCCATGGGGCACAACAAAAAAGGAATCCGTCCTACGGAAAGGAGACGTGATAATCAAGTAGTACTTAACACAGCGTACTACATCCAAACAATGCAAAACCCTCTCTTTGTCATTCTTAGGATTAGGACACAAGGAGGGAAGAACAATATCTTGGTTCAAATTAAAAGCAGAAACAACCTTAGGAAGAAAGTCTGGCTTGAACCGAAAGACCACTTTATCCTGATGCCTCTCGAAGTAAGGCGCCTGGATAGTTAAGGCTGCCAATTCTGAGACACGCCGGACAGAAGTGATCGCTACCAAGAAGACAATCTTCTGAGTCAGGGTAGACAAAGCAATATCTTGCAAAGGCTCAAAAGGAGGAGCCTGAAGCGCCGAAAGAACCAAATTCAAATCCCAAACAGGGAGTAATGGTTTCCTGGGAGGCCGCACATGCGTAACCCCCTGGAAAAAAAGTTTTAACTAAAGGTTTAAGCGCAACACGCTTCTGAAAAAAGACAGATAAGGCAGAGACCTGCCCTTTCAACGTACTTAGCTGGAGACCAGAGTCCAGCCCTGATTGTAAAAACTCCAGAATCCTGGGGACCGAAAGGACCCTACAAGGAAAAGATCTTATCTCACACCAAGTGATATAGGCTTTCCAAGTCCTATAGTAGGTGATGGAAGAAGACCTCTTCCGGGCACTGATCAGAGTCTTAATGACTGAATCAGAAAGACCCTCCTCCTTCAGGATGGAGGTTTCAGCAGCCAGGCCATCAAACCCAGCGCTGGTAAATTGGGGTAACACAATTGACCCTGAGTGAGCAGATCGGGCCGAAGAGGCAGAACGAACTGGTCCACTGCCAGCCAAACGATGTCTGCGAACCTTACTCGTCTTGGCCACCTTGGGGCCATGAGAACGGCGTACACCCTTTCCAGAGCCAACTTCTGAAGAACCCTGCCCAGCAAGGGCAACGGAGGAAACAGGTATAGAAATCCCAGAGCTCCTCAGTTCAGAGACCTGACGTCCACTGTCAGAGCCAGAGGATCCCGGGAGAGTGACACGAAGCTCGGGAGCCTGTGATAGTGATGAGGGGCCAACAGGTCCACCTCCGGAGTCTCCCATTGGAGACACAATAAGTGAACCACCCGAGGATGGAGAGCTTATTCTTTCAGACGGGGAGAGCACTTGCTCAACCGGTCCGCTACCTGTTCCATCACCTCTGGAATGTAAACCGCCGAGAGACAGGGAACATGGAACACTGCCCATGTCCGGATCAGGGAAATTTCTCTGAGAGTACTCAGACTGCGCGTCCTTCCCTGAAGACCGACGTGAGCAACTGCTGATCGATTGTCTGAACACATCTGGACCCGAAGGCCCAGAACGTACTGAGTCAGGAGAGCAAACACCTGACAAAGGGTTCTCGGATTCAGAATACTGATGGGTAAGTGGGGCCTCCACTGCCCCTGAAACCGCAGCTCCTTCCAGAATCTGTCCCATTCCGACAGACTGGTGTCCGTGGTGACACCTTTCCAAAGGGGGGTCAGGAAAGACCTGCCCTATACAAGATTGGTCGAGACCAATCACCACAGGAGGGACTGCCGTACACGGGAGGACAACTGGAAGGACTGATCCAACAACAGAGGTTGCTGGTCCCAACACGCTAGCAGAAATAGCTGAAGCGTTCTTGTGTGAATTTGGGCAAAAGAAAGACACACTCCGTCTTGATGAGAGTTCAGGCCGGGATGAACCGACCCATGAATGGACCATGAGGGAGGGTGAGACTCGAATTCCAGGTTGTAACCGGGCGACACTACCCCCTGGATCCATCTGCCTGGAACCACATGGTTCCAATGGTAGAAGTGTCGCAATAGTCCCCCCCACCCGCACGGGTGAGGGCAGCCCCTCATTGCTGAGTGAGCTTATCAGCAGGTTTGGGCTTGGTGCCCCAGGACTGAGTGGGCCGGCCACGGCCCCTCCCCCGAGTCCAACCTGCGCCACTGGTAGCGGGAAAGGACATACCTTTGCCCGCTCTGAACCTTTGAAAGGAAGGCCTACCGGAACTTGTCCCCCTGAAGGGACCACGAGGCCTTTTGCGTTGTGGCTTCTTACCACCTTTTGCGACTGAATCAATTTTCTCCCCAAACAGACGCAACCCCAAAAAGGGGAGAGCTGTGAGTACCTTTTTGGAAGCCGTGTCTGCTGACCACTGACGTAGCCATACTGACCTGCGAATAGCCACCAGCATAGCTGCCGCCTTGCTACTCATAGTCAGCACATCGTCCTGAGCGGCCAGGACATAAGCCACAAAAGATTCACACTGCTTAAGTGCAGTGAACTGTTTGCAAGCGCGATCAGGATCCTCATATAGCCCCTGAATTAGGGACTTAATTGCCAATAGAAGAAGGGCTGAAGCACATACCGGGCGCAATGCTGACCCGGAATAGATAAAACCATGTCGAGCGTATTGGTCAATCCGGCGATCTTCCCCATCTTTGGGGACAGTGGTCTCAGCAGATACCATAGCCGAGCTGGAGAGTCCTAGTACAGGGGTATCGACGTCCGGAGGGACAGACCAAAGCTTCACCAATTCTGGTGGAAAAGGATAACGCTTTTCCCAACTGGAAGGAATTCCAGATAACCATGTGGGATGTTCCCATTCCTTAAGAACCACCCTCTCAAAGTGGTGCTGTCTGGGAAAAACCAAACTCGGCTGAGGCTCTTTAAACAACTGACCCTTTGGCGGGGCGGCCGCCTCCGGCGTATCTAAACTCAAAATTTTAAACATTTGAGCCAGAATGGAGGGGGTGTCAAAAACAACCCCCTCTGACCAATCGCCGATCTCATCAGCCACACGCTGACCTGTCGGCTCATCTGACTCCGACGGGAGTTCATCCTCGTCCGGGGATCCATCGGACCGTTCCACAGGTTCACAAAACTGGTCCTGTGGAGCCGAAGGTACCGGAGTCAGGTGCCTTCGTTTTGCAGCGGCCTTCAACGCTGCTTTAACGGGCATCATTTTCCGGGGGCAGGGCTGTGCTGCCGCCTCGGAATGCGAATCCCCACTTTTGACAGTGTCATGCGGGGTCCGGAATAGGGAGGGAGAGGTAGGAGATGATGAAGGATGCGATGGCCCCGCAGCCGAAGCAACGGACTGGCGCGCAATAGTCTGTTTTGCACAAGGGATGCAAATAAAGATATCATCAGCAGGGAGTGGAACCCCACAACCTACGCACCCCCCAAACGGCTCAGCAGAACCGTTTCCGGAATCTACGGAAGCCTCCATATGGTGATTTATGGTATTCGCAATAATGAGACTTTTAAGGCATAAGCCGACCCGGGATGCCCCCTTTATTAGTAATGTCCCGGAAGGGAGGATTTTTATAAAAAAATTTTTTTTTTTTTAAGTCTAGGTCCCCTTTAATAGAAACTATATATATATATATATATATTTATATATAGTCTATGTATATAAACATTCAAAGCAATCCCAATAATTAGCCAGGGACATAGAGCCGGAGGGCCAGCATAAGCAGGGATCCCAGGATCTGCAAGGCAAAGAAACAACCATCAGATCCTTCACATGTGTATAACATATAAGTATGGCACCAAGTGCCCTTAAATGACGCCCCCTTAATAACAGTGACTTCTCACTGTATTGTTAAAAAGTATTCCCCATTTAACGGCCCCAACGGGAGGGGCCGCTTACCTGGACAGCAAATAGGCCGGTAAACCTGCAGTCAGCAGTCATGAGCAGACATGAAGACAAAGTGCGGCCGTGTGCCCACGTGACTTCCTGTGTTTTGAAGGAAGCAAGGACGCTGGGCCCACCGCAGACGCCGTATGATGCCGCATGACGTCGGCGCCGCGCACCCAGCGCCGCGTCAGCGGGACCCGCCCCCCCCTACGCCGATCAGCTGGAAACACTTACAGCTGGGCCACAGCACGTGCGCCCAGGCGGCGGAGGGGGGAGGGAAAAAAACCGCATGGTGCTGTATAATGCTAAATGAATGCCAGGCGAGGAGAGGGGAGAGGGGGGAGGGGGCCACAAAGCAACAATCTGCCAGAGAAGTGGCCAGCCTTTACCCAGCACAACCTGCCCTTAAAGCAGACCCAAAATATACACATGCTACAGTGAATGTATAAACATGACACATATGTTAACATGCAGTGATACAAGTGAAACACACATACTAAAAGCACACCCTCACACACCCCCCCCCCCATAGTGAAGGGAGAAGGGACCGTAACAGGAGAGTAAGGGGCTACGGGGACCCTCGGGACAGGGGCATCCCATTTCCGGATCACCATGCCGGTTAGCCGCATTGCCCCACGCATGAGGTCGAGCGGTAGGAGATAAGCTCCTAGGCACTTAAAGTGCCATCTACCATTTGCCCGGTGAGCAGCCTAGGCTGGGAGGCTTCCATTTCACCATAAAGGTATACAAACTCAAACCGGGCAGAAATAGACCAAAAGGGGGGTGGCGGGGTAAGAATACCCCGGCCTACCTGTAAGCAGGAGACTTCCATCTTCTGACTTGTCAGCAAGCAGAGAGAAAAAATACTGGTGATTGAAGGGAGGTACCAGGTATATATAGGCCGGAAGGGGGCTCGTTACAAGACTTCCTCTCTGCACTACGTCACCTGCGGTGGATTAACCCAATAATGGATGAATATTTAAGAAGTGAAGCAGGGTGTGTGGCACACCAAGAATATATATCCTCCAGCATCTGATACTATGGAAATGTCTCTGGTCAACACATATATGCTATGTTTAATACCATATGAAAGGTCTTATAATCCTGATAAGGATTCTCTCATTCATAGAGTCATAACTGTCAAATTTCAGGAGTGACATCACTCTTCACAAATATTATCTAATGTATGTGTAACCTGTAATCATATATAGTATAATAAATATACCTATCATTATTACATTTCCTTTCCCCTTAAACCAGACCTTGAGCATAATTTAATGAAAAGCCCAAACCCTTAAAAAATGATTCCCCACTATCTAAAATTAATATATTTCAAGTTTTTAGTCACTTACATATTAATTTTTCCCCTGCTGGGCTGCAAATCTGTTCGGGACTCAGAATGCGTGTGCCACCATCTTGCCTTAGGAGCTTCACATACTGAGGAGATGGTTGAATAGTCTGGGGGGTTATAGCTGTGCTCTACTCAGACAGAGCAGAGCTGGGGTCAGGAAAAGGACAGCAATCCCAGAATGCAGAGTGACACAGTCAGAAGACACTTCCTGTCTGCAGGCAGCCTGAGACTCCATGGGCTGCCATCTTGGATGTTTAAAGGCTCATATAAAATGCAGTAGATACAGGTAGGATGATTTTTAATGTGGGCAATCTGTATGTACAGGGTGGGAGAAACATATAAATTCTGCTCTTATTTAGGGTGAAGGTCCGCTTTAACAATCCCCCTGCCCAGACAGATCAAACCGTCAGCGATGACAAACATTGACCGACCCCCCCCCCCCCCCCCCCCCCCTTTGTCAAATTACACAAACTGCAAAGAAGTAAAAGCAAACAAATCTATTTCTGGATTAGTTAGATTATATGAAATGAAACCTAATCTCCTATAATCCACACACCTCAGTCTAGCTGGAGATTGGACTGATCCCGAGTTATTAGTTAATGGCTTGCCTTTACACTGTCACTCCCTGGAAGCGTCATGATGACATCTAGTTACCGGGGACGGTCAGTGGAAGAATGGTTCAGCTTCTTTCTGTGTCCCCTTGTGAGGCCTCCCTATACTGGTTGCAGTGACCGACTAGAGCTGTGTACATGTGCAGATATGAGTCCCACTCGAGCACCTTGTGTCCACCAGAGGAAATGATCAGGGCAGTTTCTAGGCAGAATAGCACTAAGTGCAGTAAGGAATAAATCTACCCCCCTCCTCATCCATAACATATCCTATATTGCTGCTGCTGTCCCATACAGGTATGAGCCAGGCTGTGCTTCTACCCTAGCAACAGGCAGTGCTGGAAACAGCCCTGGAAATTATTCTTGAGGCCCACCAAAAGAAATGACCCCCCCCCACCGAAAATTATTCTTCTACAATTAAGAAATGTAACTTAATTAATAACTTAAGAAATTCACAGGATGCTCCAGGCAAACCACGCACACTATAGCCTCGATTCAGAGACTTCTGTAGCTGTCTGTGAAAGTTTTGGTGGGTGTTTGTCATTTTTTTGCTTTTTTTCGTCCATTTTCTACTCGCACGAACGTTCGGGAATGCGCTTCCAATGAACGGAAGCAAATCGGAACATTTCCGTTAGTTCGGATCATTTTCCAAACAAAATCGGAAATTTTCCGTTCATTCAGAAAACTTCCGTTGCTGGGATGGGTTTCTGTCTGATTCAGAGAGCTGATTTCCGACGGATCACCACCCTATAAATCCGTTTCATTTCCGATCCACTTACGAGACCTTTGAGGGCTCGTATTGCTATTGTTGAACATGTTTTGTGGCTATGTGGAGGAGTCTGCGCGCCTTTAGCACCAAGGCATTGCATGTATCAGCATGGCCGAGGCCATAAATTGTATAGCAATGCATACCTAAATCAATACATTTCATGTATGCCTTATAGAAGCATTTTAATGCTGACCTTAATTAGTCCTTAGCATGTAAACCTTTATTTTCCCACACATCCATATAATTGCTATATTTTTTTAGACTTATGTCCTTTGTGAATTATATTTGGATTGTTGAACTTGAATCTTAATGTGTTGTAGGAGTTATTGTTTTAGTTGGTTACCTTTGCTTTGTGTAATTATTTTATATTTAGTTGCAGGAACCGCAAGATGTGCCACTCGCCCTTGCTCCTGATGCCCGTTCTTTGCCTGCAGAATGCGGGCCAGGGGTTCTCTAATCGGGCACTATGCAAAACCCGGGCCGTGGTGGCAAGGGCCCTCTGGTTTTTGAAGTCCAGATTTAGGTGTTTGGACCATACAGGGGGGGGGGGGGGGGCACTGCAGTATGACCCCAACAAGGTCATACCAATATTTTAATTTACGTTTTTTAACAGGGACCACACGTGCCAGAGTGGCACAACTGAGTGTCAGGGTCCTTCAGTTGGTGGGCGAGATGCAGGAGCTGCGCAACTCGTTGGGGACCACAGATGAAGAATAATGTTCAGTGGCCTGCCATTGTTATGTATTTTGTTTTTTATAGTTGTTAAAATTTGAAATTTTAAAAATTATTAACAATTTTATATTTTATGATGGAATAAAAAAAAATGTTACATTGTCATTTCATTTACAAAATACATTAACACAAAACTAATGGGCCCAGAAATATTTAAAGATGAATATTCACATGACCGAGAAGTGATTTGGGTAAGTTTTAGGGGGCTAAAATGGAAGAAGAACCTAACCAAGAAGTGGTTTGGGTGAGCTTTAAGGGTCAAAAAGCGAAGATGGAGGACAGTGCTAAGTGATTTAGCTAAACATTGTAGTAGAAGTGAGGGTGGCAAATATGTAGGCGAGCACTTTAATGAGTTAAGTTTGTAGTGCGCAGGCGCAAGATCGTAAGGATTTCCGTCTGGACGAATATTTATTGAAAAAGGGAAACAGAATCAAACGGGAAACGTAAAGGATTCGTTGGAGGATACGATGGGAAAAGGGCAAAAACTAAAGCCTACGTTGTAACATGTGAAAATGAAACGGAAAAGTCTGGATGGAAAATGACATCCTCGTAATTCGTAATCTGCCGTACGAACGGACGGAAACTTTACAGAAGGTTTTCAATGCATGCATAGAATCGCTCATACGCTCATACGAGAACGGAAACATTTCACAGTTCGGAACTAAAACGGAAGTTTTTTTTGTCTCTCTGAATCGAGGCTTATGTTGTTCTAGTTATCTCCAGTACTACCCTGGGGCCCATTGAAGGATCCTCTACTGCAATGCTGGACCAGTCTGACACGATATATGTAGAAAAAATGTCTCAAAGGAGGAAGAGGAAGGTATGTCAAATGATTCTGTTTAAAGTGGACCTATCAACAAGGCCGGTCCTGGATTCTAAAAGATGTCCGGGCTGAGCGACTACATGCCCCTGGGGCACCCCGATTTGGGATGGCCCTGTTTCAGACAGAGCTCCAGCATACCAGGCAAGGCGTTTAAAGGTGGCCAGTCCTCTTTAACCCTTTAAGTGCCAGCCTACCTGGAGTTTTTGTCACACTCTGTTGCCAGACCATTTTGCACTATTTTGCGCTCCCCATGTTCAAATGTGATTTTTGAAGGGATTTCCAGGGATTTCCCAGGAAAATGATATATTGTTTTTTTCAGCATAGTCTGGGCTTTAACTTAAATTGTCTTGTTTGTAATTTTTTAGGTGTATTCTCAATATTTCTGGGTGAAATATGTGCAAAAAAATAAAAAAAATCTATTTTTTACAATTTATAGTGTTTTTTTGTAATAAAAAATGTAAGTTTGTCAATAAAATCTTATTGCATATGAAATCCCAATTTCTCCCGGTTACAGCAGTACTACATATATATAGGTAGACACCCTTTCCTGCCCAGGAGACTCCCCCAAACTGAAACAGCGCTTTAGGGGATTTTCAGAAAAAATACAACTGTGATATGCGCTATGCGCACCTTGCAGTTTTTCCAGAAAAACAACCCTTTACATTTGAAATACCCCAACAAACTATATCTTCTCTGGAAGTACACACCTCAAGCTTTCTAGGTGTACCAGGCTTGTTGATGTGGCCATAGTTTTCTGGAAGTAATCCCTCAATGTATTCTTTGGTTGCAAAGAGTTTCCCTAAAAAAAGGATAAAAAAGCAGAATCAAAGCCACATTTTCCTAGAAAAAACTATTTACAAACAAGAAAAAACAAGTTTAATCTGAAAAAGCAACATCCCCCGAACAGAACGATACCCAACATGCATTGCTACTGTCAAGGGAAGAGTTGCCAAACACCCCAAAGTAAAGCATGTGCGTAACGGTAATTTTACTTGAAAATGTCAGCTCTGCAGACAAAGTGCGCACCTTGCGATTTTTCAACCAAAACAACCCTTTAAATTTGGAATATCCCCCATAAACTATATATTCCCTGAAAGTACACATGTTAAGCTTTCTAAGAGTACCCAGCTTGTTGTAGTGGGCTCATCTTTCTGGAATTAATCCCTCAAATAATTCTTTGTTTGCGCAGGGTTTCCGTAAAAAATGTATAAAAAAGCTGAATAAAAAACACCTTTTCCTAAAATATAAATATGCAAACAAGAAAAAACAAGCTAAGTCTGAAAGCGCAAGATCCCCCGAGCAGAACAATAGGCTCGATTCAGAGACACATTCGTCTGGACTTCCGTAGCTGTCTGTGAAAGTTTTGGTGGGTGTTTTTCATTCGTACGAACGTTTGGGAAAATGTGTATATGCGCTTTCGATGAACGGAAGCAAATCGGAACATTTCTGTTAGTTCGGATCTTTTTCCAAACAAAATCGGAAATTTTTCGTTTGTTCAGATAACTTCCGTTGTTGGGATGGGTTTCCATCTGATTCAGAGAGCTGATTTCCGACGGGCCACCACCCTATAAATCCGTTTCATTTCCGATCCACTTACGGGACCTTTGAGGCCTCGGATTGCTATTGTTGAACATGTTTTGCGGCTATGTGGAGGAGTTTGCGCGCCTTTAGCGCCAAGGCATTGCATGTATCAGCATGGCCGAGGCCATAAATTGTATAGCAATGCATACCTGAATCAATACATTTCATTTATGCCTTATAGATGCATTTTAATGCTGACCTTAATTAGTCCTTAGCATGTAAACATTTATTTTGCCACACATCCATATAATTGCTCTATTTTTTTAGACTTATGTCCTTTGTGAATTATATTTGGATTGTTGAACTTGAATCTTAATTTGTTGTAGGAGTTATTGTTTTAGTCGGTTACCTTTGCTTTGTGTAATTATTTTATATTTGGTTGCAGGAACCGCAAAATGGGCCACTCACTGAATGTGCAAGCAGTGGTGGCCCAGGACATACGATTCCTTAGCGTCCTCGCCGGCTACCCAGGCTCATCCCATGACGCCTAAATCCTTAGAAGATCTGGATTGTTCCGTCGGTTTGAGTCTGGGGAATTTGCCGGTGCATGGCTCCTTGGTAAGTTGAGTCCAATAACGTCATTTTCTTTTCTTGGTCTGGCTATGTTTTTTGTTTGGTTCCACTTTCTTAAACTATGCCTTTTTCCTCACCTTGGTAAAAAGGGAAACATGACTGTACCCATGACATTAGCAAAACAACAAAGGCTGGCCAAATGTTTGTCCTGCATTGTTAAAACTCTAAAGAGTAATTTGAGCCAAATTAGTAATCAGTCTTCCCCACACTTTTCTGTAATTCTGTTTTTGACTTTATCATAGGGTGTGCGCCATCTTTGCTTAGATGCATTACACTTACTGAGTAGAGGAGAGCGGGATAAAGTGCAGGGTCCTGCTTAGACCTGTTTTGTACTCAGACAAAGAAGATAATGGGTCATGCAAACTTAACCCATCCAAGATTGCTGAGCAGCACAGACCTAAACCAATAGCTCTTAACAGTCTGGCTGATTGGCCAGCATCCGCACTATTGGTTCTGTAATTTTGGCCCCCATCTATTAGATATGTTTCTTTGGCGATTTGCCCTGTGCAATATGTATGTTCATTTTTGGGGACAATGTCACCTAGCCTCTTCTTCAGCTAGTTTGTGCCTATTTTGGCTGTAATGTATGCAGTAATTGTTTTTTTTCTTTTCTTTAATTTTTCAAGGAGATTCTGGATATCCACTCCTCCCGTGGCTGTTGACGCCTGTACTACCCCCACAGAATGCCGCCCAAGAGGCCTATAATAGGGCGCACCGCAAAACCAGGGCAGTGGTGGAGAGGGCCTTTGACCTATTGAAGACCCGATTTAGATGTTTGGACCATACCGGGGGATCCCTTCAGTATGACCCAAAAAAGGTCATAGATATCATCATGGCCTGTGCTGCGCTGCATAATTTTGCTATCTTGCAGCGGGTCCCCCGATATGTGGATTTGCCACCCTCTCCACCCACCGATGAGCCAGAGGACGCCTATGTTGGGCAGCACAGTGCGTCTGGCCAAGCTGTCCGTGCTAATCTAATAGCAACACATTTTGCTTAATTGTTTTCTCCTTTTTTTTTTTTTTTTTTTTACATTGTTTGTTGTTATTGCTTTGTGCCATTTGTTTTTTGCTTTGTGTTTTAGTAATAGCAAAACGCTATTGAATTAATTTCCAAAAACATCAACAATGTATTTAGACTCTTTTTTGAATATTTTTGTGTGTTTGTTTGTGGGGCTTCTTTAAGTCATATTTATTAGCCAAAAACCAAAAGACAGTAACTTAAACACGTTGGTTTAATTTTTTAAGGTATACATTTTGAAACATAACAATTGTAGTTGATGGTCACTCACATAGTTATGGGTAATACATGGACATGAAATTTATGCCAAAACATGCCACATAGCAATTGCACACAGCCTGGATTTACAAAGTAAGGCACCCCAGGACAAAGTTAACCTTCAAAAGAACATCGTAACATATGTGTGCCAAGCATTGTCAACGGTATAAATCACAGATGTTACATTGTAAAAAGAGGGACAAAAACACACCCTCTCCTGCTTGGCCACATTTGCCACAGGCACAGGTTGAAAGCAGACATACGTATGCCACATCTACACCTGTTACTCAGTGGCCCACCCAAACAAGAACACCCAGTCCCAATCCAAGTACAGTAAAATCTCAGCCAGGGTCCAAGGTAGTAGTTTTCCAGGCCAGAATGTCACACAATCATGCCTATAAACAGGAGGAGCCACAACCAATGTAATTATGGGCAAGGCTGTAGCGCAACAGCTTGGGTGGCCGCTTCAGTGAGGCTTGTCCTCTGGCATTGGCTAGTGGCCTACCTCAGGACTCTAATGAGCTATATGGGTGCAAATCCAAAACATACAAGCAAAGCCATACCAAAATGCTAGATTGGTAGGGCTCACCAGACAAGTCAATACAGTGGGGATGTAGAGCAAAGATGTAGAACATATTCAGGCCAAATACACCTTAATATGGGGGATGCCCATAGAACCCAGGTTGTGGCCCTTGGTGGTGGGCCCTAACCTGGGCCTGTGTGGCATTCAGAATCTGCAACTGTTCCAAAATGTTTCTTTGGTTAGTTTGCAATTCAGCCATGCTGGACCTGAATTCTGTTGTCAAGTTGGCCATGTGGCTGTTATGGGTCCTAAATTCAGTCAGCATGGCACTTAAGGTATTATTGAGGTTATCTAATTGCCCAATAATATTTTCGTGGTTTTGTTGATTTTGGCGCCGAAATAGCCGCCTCTCATGGTGCTATGCTGACTCCATCATCTGCACGCCCCTCCCCTGGGAAACTGGGCGATGTTGCTGAGTACGCCTCCCAATTTCCCGGGTTGGGGGGCGTGCAGATGATGTTGCTCTAGGACCCCCAACAGCCACAGGTATGCTGGGCAAATCCTCAACAGCAGATCTTAAACTGGGGACTGGAGGGTCAGTCTTTGCATGCTTCCCACGATGTGCAGGCAGCATGCAGCCAGCTTCCCTCTGCTGCTGAGGATTTGTCGGAGAAACATTTTGGGACAGTTGCAGATTCTGGCCCAGGGGGAGATCTTCATAAGGTCCAAGGAAGGTTCCATGCTCCTCCAGCTCCTGGATTTCCTCCATCAGTGTGTGGCTCTGTTGGGACATGTAAATCAAAAAGGTTCAGTGTGGGGAATACATATGTAATGTATGCCAAAGAAACATGGCAAGGCACATGCATACGCCACATCATCAAAAAACACTTACCGTAGATATCGGATCCTGGGTCTGAGGCAGCATGGAAGTAGACGGCATAGTTAAAATGGCAGAGGATTCCCCACTAGCTGAGAGATGAGGCTGGGCTGCATTAGAAGAAAACAAACAATGTAAACACACAACTATGCATTGATGATGTTTAATAACACATATGCTTAAATCAAACACGTGGCCAAGCTGGAATGGCCACTACCACAACGCTGCAACTTGACCTTCACTATGAATGCCATTATATTGAAAATGGATTATGAAACAAGTACAGACACATTGGTCACGTGAAGCCAACCAAACATGCAAGTACTGCCTGTTGTGTGTGTTTAAACATCCCTTATAGGCCATTAAGTGAACACACTCAGCTGGCAAATAGCAGTTACAATATGATTCTGGTGGTTACCATTGTATCTATAAAAACATTGCAATCACCTCATCTTAAGCCATTGGGCCGCAAGCACAGCTCAAACCCAAGTGGCCAACAGAAAAAGATGTAAGTGTTGCATGTGATTGAATAGAAATACATAGCACGCAGTCCTTTGCTAATCTCAATAGTTTACTACTCTTCCTAAGTGTTCTTAAACGTCATGTATGGGCCTGACCCTGGTCAAATTGATCATTCCACCACAAGGCACACCCTAGGGGCATGTGTTTAGATATGCCTTGCTGGCTAATTTGACTGGTTGGTCCATTTTGAGGGAAATTCACACATTACTAACCTGCTGAAATTGGCGGGTTGTCCGTGTCCTGTTGTGCCAAGTGTCCCTCTAACGCAACAGGATGTAGCAGGCCCAGCACCATCTCCTCAGCCTGGGTAAATTTCAATTTAGTGGGGAATCCTCCGCCAGTTTGTAAGCTGAAAAACATAGGCCCTTATTTAAGAAGGGATAGCGTCAGGTAGTGCCTGGTTAATGAGAGGTAGCAACAGATAGCGACTGGTCAACGCCGGAGACAGCACGCAATTACATATTTATCAAGCAGAATCTGTTTAGCGACTGGGATAGTGCCATGTAGCGTCTGATTCATCATTTTTACAGCCTCAGTTTGTTTTTGTTTTTTAAAAAAAACACAAATAATTCTTTGACCTCTTCTGGCATTGAAAAAGCAGTTTTTTCATAATTTTTTCATTTTTTAAATATTTCCTCAAAAATGACATTACAGGTCTGGCATTAAAGTGTTCATGTTACAGTGTTGTTACAATGTTATTCCATATGTTTTCGCTTTGGTACTAGTTGATAGATGCTTGAAAACAGACTTTAAACACACCGCCTCCTGCGCTCTGGGCTTCAAACAACTATTTTTCAGCGCCAGAGATTTGTGAAGCTGTTTTTTCCTGAATATGGTGTGAGTCGGTCGCTATGAGCAGTCGCTACCATGCGCTCCCATACAGCGCTGTACTGGTTAAATAGTGACTCCTCACAATGTATTCAACATTACTGAACAGTGACTGAGTCGCTATAAACTAGCGACTCACGGCCGAGCACTGCTACTACTAGCGGCCACTCTGGAAAATGCCTGCTACAGACGCTCATCTGTCGCTACCTGCCGCTAATGATAAATCAGCCTCATAGTATCCAAAAATAAGCTCACTGACGCCTATACAAGAAGAATAAAAACCGAAAAATAAGATATGTACCTGTACTGCCACCTTTTATTCTCTTTCTTCCGTGCGGCATATTTGAGGTCCGATATTTTCCGTTGAATCTGTTCTACATCTGTCCCCCGCTGCATTGACTTGTCTGGTGAGTTCTGCCAAAATCTCCGCTTTGCGCTGCTTGCTTGTTGATTTGTTGCTCCCATATAGCTCATCATAATATAACGTTAGCCCACTAGCCAATGCCAGAGTTTGTGACTCACCAAAACGGCCACTCAAGTGGCCTCTGCGCAATGTGCGCCCTGTTTGTGGTGGTTGTGGCTCCTCATTGTTTGCAGGCAAATGGGGTGACATTCTGGCCTGGGTGTGTGTTGGAGACATCAAGGGCTGGAGGCTGGCTGCTGATCGAACTGGACTGGGAAAGGGACTGGGTGTTCGTGGCTGGGTGGCCACAGAAGTTGCAGGGGTTGATGTGGCATAGGGTGATTGCCTGCCCACCTGTGCCGGTGGGGAATGTGGGTGAGGAAGAGAGGGTCTGGAGGAGCTGGAACTGGTGCTTGGGGCCCTGTGGCTCTGTGGGCCCTTGGAAGGAGCATGGCCCTTGGAGGTACTTGGCTGGGATGACTCAGAGCTGGTGGCTCGGCCACTCTTGGCTGTCGATTGGTAGCCACGTGCGGGTGGGGAGGGGGAGCTTGGCATTGTCTGCCTTTTAGGGCTTCTGCCCCTGCTGTGGCTTCTTTTTTGTCTGGGGCTTCTGTCCCTGCTGTGGCTTCTTTCATGTCTGGGGCTTCTGGCCCTGCTGTGGCTTCTTTTTCGTCTTGGGCTTCTGGCCCTGCTGTGGCTTCTTTTTCGTCTTGGGCTTCTGGCCCTGCTGTGGCTTCTTTTTCGTCTGGGGCTTCTGGCCCTGCTGTGGCTTCTTTCTCGTCTGGGGCTTCGGTCATGGTGTTTTTGGCCTTGGAACACTGCCTTTGTGGCAGTTGGGGGGGGATGTTGGTCCGGGGGGGCTGGGGCTTGGCACCCTCTTACCAGGTTTGACCACCTCCCTTGGGGTAGGCCTGGTGGCCTGTGGCTTGCTTTTTGGTTGTGCCTCCTTTTTTTGGGGAGTAGTGGTGGGTTGCTTTGCCGGAGCATTGCTTTTTTGCAGCAGTTTTGCTTTGGGCATTTGTGAGCGAGTTTTGGGCCCTTCTGATGCCTCCTGGCGCTTGGGTGCCTTTTTGCCGCTTGTCGCTGCTTGCTTTTTGGGAGGCATTTTGCACGGACTCTGAAAGAGAATAAGCTGTGTGTCCAGGGACCTTTAAATAAGATTGGCAGACTGTGACGCCTACGCGCTCGCGTACGCGTGCGTACGGCCGTTCGTTCGGCCGGCCGTGCTGAACCCGGAAACCGCTGAGGCATTACTTATCTGCTGCAGACAAGAGGCAAGATGGCGCCCACAATCTTCACAGGCCAACAAGAAGAGATCATCATGCTTGTAAGTGTCTTTTACTACCTTTGCTTTGCCATCTAATTGCATGCCTAGCCCTTAAGGAAGGGCATGACGAAAGGGTTTGTTTACAAAGTGTCTCAAACTCCGTGCCCAACCGAAGTGAAGGCCCACACATGCGAACCAACACTGAGGCCAGCTTAAAGGATTGTATTATGCTCCAAATGTGTCTGTTAATGTCATTTAGTCAAATGATCGATTGTTGACAGATATTTGTATGCAGTTTTAACTAAAACCTAGCTTGATTTTGTATTTTGCAGACCATGCTGGAGGGCAGGTACGACTACCTACCCAACTCTTTTGAGAAGCGCACCGTCGCACTGGAGATCATTGCCAAAATACAACATGAGACGGACACCACCTTCACCCACACGCAGATCATGCAGCATTGGTCGGACCTGAAATGGCTGCACATGCCCCGGGTGCGACGCTTTTTCGAAATCCATTTCCCTAGTAAGTACATAGCAATTGAATGCTAGATGTAACTGATGCATAAGGTAGGTATTGATTTCTAATTGTATTTTTTTTGTAGAGCTGGAAATGGATTACCGAATCTGTCGCACCTGGAGGCGCACAGGCCGACCAGTGCTGCATGAATCTGCAGCTGGAATTGAAGGTGGTGGATCTCCAGTGCGACGGTCCTACCCCTCCTCTGTTGGTTCCTCAGACCAGCCCCTGGACCTTTCCACAGAGGAGGGGCGGCACGGCGTGGGCAGGGAGTCGTACCCAGCGACGCATGTGGGAGCCTCTGGTATGTGACTCTTCATGTAACCGCACACACATATACATGCTATTTCCACCCAAGCTGATTCCCTTAATCTGTTTTTGTAGATGCTTCAGGAGTGGGTGAAGATGCACAGGCTGCAGCAGATCTCGGCCAGGAGGCACAGGGAGAAGGTGAGTGATGTGACACACAAATTGAAAATGACATTTGATTACCGTTGACTAAGACATAATAAGTGACCCTATTTGCCATGTCTCAACAGCCTCTACTTCACAACAGTGGCAGGGCCCAGGACGTAGGGTTGACCCCAACGAGGCATCCGTCGGCCACCAACCAAGTAAGTTGTAATGTCATTCTTTGCAGTATGTGTTAAGTGACATTGTCACCCAGATTCCTAAAGGCAGAGTCAATGTCATTAGCAGAATGACCTCTGCCCACTTACTTTCCATCCAGGTGCAAAACATGTATTTAGCGCAAAATAATGTTTATGTATCAATCTTATACAGGGACCACACGGGCAAGAGTGGAAGAAATGAATCAAAGGGTCCTTGAGTTGGTGGCCGGTATGCAGCAGCTGGTTGACTTGTTGGGGACAACAGAAGAAGAATAGTGTTCTGGGTCCTCTCACTGTTTTTCATAATGTAAATAGTTTAACATTTTATAAAGTTTTACATGTTTTAACATTTTTATTGGTTTTACATTTTTTAAATTTTTAAAACTAAAATATTAGCCACATGGCACAAAAAAATTGCCTTCAAAATTAAAAAAACAAAAAATAAAAAAAAAGTTTGTGTCATTTATTTACACAAATACATTAACAACAAACAAAGGTTTCTAAAAATATTTCGAGATGAAGATTCAGATGAACAGGAAGTGGTTTGGGTAAGTTTTAGTGACATAAAATGGAAGAAGAACATAACCGCGAAGTGGTTTGGGTAAGTTTTAGGGACATAAAATGGAAGAAGAACATAACCGCAAAGTGGTTTGGGTAAGTTTTAGGGGCCTAAAATGGACGAAGAACATAACCGCGAAGTGGTTTGGGTAAGTTTTAGGGACATAAAATGGAAGAAGAACATAACCGCGAAGTGGTTTGGGTAAGTTGTAAGGGTCCAAAAGGGAATCTGGAGGATAGCGTTAAGGGGTTGGGGTGAGCTTTAAGGGTCCAAAAGGGAAGATGGAGGATAGCGCTAAGGGGTTGGGGTGAGCTTTAAGGGTCCAAAAGGGAAGCTGGAGGATAGCGCTAAGGGGTTTAGCTAAACATTGTAGTAGAAGTGAAGGTGTCAAATATGTAGGCTAGCACTTTAATGAGTTAAGTTTGTAGTGCGCAAGCGCAAGATTGTAAGTATTTCCGTCTGGACGATTATTTTTTGTAAAAGGGAAACATCGGGAAACGTAAAGGATTCGTGGGAGGATACGATGGGAAAAGGGCAAAAACGAAAGGCTAGGTTGTTACCTGAGAAAGTGAATCAGAAAAGTCTCGATGGAAAATGACATCCTCGTACTCGTACTCTGGCATACGAGCGGACGGAAACTTTACAGAAGGTTTACAATGCATGCATAGAATCGCTCGCACACTCATACGAGAGCGGGAACATTTGAAAATAATACGACATCGGCACTAAAACAGAAGGTTTTATTTGTCTCTCTGAATCGAGCCTAATACCCAACATGCATAGCTACTTTTAACCTTTTTAATTGACAGCCTACTTGAGATTTTGTCACCCTCTGTTGACAGGTCGTTTTTCCCCATTTTGCGCCATGTTTTGCGACATTTTTGCTGGAATTTTCAGGAAAATGTGTATATATATTTTTTGCAGCAGAGGTTAGGCTTTAACTTGAAATGTCTTGTTTGTAAATTTTATTTTGTTTTTTACAATATTATTATTAAGTAAAAAAAAATAAATAAATAACAAATTTTTAGAAAATTGTCTCCTTTATTTTAAATACAAAAAAGGAATTTTATTAGGAAAATTACATTTATTAAGAAAATCATATTGCACGAGAAAGCCCCATTTCTACCGATTATAACGGTACCACATATTTATCGGTAGCCCCCCGCTCCTGCCCAGGAGACCCCCAAACTGAAACAAGTACTTTATAACATTTACAAATAAAATACAACTACCATCCACACTACAAAGGGTTAAATTGAGAAATAAAAATGACATAGAGTCCCCCCTCCCAGGGTGGGGGGCCCCATTTTTGGGGGGGATTTTTATGGGTTAAAAACCTCTAAAAATCCAAAACAAATTACATGGGGTCCCCTTACCCAAAGTAACCAGCCCGGGACCAGCTATGCAGGGCTTGTAGAAACAGGGCGCAGGGGCCAGCTTTTGTGGCCCCTGGCCCTGCAGGCTACAAGCCCACATAGCCCGTGGCCATGGGCTCTTCTGCCCCCCTCCTGGGCTTTGGGGAGGCAGGTAATGGGGGTGCCGGGGGTTAATGGCAAGTCACCCGCTAGTCGCAGGTGACTTGCCATCCCCCCAGCCTTGTGAACTGGTATAGGGATCTCTTGGACCCCTTACCAGTTCACAAGGGGTTAAGTGTAAAAAAAAAAAACACACCACACAGAGAAAAAATATTTTATTTTTTTTTTTTAATACTTACCTCCCATCCATCCTGGAACACTGTGTCCCTCGGCAATCAGTGGCTTCTGCTCACCTGCTGGAAGCCTTTTATAGCTGCTGGGCGAAAGAACATAAGGGGTTAATTTTTTTAAAAAAAACGGTCCGGGGGCCCATTTTTTGGGGGAATTTTAAGGGTTAAAAACCCTTAAAAATCCCCCCAAAAAATGAAATGGGGTCCCCCTTACCCAGCATTACCAGCCCGGGACCAGCTATGGGGGCTGGTAGGAACAGAGTGGGGGGGCAGCTTTTGTGGCCCCCCACCCTGCAGCCTACAAGCCCACATAGCCTATGTGGGCCCGGGCTCTTCTGCCCCCCCTGGGCTTTGGGGAGGCAGGTAATAGGGGGTGCCGGGGGTTAATGGCAAGTCACCTGCGGCTAGCAGGTGACTTGCCAGCCCCCAGCCTTGTGAACT
This sequence comes from Gastrophryne carolinensis, assembly GCA_027917425.1. NCBI lineage: Eukaryota > Metazoa > Chordata > Amphibia > Anura > Microhylidae > Gastrophryne > Gastrophryne carolinensis. The sequence goes on from CM051241.1 coordinate 77,473,863, forward strand.
GGTATAAGGGGTCTCATGGACCCCTTACCAGTTCACAAGGGGTTAACAGTAAAAAAAAACACACTGACACATAAGAAAAAATGACTTTTATTAAAAAATAAAAACTTTTTTTACTTTACTTACCTCCGATCGTCAGCTCCTTTGTCCCTCGATGTGATGACAGATGCAATCATGCTGGCTGCAGTAGCAGAGAGGCAGGTGATGATCTGATCACCTGCCCCTCTGCTCCTGTGGCCAGCATGATCGCATCTGAATGAAGAGCAGCAGGGAGCCAGGTCGACACCCGGTGAGTGACGTCATAAGCCCCGACAGGGGCTTAACGACAAGATGGCGGCGCCCGTCGGGAGAGGAGGGGGAGAGCCCTTTCAGGCTCTTCCCTGAAGCTGAAGAGCCGGGGGGGGGGATCGGAGGCCCCCCCAGTGAAGAGGAGACCCGGAGGGAGGCAGCGCGACCACAGGTAAGTAAATGTCATTTTTTTTTTTTTTACAGTTAGCAGCTGCTGCTGCCGAAGCGGGGGGCGCTATTCCAGGGGCTCTCCTGGAGCCATCCGACCCCCCACGGGGGATCGGATGGCACCAAATTAAAGAGGAGACCCGGCCAGATCCAACGAGGGGTCAGGTGAGTATTTTTTGTATTTTTTTTTTGCCCGCTAGCAGGGGTAAATTCCAGGCATGTGAATTTTACGTGGCTGGCACTTAAGTGGAGGAGAAGCAACCACGTAAATTTTACGTGGCTGGCATTTAAAGGGTTAAATGAATTGTGCTGAATAAGTGTAAAAACAAATAATTGTTTGCGTACCTGCCTTGCGGAAGATTTACCCTGGTGAGTTGCGGAATAAATTCGTCACTGATAACATTTAGCCCCTCTTCTGTACCCCAGAACCTGGGTTTTATTTATTCATCACCACTTTATTCTTAGTATACAGTACATCCTGCTCCGGATAGAATGCTTACATTCGGGTACTACTCCGCCATATGGCGCTGGACTGCAGAGACATCGAAAATAGGCTCCTCCCGGCCCCTCAAATACCCAGGGACCTCCCACAATCCCCAGATTTTCTCTGCAGTCTGGACTGCGAAGGACAAGAAGATGGTTCTCTCTACTCGCAGGTGAGCGGGGCTATTAGCCTGTGGCCCTGTAGGACTATTCCCACCCGTTCCATCAGTAATTGCCTCCCAGCCTTGGCTGCGCTGGTCGGGTGATGGTAGGCAGCACCGCTGTTAGGTGCTTAGGAGTGCTGCTCCACCGCAATCCCCCACCAAAGGGTAGGCGGTACAGGCATATTGCCCCTTGCCCCTGTCTATCGGTGGGCCCTATGTTAAGTGGCCGCTATCCTCCCTCACTCTCCTTGTAGCCTTCGGGGGAAAGAGGGGTGTGTGTGTGTGTATGTATATACGTGTATTGGCTTTTATGCTTCAGTACATTATGCTTGGTGTCAGCCGCTGCGCGGACTTGTTTTACATTTATTGTGCTTAAAATTGGTGCCGCCGCGCGCGTTTTTTTCCTGTGTTCCGCGCTTGGCGGCGGCGTTACCTCCGGTGCGCCGTCATTGGCTGCTTGTTGCGTGTTGGCTTTGCGCTCTTCGGAGGGGCGGGGCCTGTCTTTGGCACGTTCCGCATCATTGCTCATGCGGGCCCGCCCCTCGAGGTCTACCGACGCCATTTTTTTGCATGGTTCCGGCTGCTGTGTGACGGGCTTCTACCTACCGCCGGTCCGTGAGTGCCCTCGCGGGCAGCTTTATTACCGCTGTTAATTACTGTATACTTACGGCTCCCCTTTGATTATGTCTTTCAGACGGGCGAACCCCTTTGGCTTCTCCCGGCCCTACTCACTCTATTTAGTTGGTTAACTTGTGAGGCCTAGTGTTAATTACTCCCACTTCCCTAGCGGGTTATTGGGGCATCCCGGGTTGCTGTATAGCGTTAATCCCTATCGGCCTATTGTCCCGCTATAATCACCATATGGAGGCGTCTCAGGATAATGTGACCGGGGTTCCTTCGGGACAAGCCCGGCTGTGTGTAGCTTGTGGGGAGTCTGTGTACCCTGTGCCAAACAGGTGCTTGAACTGCAATCCGGCCTTCCAGTGGCTGAGTCTGCAATTTGTTTCGCCTCACCTACTCCCCCAAGCTTAAATCTCACTCCCATTGAGTTGCATACAAGCGGGGATTCTCAGCCTGATGTGTCTTCTAGACTGGCTAGTGTTGAGAAGTTAATTGCTAATACCTTGGCGCGTAAGGCCTCTGCAAAAAAGCGGCACTTAACGCCTGATATCACTCTTTTCCCTATGGAAGCTGATGAGTTTTTGCATCTATCTGGCTATACCCCTTTGGAAGAAAGGGAGCTATTCTCCGACTCAGGGTCATCTGATGAGAGGCCCAGGGATCATGACGATTCTGGGCCCCGGATGATACTGATAGACTGTTGGCTCAGATTTTTGAGGTTCTGTCTATCTCTCCCCCGGTTGCGGCCCCCAGGCAACAGGGGGAACTTTTTCATACTGCTAAGTTACGCTTGGAATTTCCTGAGCAAGCACATTTCAATAACCTTGTGCTCAAGGAATAGGAACGTCCCAGTAGACTTCGCGGTGTACCTAAGAGTTGGGATAGGAAGTATCCCTTTCCTGCTGATGTGGTGAAGTGTTGGTCATCCCCTCCCGAAGTGGATGCCCCGGTTCTAGGGTTATCTAACACCTCTGTCATGCAGTCCCCTGACTCTACTACCCTGCGGGATGCTGAGGACCGGTGCATTGACCAGCTGGCGTCCCATGCCTTTGCATGTGTGGGGACGGCGCTGCGCCCGGTCTGTGCCTCTGCCATTACGGCTGTGGCTATTAGGACCCTGCTCAGAAGTATCCTTGATGGTGCCCCTGATGATTTGCCTTGTGAGGAGTTTAATGCACTCTCTAGCTGTGATGTTTTTGTGAATTTTGTCCTCTCTGCCTTGGATGACACCATTAGAATGTGTGGCAGAACCTCTGCCCTTGTGGTGGCTATACGCCGCTCGGTTTGGCTGTGCCAGTGGGCTGCTGACAATGCTGCCAAGAAGGCCCTCACTGGTTTTCCCTTCAAGGGACTACGCCTGTTTGGGGACCACCTGGACCTTTTTGCTAAGGGAGGCAGGTTACCCCAGCGCAGGTGGCAGTCTCGGCCCTTTTGGGGTCAGGGCTCCTTTTCCGTCCCCCTACCGTGGTGCTAGACAAGGGAGGGGGGCTTCCTTTACTGGGGCCCGAGGAGACTTTTGGGGTAGGGGCAGAGGACGGGGACGTCCTGGCTCCTCCTGGGGTTCCAAGCTTAAGTCCTCTCCCAAGCCCCCTCAGGCATGATGGGGCGCCCTCACCCATCCGGGTGGGGGGGCGGCTTCAGCACTTTGCTCACGTCTGGAGGCTTCATGTCTCAGACCGGTGGATTCAGGAGGTAGTGTCCTCCGGTTACAAGATAGAGTTTGCTGGTTGCCCCCCACCCCAAGGTTCATCAACTCCCGGATTCCTCAGGACCCTGTGTCAGCTCAGGATCTAGTGCAGGCAGTGCAAAGCCTTCTGGAGCTGGGGGTCATCTGCAAGGTCCCTTTAAGAGAAAAAAGCAAGGGATTCTATTCCAACCTCTTCACAGTGCCCAAAAAAGATGGGTCAGTCAGGCCCATCCTGGACTTGAAGATCCTCAACAAATTTGTCAGGTGCAGGCGCTTTTGCATGGAAACTCTGCGCTCTGCCATCAGTTCCCTGCGCCAAGGGGATTTCATGACGTCTGTGGACATCAAAGATGCTTACCTTCATATTCCTGTGTTTCCCGGTCATCAAAGGTTCCTCAGGTTCGCTCTGGAGGATCAACACTACCAATTTGTGGCATTGCCCTTTGGTCTCACTTCAGCTCCCAGAGTGTTCACCAAGGTGCTGGCTGGAGTGATGTCTCTGCTCAGGTTTCAGGGCGTCCGCGTGCTACCCTATCTGGACGACATTCTCATCACTTTCCAGTCTCTACATCAGGCAGAGTTGGATACTCAGCTGGTGGTGTCCACTCTGGAGTCATTTGGCTGGGTGATCAACCACCCCAAGTCTTCTCTGTCCCCCTCCTTGGTGACTTCATTTCTGGGAATGAATCTGGATACAGTTCAGGCAAGGATTTCAGGCAGGGGATGCAGCTGGTGGGCCTGATGGTGGCGTGCTTCGAGGCGGTCCCTTATGCTCAGTTCCGCTTGAGGCCTCTGCAACTCCACCTCTTGTCAGTATGGGACAAGGACCCTGCGTCCCTGGACCGGGTCTTTGCGCTTTCCCCCCTGGTCAGGCGGTCCCTCTCGTGGTGGCTGGACTCCAGGAACCTGTTGGGGGCAGATCCTTTCTGACTTCCTCCTGGGAGGCGGTCACCATGGATGCCAGTCTGTCAGGTTGGGGGGGTTTCTGGAGGTCCCTGCAGTGCCAGGGGAGGTGGGGCCCTCAGGAGGTCCACACACCTATCAACGTCTTGGAGCTGCGGGCGATCAGGTTAGTTCTGGTTCAGTCGACTCCTCGCCTGCGGGGCCTGCCTGTTCAGGTGTGCTCGGACAACCAGACGGCAGTTGCCTACATCAATCATCAGGGAGGGACCCGGAGCAAGAGGGCCCTCCAGGAAGTGTCTCTGATCCTGACCTGGGCGGAGGCCAATGTTCCCTGCATACCAGTGGTGTACATCCCGGGGGTGGAAAATCTGCTGGCAGACTCTCTGAGCAGGGGGACCTCTCGCCAGGGAGAATGGTTTTGCACTCTTTGGATGTGGTTAGGTGTCTGAAGTACTATCTGGTGGCTACTGCTCCATTCAGGAAAACTGATGCTCTTTTTGTGGTCCCTTCTGGTCCTAGGAAGGGTCTGGCTCCTGCTAAATCTACTATCAGCAAATGGTCTACTCTGCTAAGGGGAAGAATCCTCCCTTCCGCCTTACTGCTCATTCTACTCGTGCTATTGGTGCCTCTTAGGCTTTTCAGCACCAGGCTTCTGTTGAACAAGTTTGCAAGGCCGCTACTTGGTCTTCTGTTCATAACTTTTCAAAGTTTTACAAGGTTGATGTTAGGGCCTCAGCTGATGCTGCTTTTGGCCGCAAGGTTCTGCAGGCGGTAGTGGTTTAAACTGTCTGCTGTTACCTTTGGGGATCCCACCCTACTTTATGGACACTGCTATTGGATGTCCCAAGTGTAAGTAATCTATCTGGAGCAGGACGTACTGTATACTAAGAATAATACAATTCTGTGATTACTTACCTGTAGAATTCGTATTATGAGTATACAGTACGTCCTGCTCCACCCCACCCGTGGTTTTTGCATTATCTTGGATCCCCTGTATGGTGATTGTTATCATTGTTATAGTTACCAGTTTAGGTTGTTTTAATTCTCCCGGCTTCTCGTTAACTGCTTTTCAATGCTGGGGATTTATGCAAGGTCCCTGGGTATTTGAGTGGCCGGGAGGAGCCTATTTTCGATGTCTCTGCAGTCCAGCACCATCTGGTGGAGTAGTACCCGAATGTAAGTATTCTATCTGGAGCAGGACGTACTGTATACTTATAATACCAATTCTACAGGTGAGTAATCACAGAATTGTATTTTTAGCACTTATAGTTGGACCTATACAAAGATGCAGGGAAATAAGGAGGAAAATGTAAAAGCTGCCTCTAAATAAAAGAGCAAATGGCAGCGGAATGGCGTTATATTCTTCCCTCATTACTTGGCAGGTACAGGCAGGAGGAGTCATTGCAGGTCACCATTAAAGCGAACCAAAACCCATATAGCATGAATTGATCCCCCCATGAGGGGTGCCTTTTGCCAATTTTCGCTGCTTCTGCACCACTCTAATCCCAGATAATGGCGGCTGTTTTAACTGTAAAGCTCTGCATCCTCCATACATTGCCACTGTTGTGTGTGGAAATGATGACATTGCCACACCTATGCAATGACTGATCCCCTGCCATCTTACAGAGAGGGCAGCAAAAAAAGTGTTCCAGGTATTTTCAAAGAGAAAAATTATCTATTTCTAGTTCTACACCCTAAGTAAGTATTGTCAGGGGCTTTGGCCAAATGTATTTCAAAAGTTCAGTGGGTTTTGGTCCGCTGATTTAACACTAGCGGCACGTATCGCCATGTGAGTGTCTGTGTGGCGGCGCTTAGAGCTACCGCTAGTAGACGCTGCAAGCGGATGTCGGGCGATGTGAGCTAGCTTGGCGCCCAGACAAGTGTCGCTATAGTATCCCGTCCAGCAGTGATGAATGTCATGTGTGCAGGGCGCTGTAGAAGCTTCTCCCTGATTCACTGCAGAGCCAATCAAGAACGGTGGTGTCCCGAGGTCAAACGCCCAAGGTGACACTACATCTAACAACAGGACAACGCTACAGCGAGGGGTAGCGCCAGTTAATAGCGCCGGCGCTGAAGCCCATATTTAGAAAAAACTACACACAACCAGCGTCGGCGCTCTAAAACTGGGTACTCTAGCATCGAGCGCCAGGCGCTATGTGATAAAAGTCTGTATCCACCAGTACCAGAGTGAAAACACATGGAATGACATTGTTTTAACACTGTAACAATGATACTGCAATGGCAGATCTGCACATACAATTCTGCATAAAAATCATTAAAAAAAAAAATCACAATATAAGTGTTCGGTTACCAGGCAGGAGAGGACACACATTTATTTGAACCAAAAATGTAGAACATTACTTTAGGAAAACGCTATTTATACACAACCAAATAAAACATCATTGAAATGTATCGGAGAGTGCTACTGAGCGACAGGTACTACATGGCGCTGCTGAACATATTGCGCCGGCGCTTTACACTGAGCCTCCCCTAGTGATACATGTGACGCTAAATGACACTGTTAGAGGCGTTGACCAGATTGACTTTAATATATATGGTTTTCACATACTGCACCCAGCGTTCACCTGACACTACGTGGTACTACCTGGCGTTAGAGTTTCTTAAATAACCTCCTAAGTATTATTTAACACAGTTGGAGGCAGCTAGACCACTAAAGACTGAAACAATAGAGACAAATGCTGATTCCCTTTTCTAAATGATGGCAAGTGAGCACAAATGATAAATATGGTGGAGGAGAAACAATGATGGGCCCCCCTGGCCTTCTGGGCCCTGGTGCGATCACAACCTCTGCACCCCCTAAAAGTATAGCCCTGTATTATAGGTCACCTCAGCCACCTTAGGGCAATGTCTTTAATTTGTCATCTTGAAAAGAATGAGGGAGGTTTAGATTAATTTTAAAGTAGCTTATAGAGGACCAAATCCTGTTTTGTCTGGGCCTAGTGTCTAGGGCCTAAGGGCATCCCAATTTGGGATGTTTTGCAGTGTGAAACTCCCTGATTAACCCTGTATAATCTTCTCAATATTAGTTACCACAGCACATGTGCTCTGGCAGCATCCACACTTGCTATACTCGGCACACTTGAATGTCTGTTAGTGGAGCAGAGCAGGCCGAAGGAAGCGGAGATGCTAAAGAGTGCTTTGGAGTACAGCAAAGCTTTGCCATAGCTGCCGGATTAAGGTTCAAGTGACGTTTATAGGGAAAGCAAGGGGTTTTATACTGTGGGGCTTCTCAAATTGGGATGCTCCTAGGGAAATCTCTTAAAGAGGGTCAAGAGGATTATGTTACACTTTAAAGGGTCAATCCTGGCAGACAAAAGCCATACTAGTCCTTTTCCCCCTACAGCGCTTCAGGGTGCCATGATGTCCACAACACCCTCTGCATCGGTTACAGTTACCTTCCTGTGGAGTGTGCACGCTTGAATCACTGTGACTGATGCGGAGGGGTGGCTTTTGGCACCATGTGGCACTGAGAGAATTCCCAGTGGGCTGCAGTGCTTTAGGGACACCCTAATGTCACCCCAACCCCTCCGGCTCTATCTGGCCCCACTGCACTAGCCAGCCCATGATCTGCCCCTGCAATGCTTTAGCCTCGTTATTGTGGATGTGGGGACCATATCTGTGCCTGCAACAGTATCTGCCCCTACCATGACCCCTACCACTGCTTTAAAGTTGCCAAAACTGGAACTAGTGTCCATAAGACACTAGGCCATGTATGGTGCCCACCCCTAAGGCATCCTGATTTAGGATGCCCCACTGTGTGAAACCCTGCTGGCCGGACGATATTCTTCCCTTGCCAGCAAGCCCACAGCACATACACAGCCAGCGGAGGCATCTCTTACAACTTTCTCAGGCTGTGCATAGCTGTGCCTGCTGCCAGGGCTGGCACAGCCAAAGGAAGGGATGCACGTGTGCCATAGAAACGCTGTTTGGAGCACAATCATACTTGTGCCATGGGAAAGCCGGCTAGGTATGAATATCCTCCGACCTGCGGGGGGGTGTCACACAGTGGGTATGGCCCAGGGGGAATGACTAAAACATGGGATAGTGCAAATCCCGGCTTTTGGTCCACTTTTTTAAGAGTAGCCATATCCACCTCTGCCCATGATCTGCCCCTGAAAAGCTATAGCCCCAGCTAAGCTCCTTTGGGGCAGGGCTTTTAAACTCACGGGCTGGTGGTAGGCTGGCTGGGACCTCTCTGCCCCTGACAGTGAATCTGAATTTTGCCTTTTAAAGGACATCTGTGGCCAGAAAAAACATACTCACCTAACCCCTGGCAGCCTTGATGCTTGTTCTTGGCAGTAAGCACAAGTGTCAGAATAGCACAACACACACCATTTCCTCTATGGCAGCCTACTGCCACATAAGTGTAGGTAAAGACATGCCCTCCGATCGACCAACTCACTCTTCCCGGTCCTATGGCGTATGCACGGCCGCTTGTCCAATCAGAATGCTCGGATAAGGTGAGCGGCTCCGTGCGCGCTGACGGTCGCATCCCCTGCTACCCTTTAACAGGGAGTGTGTCTACGCCGGCCATTCACAAATGCCTGGTGCAGGTACGCGCCCTGCTAGAGGGATAGCGGGGATGCGGCCACAGCTCGCACATGCGCAGTTGGACCGGTAAGTGTATGGGCGACTTGGGGGGGTTTCACACAGCAGGGCATCCAGATTTTGGATGACCCAGAGGAGGGAATCGATCAGCCGATCGCCGAGGGTTTTAGTCCACTTTAAACATTCAGGAACCACTTTAAACAACCCCTTCCAGCCCCTTCTTCATGCCTGGGTCTCTGTCTGGGGCAGGGTACCATAACATAAGATACGTCAGATAAAGCACAAAATAAGGATAGGTGAGTAATGCTCATGGTAGGGCTGGGGGTGTTCAAAGTGATGGGTGGAGGTCTGCTTTATGTATATGGGGTTCATTGATCTTGCCCAGACTTTTTTATGAGTGTGCTTTTGCAAAACAAATAATAAAAATGTACATACATACATATATTAGATGGTAAACCGAGGGGTCACATATACACCCTGCATAAAATATTCCAGCTAACCTTGTTTCTTTCTTTTACTGAAAGGAGGGCTGCTAAATTGTACTAGCCTGTCCCCTAAGCTAGCCTGTGCTGGAATATCAGCCTATTGCTATTGCAATTCCTCTGAGGTGCTTTTACCCATCATGCAATGCTTTGGACAGATATTAGAGAGACTAATGCTACTGTTCCCTATGGGTTGGCTCAGGAGACAAGCAGTTAAAGGTGAGCAGTTCACCCCTGTTATTTTTTAGTTGTTCAGCGGAGATGGGGGTCATGTTTTTATAATCATTGGTGGCTCAGGGGCTGCAGCCCTACCCCCTGGTACTCACAGCGATTTGGCGCCAGTCTTATAAGAGGAAGGATCCAGGCATCTGTTGCTTTAGCAGCAGAATGCCTAGTTTCACCCCTTATCCATACCTTCCAACTTTTCAGGGTGGGAAAGAGGGAAAATTGTTAAATTAAGCCACGCCCCCTCATTAATTGATGGATAGGAGGTAGGTTGTAACAGTTACAACAATATAAACACTTTGACTAGGCAAATTAATTATTTATTGATGCAGATCTGCATGTTACACCTCAAAGAGGGACAGAGAAGAACAACAAGGGACAGGGGACATCAAAAGAGGGACAGTCCCTCCAAACCAGGGACAATTGGAAGGTATGCTGGTCCAGGCGCTCAAAAGTGTTTTCATTGTGTAGGGCTACACATGGCAATGTTCTGTTTTTTTCCTATCTGAAAACTAAGTTATACTGCCAAAGTCATTATAAATATAATATTATAATAATAATGTTTCACCTTAATGTCCTCAAGTTGTGACGTGTTCTGTGATGGGAGTGGCAGGACACACTGTATGCATCAGTCAGCTGGAATGAATTCTAGCCAATCAGTAACAGAGGGGGTGTCAACCAGAGCAAAGCGACAGCATGGTACTGACACTGCATCAGCTAAACTGCCAGACTAATGATTTTAACATTTGACTGGTCAATCTTTTATATATTAAAATATATAAAACATTAATTCAAAAATGCATCCCATAAAAGTGCAGCTTTTTGTAACTGAAATGGTGAATAGGTTGCACTTTTCGGGTGGAAGTGTCCCAAGGATGCTGATCACTGTAAAATTTCTACATTTTTTTAGAAAAAATGTATCATTTTGGGTCAATGGCGTAGCGTGAGTTAATGATGGGGCAGAAAGGTCCTGTGTGTTTGTATAAGGGTGGAGCATAACTGAGCCTTGTATCTGATGTATGTTTTCTGTCCAAATCTGTGCTAAGCCTATAATTGGTGCCTGTCCCTTTAATTACAGCATTATAGAATGGCAGGCTCGCCCATCCCTGGAGAGGGGAGATATGATGATGGGATCTGGCTGAGACACCCTGACCTCTCTGTGTAACCCACTCGGGACACAGCAGCATAGCTCAGCCTCCAGATGTTCCTTAGCTGTCACCCATGGGTGCCTCTGAGCCCAGCATTGAAGACATGTATTGCAATAACAGAGAAGTAAGTTACAAATCCACACTGACTGTCACTGTCACACAGATGTACTGGGCTGTGCTCAGCTGTATTTGGACTGTGGTATAGATTAAAAGTGTTTGTGATACACATTAATTGGGTTACAGACTGGATTGTGGCACAGAAGAACTGAGCTGCAAATAGGTCAGGTAGTGGTACTGATCAACTTAACTGGGGTTGCACCGTAGCACAGATGAATAGTGCTGCATACTGGTGTATGGTGCAGATTATTTGGGCTCTGGATTAGGTTCTGGTACAATAATAGGCAGTGGGTTGGGCTGTGGCAATAAATAAGACAGCCCAGTTCATCTTTACAAATTTCCATTCATCTGTCCCATAACTTGACCCATAGTCCAATTCATCTGTACAGAATCCCAATCATCTGTCCGATAACCTGAACACAGGGCCTTATTCATGAAGGGATAGCGTCAGGTAATGCCTTGTAAATGTCAGGTAGCGACAGTTAGCGACAGGTGAAAGCCGGACACGGCACGCAATTACACATTTATCAAGCAGAATCTGTTGAGTCACTGGGATAACGCCATGTAGCATCCGATTCATCATTATCCTGGCCTCAGCGAACAGCGCCGGCGTTCAGCCTTGCAGAGCGCCACGTCTTACCTCTCACTACCTGTCGCTCTCCCATACATTTCAAATGACATTCTTTTATTTCTCTTTAAACAGGGTTTTTCTTTTCTTTTTTTTTTTATTCTCAAATAATGTTGAGATCTTTCCTGGCCTTGAAAAAGCAATTTTTTTCATTTTTTTAAACATTTTATATATTTATGCAGAATTGACATTACAGGTCTGGCATTAATGTGTTCATGTTACAATGTTATAACAATGTAATTCCATATGTTTTCACTTTGTTACTGGTGGATACATGTTAAAAAACAGACTTTAATCACACCGCCTTCGGCGTTCTGGGCTTCAGAGAAGCATTTTTGAGCTCCGGAGGTGTGTGAGGCTGTTTTTTTGATGAATATGCTGTGAGTCGGTCGCACTGACTAGTCGCTAACATGCGCTCTGAACTAGCGACCCACGGCCGAGCACAGCGACTACTAGGGGGCGCTCTGAAATGCCTGCTACAGACGCTCATCTGTCGCTACCTGGCGTTAGTAATGAATCAGCCTGACAATCTCATTCCTCTTTAGCATAACCGTCATACCTCCCAAGTGTCCCTGATTTGGAGGGACTGTGCCTCTTTGAGTCCATGTCCCCCTGTCCCTTGTTGTTCTTCTCTGTCCCTCTTTTTTAGGTGTAACATGCAGATTTGCATCATTAAATAATTCATTTGCCTATTTAAAGTGTTTGTATTGTTTTAACTGTTACAACCTATCTCCTATCCATCCCTCAATGAGGGGGCGTGGCTTCATTAAACCAATGCCCTCTTTTCCACCCTGAAAAGTTGGTAGGTATGCATAACCCAATTCCTCTGTACAGAATCACATTCATCTGTACCATAACTGGGCCCATAGTCTGTACAGAATCCCAAATATTTGCATCGTACAGATGAACTGGTCATCTTTGTACAGATTTTGTACAAAGAACATTTTGTACAGATGAACTGGTCCAGACCCAGTTCATCTGTACAAAATCCCATTAATCTATATCTTAACATGGGCCATAACCATCATCTGTACAGAATCACAATTACCTGTACCATGCCTCATCAATTCCCAGTTTATCTGTACTGGGATATGGCTCAAGTTATGGTGCCGATTAATTGGATTAATGACAATGTGCTTAGCTATGGGTCGGGTTATGGTACAGACTAATGGGATTAAGTACAATGTGCTGGGCTATGGTTCAGGTTATGGTACAGACTAATGGGATTAAGTACAATGTGCTGGGCTATGGTTCAGGTTATGGTACAGACTAATGGGATTAAGTACAATGTGCTGGGCTATGGTTCAGGTTATGGTACAGACTAATGGAATTAAGTACAATGTGCTGGGCTATGGTTCAGGTTATGGCACAGACTAATGGGATTAAGTACAATGTGCTGGGCTATGGTTCAGGTTACGGTACATATTAATGGGATTAAGTACAATGTGCTGGGCTATGGTTCAGGTTATGGTACAGACTAATGGGATTAAGTACAATGTGCTGGGCTATGGTTCAGGTTATGGTACAGACTAATGGGATTAAGTACAATGTGCTGGGCTATGGTTCAGGTTATGGTACAGACTAATGGGATTAAGTACAATGTGCTGGGCTATGGTTCAGGTTATGGTACAGACTAATGGGATTAAGTACAATGTGCTGGGCTATGGTTCAGGTTATGGTACAGACTAATGGGATTAAGTACAATGTGCTGGGCTATGGTTCAGGTTATGGTACAGACTAATGGAATTAAGTACAATGTGCTGGGCTATGGTTCAGGTTACGGTACATATTAATGGGATTAAGTACAATGTGCTGGGCTATGGTTCAGGTTATGGCACAGACTAATGGGATTAAGTACAATGTGCTGGGCTATGGTTCAGGTTACGGTACATATTAATGGGATTAAGTACAATGTGCTGGGCTATGGTTCAGGTTATGGTACAGACTAATGGGATTAAGTACAATGTGCTGGGCTATGGTTCAGGTTATGGTACAGACTAATGGGATTAAGTACAATGTGCTGGGCTATGGTTCAGGTTATGGTACAGACTAATGGGATTAAGTACAATGTGCTGGGCTATGGCTCAGGTTATGGTACAGACTAATGGAATTAAGTACAATGTGCTGGGCTATGGTTCAGGTTATGGTACAGACTAATGGGATTAAGTACAATGTGCTGGGCTATGGTTCAGGTTATGGTACAGACTAATGGAATTAAGTACAGTGTGCTGGGCTATGGTTCAGGTTACGGTACATATTAATGGGATTAAGTACAATGTGCTGGGCTATGGTTCAGGTTACGGTACATATTAATGGGATTAAGTACAATGTGCTGGGCTATGGTTCAGGTTACGGTACATATTAATGGGATTAAGTACAATGTGCTGGGCTATGGTTCAGGTTATGGCACAGACTAATGGGATTAAGTACAATGTGCTGGGCTATGGTTCAGGTTACGGTACATATTAATGGGATTAAGTACAATGTGCTGGGCTATAGCTAGGGTTATGGTAGAGATAACTGGGATTATGTATAAATGAACTGGGCTATGGCTCAAGTTATGTTGCAGATTAATTGGATTATGTATAGATTACCTAGGCTATGGCTCAGGTTATGGTAAATATGAATATGGAATTCTGTACAGATTAATTGGTAATGGTATAGTGTAGATTATTGAGCTATGGTGAGTTACAGTATACTGGTTACAACTTTTCCAAGTATTGAGGTGGAGAAGCTCTCCACATTTTCATAAATATCCTTCAATGGTATGATGTCCAGATGGCTTTGATGCCCAGAGGAACCCCCTAATTCCTCATCCTTATACCTTTTCTAGGTCAGTGAGCATTACGTCCTTATCTTTATTTAGATGGAGCTCTGCAATGATAATGCTGGTATTTCTGCCATGACAGGTCCCCTTTGCCATAATCTGCCCCTGCATTACTAAGCATGAGGATTTGTGAAGCTCTCCTAACCATACGGGTCTGGATCATATTACACGAGGTCTATTTATCACAATGTTCCCTTCCACACACAGTACAATGTTATTCTTAGATTAGATCCTTCCAGTGAAGACATCATGCAGAGGCCAGTGTGAGCCTGGCTTGTCCATCCTTGCTCCCCTCCGCCATAGTGGCAGTGGGGTCTCCTATCTCTTCTCCCCTATTCTGGCAGCTGGATTTCCTATCGCTCCTCTGCCATACTGGCAGCCTGATCTCAGGCTGACATTTATCAGCCAACCTGATCCTTGTTTGCGAATCAGATCCTCAGAAGCCCAACTCGAGAATCAGAAGCCCAGGGCAGTAATAATAGATCCATGACCATCTATTACAGTATTTTTCGCAATATAAAACGCACCTAGGATTTGGAGGAGGAAAATAAAAAAAATATTCTGAACCAAGTGTTGTGCTAAAGCACCACCCCTCCCCAAGAACCAAATAATATGCAAAGTGCAGAATCCCCATTACAGTGGCACCCCCCATTCCCCATAGGCAGTGTAGCATTCCCCCTCCCATTTCCATAGGCAGTGTGGCATTTTCCCCCTCGCATTCCCCATAGGCAGTGGGCCATCTCCCCCCCATTCCCATAGGCAGCGTGTCATTCCCCCCTCCCGTTCCTATAGACAGCATGTCATTCCCCCCTTCCATTCCTATAGACAGTATGTAATTCCCCCCTCCCATTCCTATAGGCAGTATGTCTTTCCCCCCTCCCATTCCTATAGACAGTATGCCATTCCCCCCTCCCATTCCTATAGACAGTATGTCTTTCCCCCCTCCCATTCCTATAGACAGTATGCCATTCCCCCCTCCCATTCCTATAGACAGTATGTCTTTCCCCCCTCCCATTCCTATAGACAGTATGCCATTCCCCCCTCCCATTCCTATAGACAGTATGCCATTCCCCCCTCCCATTCCTATAGACAGTATGTCATTCCCCCCTCCCATTCCTATAGACAGTATGTCATTCCCCCCTCCCATTCCCATAGGCAGCATGTCATTCCCCCCTTCCATTCCTATAGACAGTATGTAATTCCCCCATCCCATTCCCATAGGCAGCGTGTCATTTCCCCCTCCCATTCCTATAGACAGTATGTCATTTCCCCCTCCCATTCCTATAGGCAGTATGGCATTCCCCCATTCCATTCCCATAGGCAGTGTGGCATTTCCCCCTCCCATTCACCATATAGGAAGTGTGCCACCCCCCCAATCCCATAGTCAATGTGTCATCCCCCCTCCCATTCCCATAGTCAGTGTGTCATTCCCCCTCCCATTCCCTTAGGCAGTATGGCATTCTCCCCTCCTATTCCCATAGGCAGTATGGCATTCTCCCCTCCTATTCCCATAGGCAGTATGGCATTCTCCCCTCCCATTCCCATAGGCAGTATGGCATTCTCCCCTCCTATTCCCATAGGCAGTATGGCATTCTCCCCTCCTATTCCCATAGGCAGTATGGCATTCCCCCCTCCCATTCCCATAGGCAGTATGGCATTCTCCCCTCCTATTCCCATAGGCAGTATGGCATTCTCCCCTCCTATTCCCATAGGCAGTATGGCATCCCCCCTCCCATTCCCATAGGCAGTATGGCATTCTCCCCTCCTATTCCCATAGGCAGTATGGCATTCCCCCCTCCCAAGTAAACTCACCTCTCCATTGTACCTGTGCTGCGGGCCAGGCAGCCACACAGCCACGGGAGGCCAGAAGATGGAGCAGCAGCAGGCGAACAGGCAGGCAACCAATTTATTTGCCTTATAAGATGCACTGACATTTCCCTCTCACTTTTTGGGAAAAATAAATGTGCCTTATAGGGCGAAAGATACAGTATATCTTCTAGCCAGTGGTGGACTGGGACCCACCCACGATTAGCCTGAGCCACCCAATGAGCTTCCAGTCAACTAGTGCTCTCCAAGGCTGAGCCTATAGGAATGAGGGGACAGATCATGGTTAGTGGTGGATATGGCCACTGAAGCTGTGGCAGATGCTATGGCAGGGGTAGGTATAACTCCAACCCCCCCACCCACAACCATGATGTTGATGCTATAGAACTCCAGGTACAGCAAAGAGCTGGGGCATACAGTGTAAGGGTACAAGGTGGAAGGGGGGACGGGACTAGAGAGGCAAGGATTGGATTTTGGCAGCTCAGCTGGCCCCAAAACACAGTGGCTCATCTGGAATTCTCCATGGTCTGTTAATAGTTACAACTAGGTACCCAAACTCTTAAGGGGCACTTAAAGTTTCAGGGTTTTGACCATCCAGGGTTTTAGTCCACCTATACACATCCTTTTGTTTAACCATTATTGAACTGTTTTCTTTGTACTACTTCCAATCAGAGAAAAGGTTCGGCCTTAGGTTAGGAAGCGTCCTGTGCAGGAACTCCCAACACACACATTCACTCTCAGACAACATCAGAGATAGATAGAAAATATGAAAAGGGGATAGAGGGAATATATGAGGAGGAGAGAGATTGAGATAATGGGAATGAGAGAAATAGGACGTGCAAAAATAAAAGGGAGGATGTGGAAATATGAGAATGTGTGGAAGGAGGGAATGTGAGAAAGATGGAGGGAATTTAAAAACGAGAGAAAGATGGAGGGAATGTGGAAAAAGGAAAATATGGAGGGTATGTGGAAAAGAGAGAAAGATGAAGGGAATGTGAGAAAGATGGATGTAATGTGAGAAAGGTGGAGGGAATGTGAGAAAAGATGGAGGGAATGTGGAAAAGAGAGAAAGATGAAGGGAATGTGAGAAAGATGGATGTAATGTGAGAAAGGTGGAGGGAATGTGAGAAAAGATGGAGGGAATGTGGAAAAGAGAGGAAGATGTGGGGAGTGTGAAAAAAGAGACAAAGATGGAGGGAATGTGAAAAATAAAAAAGTTGAAGGGATGTAAATAGGGAAAAATGAAAAATAGAGAAAGAATGAGGAAATGTGAAAAGAGAGAGAAATATAGGACATGTGAAAAAGAGAAAAAAATAGAGAATGTGAAAAATAAAAAAGGAAAGATAGGGGATGTAAAACATGAACGTGAAAAGGAAAGAAAGATGGAGGGAATGTGAAAAAGAGAAAGATGGGGTGAGGGAGTTCAAAAAGAGACAAAGGAGGGAATATGAGGCAGAGAGAAATATGGAAATAGAGATAATAGAACAGAGGACAATGGATGGCATGTGAAAAAGAGAGAATGATGGATGGAATGTGGGAGAGAATGGTGAATGGAATGTGAAAGAGAATGATGGATGGAATATGAGAGAATGATGGATAGAATGTGAAAGAGAATGATGGATGGAACATGAAAGAATGATGGATGGAATGTGAAAATGAGAGAAAGGAGGGAATGTGAGAGAGACATAGGGTTTTGCTATAGCTAGAAAAGTCTGGCAACCAATTGGCCGTCTAGGACGATGGCTCCCTGGTTGCCCGTGCTGGCCATGCAAACAATCAGTTGGAAATATTGGAAAATATGATTAATCTATTGGATTGGAATGTGTGGGATTCAGACTTTCGATCAAATATTTAATCAAAATATGAAGGATGAAATACCCTCAATGGGAGGGCCAGCCAATCAAACCAAATAATAGGAACTGTCCCTAGAAATGTGTAGGGCAGCGTTATACAGTATTACTATTTTTCCATGAATTATTCAAATATAACATCTTCTTGATTACTGCCCAGTTTTAAAGCATCAGATGAATTGGAAAACTGGAACAGAAACAATATGGAGTTGAATCTAGAAAAATATAGTATAAAAACAATTGAAATAAGTAGCCAGTTAAATAATAGGTGTAGTAAGATCGTCCGATCAGATTGTAAGCAATGTGTGTGCCCAGCACCCATCATGGCTGATGCGATGGGCGGGGCCGCCGCTATGATGACGGTGCTCACGATCGCTCGGCGTTAACTCTTCACTCGCCATCTTCGTGGCACTGGCCCATAGCGCTCCCTCCACATCGCAGAGCCTGCAGCGCGCGACGGGTTAATCGGGGGCGTGGTCTGGCGAATGTATATTCATAGAGAGGCGTGTCCCAACCCCACGCTCCCGGCGGCGCATCGTAGCTATTAATGAGATGGGCGTGGCGTAGCTGTCAGGCTCTGGCAGCGGCTGACAGCTGGAAAGAGTCGCCGGGAGAGCCGGGCGGACTGAGCACGAGCCGGATCTGGGAGCTGATCGTTATCGTTATCATGTATGGGGACATGGACCCCGCTAACTGATCTCCCCTTTCGGTCCCTGCAACCCCCCACCCCAATTATTAATGCAGGCGCCTCCATCACTGACCGACCCTGCACCCAAATCACCAGTTGCCCCCGATTGCTACCCCCTTCTCTCCCCACCGTCATTAATTGCCCCACGCCTGATGCCACTCAAGAGTTGACGTGGAAAAGTTGGAAGTGCACCTGCCGCCGCCAAGTTCACATGGCCGATTGTCAGCTCTGGTGACAAGAGGAAGAAGCTGCGGGGAGGAGGATGGAGGGCGGCACGGTGCCCATGGAGCGCAGCGCCTTCCACAGCCCCTTTCTGGAGCTGGAGGACCTGACCGAGGCCGACTTCATGAGCAATGTGGTAAGAGGGCTACAACCGACCTAGATTGGCAAGTCTATGGGGGGGGGGGGGCACCTGCTCAATGTAGGGAACAAGCTTTTCAAAGCCACATGCGTCTGTACAGGGCCCAAAGACATCAGAGGTTTGAAAATATTGATCATGCAAAGTTTTCAAAGCTGTAGGTGCATGCACAGGGCCCACAAACATCCAACTGGCAATCAGGTTGAATAACCATGATCAGACAAGGTTTTTAAAGCTTTGGTTGCCTATACATGGCCCACAGTCATAAGACTGGAAAGCAGGTTTGATAACAGTGATCAGACAAGGTTTTCAAAGCTTTGGTTGGCTGCACAGAGCCTACAGATATCAGACTGGCAATCAGGTTAGATAAAAGCGATCGGACAAGATTTTAAAAGCTGTAGGTGCCTGCACAGGGCCCTCACACTGGCAATTAGGGTTGATAACAGCGATCAGACAAGGTTTTCCAGGCTGTAGGTGCCTGCACAGGGCCCACAGACATCAGACTGAAAATCAGGTTAGATAACGACGATCAGACAAAGTTTTAAAAGCTGTAGGTGCCTGCACAAACTGGCACCACGGTGCTCATTCTACCAATGCTCCTGGTGTACAAGGACCTACATAGGCGCAGTATTACTGACCTGCCTTTAAAGCGGACCCAATGCCTCCCCCCTCCATATGGGTATGCCCATATGCAGGGAAAAATAATTAGACAAGGTGATTGCATTAGGCCAGTAGCAACAGACTGGCACTTTGTCCTTCTTGGCCCCTTTGAAGTGGCCCAAACCTTTATCGAACAATTTTCTTCCCCTGGGACAACCTGATTTGGGAAGGCCCGCTGCCTAAAACCCCCTGGGATCACCTATATACTTGTCTTACTTGCAATTCCATGGCGCATTCCGTGGCCACATCCCTGGCATCTCCGGCTGATGTGCTCTCTGGCAACCAGCCATTTAGATAAGCTGGCTCAGGGGCATGCACATCAGCTGGAGGGAGACCAGGGATGCGCTTATTGAATGAAAGCCTGCACATGCTCCATGGTATCGCCAGCAAGGTGAGTATACAGACAGTCCCTGGGGGTCTTACAAAGTGGGGCATTCCAAATCTGGATGCCCATGAGACCTGGACCAACACTTGGGATGGTCAAAACCTTTCATTCACCAATATGTCCATGTACAAGACTAGCTGGGTAGAAAGCAGTACTGACCTATATGAAATGCAGACCTAAAGCTAAATAGTTTATAGAGCTGTTTGAACCCCTTCCACCTCAATAAAATTGATGCCCATTGGCTGGAAATCGCGAAGGAAGCCCGTAAATCAGGTAGAATACCAAGCTCTGTGCCCCAGTTGGCAGCCAGTAATTCTACCAGACATGCATGTGGCAATGTGCGGACCAGGTAAGTATTCTGGGGGATTCTTTATGGCCAAGCACCTAAAATTGATATACTCAGGAAGTGGGGGAGACGGGAGTTGCACTTTAAATATGCATAAAGCTTGAAAAGCCATTACTGGAATTAAAGTCAAGAGAAGTATCTTTCTAGAAAAAGCTTATATGGGCGGATGAAGGGCATTTTGGGAAAGCTGACATAGAGCCTTGTGCTGTATCTGATATAATAGGCTCATAATTATCTAGTGTATATAATTTATAACAGGGAACTATGTCTCTGTGTGGCCGGCTATAATGTTAGACTCATGATCGGCCTATCTATATCAATTATAGAAGGGGACTATCGCTCTGTGTGCACAGCTTGTATCAGTACATGAAAGGTGTCCTTGGAAAGCACTCATTCTATCTGATAATGGTAGACCAATTATCATCCTATCCATATCAGGTATAAGAGGGGACTATACCTCTGTGTGCACCAACTGTATCAGTACTTTAAAGGCATCCTTGGAATGTTCTCACCCTTTATCTTATATATTGATAGGCTCACTATAAGCAAAGATGACATTAGTTTTTCTTTCTATTTAATGCTTGTATCTCTGTATGCACAGCCTGTATCAGCACATGAGACGTGTCAGTGGAAAGCTCTCAGGGTGATTGACAGGTTTCTAAATTCAGCCACAAGCTTCCCTATACCGTAGCTCCTACATCTGTGTACACAGCTGGTATGTGTACATAAGAGGTGTCACTGGAAAGCTCGCAGGATGGGCATCATCAGTGGGTCAACAGATAGCTATAGCTTCTCTCCTTGCCATGCACAATAAAAGAAAGCGGAGGAGCCTGTTTAAGGCTGCACAGCCACTTCCTGACAGCTGAAGGTCCTGCTAGGAAGAAGTGGTGCAGCTTGAAAATAGCGCCCCCAGCCTGCTGTACCATATCGTATCAAGTAGATGCTTGGTGGAATGCACCTGCCGTCTTATTCTTCTGGAGTCCCCCTTTAATTGGCACATGCATCGGGAGAAATATATTGCGGCTGATCCTATAAAAAAAAAGTCTGTCTAGTGTGCTGCTCAGCCATCCTTACCTACCAATCCAGGACGTTGTTCAGTCTTACTAAAACGTTGTATCGTTAAACTCTCCATATACTTAACAGTTATTTCTTGATTCTTTAAATTAGTTTAATTGATTTCAAGTTCTGTTCACACAGCATAATATCTCTATAAAAAAAAACCAGATGGCTACACACCATGCAACTGGATTGTACAATCTCTGTTTAATCAGACTAAAACTCGGGAGAGAGCATTGTGTTTGCTTTATATATTCCTTATGCAGATTGCTTTCTAATGCATCGCTGTACAATCTAATTGTATGATCAGCTTCTTTGTAGCTATTTATAGATCAAAGGTAAAGCTCTTTTGATGGCCTTCGGATTTCTCTTTTTGATTTCATTTAACGATATTCCCGTTCCAATCTGACTGACAGTAAAATAATTGATCCAAATAGTAGTTAACTTACACATGTAAAACCGTTTACACACAGCTGTCATTTAGACAACTGTAATTCAATCTGATCTGATGCGATCTAATCAGGAAAAATTTCAAATCATGATCAGACCTGATTAGTAAAGAGACCCAATGTGCAAAATTAATGATTGGAACAAATGCAATCAAAATTCTCATTCAGTCAGTTGTTTCAAAGTAATTGGTTTCAGAGTTTTTAATGCAATCCAATTTGTTTCCCGTTTGACAGTAAAGAATTAGATCATCAGATCAATCTGGTGTGATCTAATCAAGAAAGGTTTCAATTCATGATCAGACTTGATCAATCTGATCTGATGTGATCTAATCAAGAAAAGATTTAGCAAACAGAAAATGTTTCAATTCATGATCACATAGGATGAGAAAAGAGACAGATAGGCTTAGATTAAACACAACTACCTCTGGTGATGAAGGTCCTCCATGGTCTTGGATTGAATTATTAAATGTACAAATACTTTACAATATATTGTGTATGGGGGTTAAAGAGGACCTGTACTGATAGCAACACAGGGGCTGCCCTTTGATATGTCCGACATCATTCTCAGTTTAAACAGTCACATGTGTACACCTGTTCCTAGTCAGAGATTAAGACAGTTGTTAGAGGTAGCAGCTCCTGCATTGCTCTTATGACAGCTCCTCTTTGATGTAACCTTACACGGTCCTTGGAAGCAGAATATCAAGTGCTGATGGATCTGCGCATCAAGCTTTACAAGCCCCCAGGTTACCCGGGGGGTCATGGTTTTGGTTGATCTCTATTAAGCAGTGTAAGGATGACAATGGGGGGATCATTGTCTGGCTGCTTTCCTAGTGCTAGCCACATCATACAATCTAATCTGTACTATCTCGCCAAGTGTATGAGCACTGGCTGAACATGAAACTTAGGGTTAGCATCCCCTTTTTTAATTGGCTCGATACTTACCTGCCCTCCTTACCCTGCTTATGACCTTTTTTGCGACAACACACAAAAAAGTGCAAAAAAAAGTCTTTGTCCTACACTTTCCCCCAAAAAATCACCTGTACATGTGAGGGCACATTCTTTTTTACAGTTTAGGTACATTAGTTTTCCAGTGATGTAAGGATATATTTTTAAAGTTTGGAAATAACTGCACCCTATGGGTTATAGTTGTTTCCAAACTTAAAGTGGACCAAAAGCCAGGATTGTGACTATTCTGGGTTTTGGTCCTTTCCCCTAGGGCACCCCGATTGGGGGGGCCCGCTGTGTGAAACCCATCTCTACCTGGTCCTAGGGCGGATGGGCGGCCGCTCGTCCAATCAGCACACTTGGAGCCACTGACGTCACCATCTAAGGCGCCGTCTAAGGCCAGCAGCTCTGAGCACACTGGTGGCCGCATCCCCCGCTTCCCCCTAACAGGGAGCGTGTCCGCACCGGCCATTCATAGATGGCTGGCGTGGGCACAAGCCCTGCTAGAGGGATAGCAGGAATGCGGCCGCGGCTTGCACATGCACCGTTGGACCGGAAAAGAAGGTAAGTGTATGGGGCGACCTGGGGGCTTTCACACAGCGGGGCAACCCAATTTTGGATGCCCCAGGGGGGGAATCGATCGGCCCGGCAATTTTATAGATTCCTGGGCCAATCAAGCTGGGTTTTAGTCCACTTTAAAGAGAAAAATTCGAGGCCCTGGAGTCTAAAAGATTCCAGTCATTGGGGCATCCCAAATTGGGATTCCCCGCTATGTGAACCTCCCCCATGAACCTCTCCGGAACACTCTCCCTCTCTTGGAGCCCTCACTGCGTCTGTGCGCTTCGGCCTAAATGGGTGGCACGGGCACACCACAGCTGCAAGGTGTGAAGGGGATGCGGCTGGTGGCGCCGCTCGTCTGCTTAGCCGTCCAGACTGCTTAGCCATCAGCGGTGCCAAAAAGAGCAGAGTGACGGCAAGCGCACTGATTGGCTGAGCCACTCATACCACTCAACTATAACACTTACCTCATTGGCCAAATGATGTGCCTAACCTGGAAAAATGTCCCATCTCAGGGACAGTTTATTTTGAGGGAAAAAAAGGTGCAAAAACATATACCAAGTGTGACATACACTCCGCTTCAACTCTTCATGACATTTGGGTTATTCTCCAGTAGAGGGCGAACTTCTGCAGAGATGAGTGCAAAAAAGGAGCTCCTTCCAGTCCATAACTACCTGGGACCTCCCACCAATTCCCCAGTTTTCTTCTCTGCAGGAAGGCGAGCAAGACAGAAGATGAAGACTTCTATTCCTTGCAGGTAAGCCGGGCTCGCGCCCGGCCCCATTTTTTACCTATTTCTGCCGGACCTTTGTTTCCTAGTACTGTATGAGCCTCCCAGCCTTGGCTGCAGGTCCTGGTGAGGGTAGGATACACCTCTTTAGGTGTGATAGGGAGCCTATGCTCCCCCGTGAGACCTCATTATGGGGTAGGCGGAATCCCGGTTCGTGATCCCAGTTGGGGATGCCCTTTCCCTTCTTCCCTTGTGCACCGTACGGTGCGGGATCTCCCCCCTTCCAGGTCCCTCTATTACCCGTCGGGGGGGGTCTTCCATTGTATGCATGTTGTGTGTGTTTTTAATTTTCCATTTCGAGTGTCTGTGTTGGTGTTTTACTTCATGCCTCCTTATGGAGGACTCTCTTGGGGCTGCGTCTGCCGGCCTCCGGCACCGCGGCCTCTGGGGAGCTTCTCCCCCTCAGTGCTCCGGTGAGGGGGCGGGGCCGGGCGCTTGCATGCTGCCGTGGCCCGCCCCCCGCTATTGCCGCCTTGTCTGACCCGGCCTCTACAACCGGCGTTCTTTATCGCGGTGCGCGATCGGTGCGGGCCCGCCCCCTTCTTCTCCCTCAGCCGATGCGTTGCTTCTGCTTGCCGGGCGCCATCTTCTTTCCACGTGAGTGCCCCATTGGGGCCCACTGGTTGTGATAATGCCTTGTTATTTTGGCAGCGCTGCCTGCCTTGGTGTACCTATGCATACCTTTATATATTTCAATATATATACGGTTCCCAAATTGGATGGTTTCATAAGACCCATTCTGGTCCTGAAGATCCTCAACGGGTTCATCAGAACCAAGATGGAGCTCCGCATGGAGTCTCTGCGCTCGGCCATCAATTCCCTTCGTCAAGGGGACTTTATGACGTCCATAGACATCAAGGATGCGTATCGGCATGTTTCAATTTTTCCAGCGCATCAGAGATTCCTCAGGTTCGCGGTGTACGATCAATTTTTTCAGTTTTGTAGCCCTTCCCTTCGGGTTGACCTCAGCGCCGAGGGTCTTCACCAAGGTTCTGGCAGGCATAATGGCCCTGCTCAGAGCTCAGGGCATTCGCATTGTGTCGTATCTGGACGGCCTACTGATTTCAGCTTCTTCCCTCCGTAGAGCTGAGCTGGACACCCACAAGGTGGTGTCGAGCCAGAGTGTTTCTACCTCAGCCCAAGGTGCAGGGGGTTGAGGATCTGATCCGCCTTCTTCTGGCCGATCCTTGCCCCTCTATCCGTCTGGGGATGAAACTGGTGGGATTGATGGTTGCTTCCTTCGAGGCAGTCCCGTTTGCTCAGTTTCACATGAGATCTCTCTGCATTGGGACAGATGTCCGTAGTCCTTGGATCAACTTTTCAGGATGTCTCCCAGGGTTTCTGGCCCCTTGTTGGGAGACGGTTACCACGGATGCCAGCCTGTCGGGTTGGGGAGGTTTCTGGAAAAGTCATCGGTTCAGTGGGTTGTGGGGTCCTCAGGAAGCTCACACCCCCATCAATGTCTTAGAGCTCAGAGCCATCCGGCTTGTCCTGGCACGGCTGACGTCGCACCTACAGGGCCTACCGTTTCAGGTTCGATCACACAATCGGGCGGCGGTAGCCTACGATAATCACCAAGGAGGGACTCGCAGCAGGAGTGCCCTCAGGGAAGTCTCTCTTATCCTGACTTGGGCGGAGAGCAATGTTACTTGCATTTCGGCAGTCTACATTCCGGGAGTGGAGAACACGGAGGCGGATTCCCTGAGCAGGGGGTTCTCTCGCCGAGGGGAGTGGTCTCTCAATCTTGGAGTTTTGTTCGGTCCCTTTGTCACAAGTGGGGGACTCTGGAGGTGGATCTCTTTGCCTCACGGCACAATCACAAACTCCCATCCTTTGTGTCTTTATCCTCTAGCCCTGGCAGTGGATGCCTTGTCCCTTGCCTGGAAGGATCTGGGGTTCCTGTACCTGCTTCCTTTCTTCTCCAGGGTGGGCAAGGTAGTTCGCAAGCTGATTCTGGAAGATGCACCAGCAATTCTGGTGGCCCCAAGGTGGCCAGGACGGGTTTGGTACGCTGACGTCGTACGGCTGGCGGTAGTTCAGTACCGGCTGCCCATGTTTCTGAATTTGATATCTCAGGGTCAACTACTTTGCTGGCTTTGATGGCTTGGCTGCTGAACCCTTCATTCTGAAGGAGGAAGGTTTGTCTGAGGCTGTTGTTCAGACCTTGATTAGAGCTAGGAAGCGGTCTTCATCTGGCATTTACTATAGGACTTGGCGGTCCTATATTGACTGGTGTGAGGCTAGGGCCTGGCCTTGCAGGGTGTTTTCGATCCCTAGGATTTTGGAGTTTCTTCAGCATGGTCTGAATCTTGGGTTCCAGCTTAGTACCTTGAAAGGGCAGGTCTCTGCTCTGTCTGTTTTCTTCCAAAGATCTTTTGCCTTACACCCGCTGGTTAAGACTTTTTTCCAGGGGGTCACTCATGTTCGACCCCCTCGGAAGGCTATGTTTCCTGTTTGGGATTTGAATTTGGTTCTTTCAGCTCTCCAGGGTCCTCCTTTTGAGCCATTACAGGATATTGCTGTTTTCATTCAGAAGGTTGCCTTCTTGGTGGCTATTACCTCTGTTCGGCATGTCTCTGAGTTGGCGGCTCTGTCGATTCAGGCCCCTTACTTTGAAAGACACCAGGACAAGGTGGTCTTTCGCTTTAAGCCAGATTTCCTTCCTAAGGTGGTTCCTGCTTTCCATCTCAATCAGGATATTGTTCTCCCTTCCTTGTGTCCTAAGCCTAGCAATGACAAGGAGAGGGTTTTGCACAATTTGCATGTGGTTCGCTGTGTTAAAGCGGACCTTCACTCTGAAAAAGAGTCTATCTTATATGTTTCCCACACCCTGTACATACAGATTGCTCACATTAAAAATCATCCTACCTGCATCTACTGCATGTTATGAGCCTTTAAACATCCAAGATGGTGGCTTATGGAAGCCGCCATCTTATCAGGCAGCCTGCAAACAGGAAGTGCCTCCTGACTGTGCTGCTCTGCATTCTGGGACTGCTGACCTTTACCTGACCCCAGCTCTGCTCTGTCTGAGCAAAGCACAGCTATAACCCGCCCCCTGTACTTTATCCCACGCTCCTCTCCTCAGTAAGTGTGATGCTTCTGAGTCAAGATGGCGGCGCCCGTATCCTAAAGTCCTGAACAGAGTTGCAGCCCAGTGGGGGAAAGAATAATAAGTTACTGACTAAAAACGTAAAATATATTCATTTTAGATGCTGGGGAACCATTTTTTAAGAGTTTGGGCTTTTCATTAAATCACAGTGAAGGTCCGGTTTAAGTACTATTTGGTGACTACTTCTTCTTTCCGCAAGACGGATGCCTTTTTCGTGGTGCCCTGTGGGCCCAGGAAAGGTTTGGCGCCCGCCAAGTCTACCATTAGCAAATGGATTCGTCAGGCCATTTTTGGGGCCTATTCTGCTAAGGGGAGGACTCCCCCTTTTAGGGTCACTGCGCATTCTACTCGTGCTGTTGGTGCGTTCTGGGCTTTTCAGCACCAAGCTTCTGTTGAACAAGTTTGTACAGCTGCTACTTGGTCTTCCGTTCATACTTTTTCCAAGTTTTACAAGGTTGATGTGCGGGCTTCAGCGGATGCCGTTTTTGGCCGCAAGGTTCTGCAAGCTGCAGTGGTTTAAGTTGGTGCATTCTTTACTGTTTATGGTTCCCACCCATGACGGACACTGCTATTGGATGTCCCAAATGTCATGAAGAGTTGAAGCGGAGTGTATGTCACACTTGGAATAATACCGTTTTGTGATTACTCACCTTTAAAACGGATATTATAAGTGTGACATACACTCCGCTTCACCCCACCCTTTTTGGTATTCCGGATCCTTTATATGGTGAACCATTGTTTCTTGGTTGTTAGTATTGTTATATTTGGTTCTTCCTGGTATCCTTACTGCTATCTTACACTGGGGAATTGGTGGGAGGTCCCAGGTATTTATGGACTGGGAGGAGCTCCTTTTTTGCATTCATCTCTGCAGAAGTTCACCCTCTACTGGAGAATAACCCAAATGTCATGAAGAGTTGAAGCGGAGTGCATGTCACACTTATAATATCCGTTTCAAAGGTGAGTAATCACAAAACGGTATTTTTTTATTGCACTTTCTTGTGTATAAAAGCTAAATAACTCACTGGGATGCAGGTTGCAATCCACACCACAACGCACAACGCAAGTCACACTGGCTTCACTAAATAATTAGCATTACCCTCATAGTCAAGCCTCAGCAGTGAGAATGGTCTGAGCAATATATGGATGCCCGGCTAGTGGAGACCTGGATCAGGGTGGTTCAGAGATTGTACAGATCGGGTTGGAAATTGTGTGTCCTCTGTCTGTCATTAGAGCCCTGGCGCTGTTATTACCGTTTCAGGCAATGAGCTGACGCTTTGACCTGATTGGAATTTCTCATCATAACGCACCTGCGGAGCGGAAAGCCTGAAACCAAAAGCGTGTTGCTACAATGCACCGAGCGGATCAGTGCCCGGTCATGGATTCAACCATCTGTCCCATAGATATTGGTGACACTGACGGGAGCGGGGTCAGGACCCTCAGATTGTACAGTATGTGGAGAGGCAGGCTGAGACATGGAGAATGTAGATGAAGGTGAACCCTCTGCGGCTCTCCTCCTGGCAAGCTGCTTACCTCAGCGCTCCCGAGCTGCAGTCTTCCTCCCTGGCTATTGGGCTATTACAGCGGGTGCACATTTCTTATAGAGGAACAAAACCACTTGTTCCTCTTCCGGGGGGGGTTGCTTCTGTCTCTCCAATCCGCTTTGTATTCTGTGCATATTGATGAGACCAGTAGAGTTTTGCACAGCAGAGCAGAGCATTCCAAATCGGGATGCCCTAATCGTACTGATCAAAACATGAGTTAGTGGAAATATTGGGTTTAGGCCGACTTTAATTGGTGACCTTAAAGTGGACCAATCATTGGCCGATCCAGCCCTGAAGTCTAAAGTACTGTTTCTCTACCTGCGTTACGTGTACCCCAGGGGGGGATCGGCAAGGTTCAAGGGTACACCAACAAGGGATGGAGTGCACAGGCTTTCAGTTTTGTGAATAAATATGTATTAGACATTGCGTTAGCCCCTTTCCGAGGCTACCAGAGGATGCCACAGCAATAGGGGCTGGGCTCCCCATGGCTCCTAGTGACTTGACCACCTGGTCAGTATTTACTGGACACTGCTGGTATTTGTTTTTTACTGGTAATTGGGGATAGGAAAAGTGTACCTGAAATTAAAATTACCAGTAAAAAAACAATAACCTGCATCAACAGGCCATTGGCCAGTAAAGTAAAAGTAAAAATAAAGGCCAGCTGCTAACTCTACCAGCAACTAGGATTTTTTTAAGTAACTACGGCAACACTGGCAATTGGTTGCTAGGCATAGCTGGGTAGCAAACAGAGGAAGGGATGCTGGTATCAAGGCAGAGCCATAGAAAGAAAATGGGAAGAAAACCCCATCCCAGGCCCAAAATGCTGACTGTTCTTGGTTGCCAAGCAACAGAGTGATGAGACATCAAGCAGCAACAGCTACCAGCAATACTCTAGAAAACAGTGTTGTGACCCGGCTCTCAGTGGTATAACTAAATGTGATTGGACATTACACAGGTGAACATTACACAGGTCCTTTTCAAGCCTCATACATTAAACTTTTTTTTGGCCTTTTAAAGTGGACCAAAACCCAGGATTTTGACTATCCTGGGTTTTGGTCCTTGCCTCGGGGCACTCCACTTTGTGAAACCCCCCAGGTCACCGAAACCAACTCACCTCTTCCCAGTCCTACAGCGCATGCGCGGCCGCTCGTCCAATTAGTGCGCTCGGATCCGCTGACGGATGCATCCCCCACTACCTTCTAACAGGGAGCGTGCCCGTGTTGGCCATTCACAAATGCCTGGTGCGGGCACGTGCACTGCTAGAGGGATAGCAGGGATGCGGCCTCAGCTCGGGCACACGGCATTGGACTGGGAAACAAGGTAAGTGTATGGGCGACCTGGGGGATTTCATACAATGGGGCATCTCAATTTTGGATACCCCGGGGGGAGGGAATTGATTGGCCCGGGAATCTTATAGATTCCTGGGCCGGTTGCCTTGGGTTTTGGTTCACTTTAACTCAATTGGATGCACACAACTAAAGTCTGAAACAGCAGAGACATATGGTACTTCCTTTCTTCAGATGATTCCAAGTGAACACAAATATGATAAAAAAAAAGATGGAGGAGCAACAGTGATGGGGCCCCCCTGACCTCTTGGGCCCTGGTCAAGTTACACCCCTGCCGGCTCTTATTCCTTTTGATTTTATTTTAGGTTCCTATAGCTAACTTTGGCTTTCTAAAAGCCACCAGCACCCGAATTACACTTGCCTAATCCAAGCAGGGTCTCATTGCAATGGACAATGAAAGCCCCTCCCTTTGACAGTTTCTGGTCCCCCATTACACTGGGGTAGATTAGGTATGACATTCTTAAAAAGAAACCTCTCTGGAGGCAAAAAGACTTCAGGGAGGCTGTTTCTCCACCCATGGGGCATGCAAATTCCTGCTGTGTGTATCCCTGGGGATTGCAGAGGAGCATCCCGTGTTGGGAATTTCAGAATGGCGGGCATTGGTACACAGGGGGACAGCCAGCGGCGCCGGTCCATTCATCTTTACAGTGCTGCTCTGAAGTCAGAATGGAGCGTGGGCTGATGATCATTAGAGCTGGCGCCCTGCACATGCACCGTGGGATCGCCAGGGAGGTGGGCTTTCATGGCCATCCTAGGAGATAGACACGGCTGGGCATCCCAAATCTGGATGCCTTGCTGGAGAAGATCAATACACAGGAGAGTGAACATCTCTCCTACATCTCTCTTACCTAACTTTGTGTATTATATACAAATGCTGTACCTGAAATGTATATAAAAATATAAAACAATAAAAGTATTAAAGCAGAAAAATCCCAGTGAGAGCGCTGGATCTTTTTTATAGCCACCTCCCCCAGGAGAGGGGCATTTAGCAAGTCTGGATTTACAAGTAAAGCAGGACAAAACCAAGGATTTTGACTGTCCCGTTTTGTGCCCCAGGAGCACCCCTACTTGGGATGTCCCATTGTGTGAACCCCCCCCCCCCAGATTGCCCAGTACAGCTCTCTTCTCTTCCCGGTCCAGTGGTGCATGCGCGGGCTCTCGTCCAATCAGTAAATCATTAGTAAACAGCTCTGATAGGCTTCAATTGGGAGCGCAAGTGGCCGCACTCCCAGTGGCTGGGGCGGGAGCATGTGCTCAGACTGAGGATGCAGGAGATGTGCCCATTCTTTCTCCCTATTGTAAACAGTCAGAGCCAAATGACATAGGCATGGCAAACGGCTCTGATTGGGCGAGAACCCCTGCATTTGGCATTGGACCAGGGAAAGGTAAGGGGAAGGCCAGGGGCCAATGCTGGAATCTTTTAGATTGCTGGGCCAACCACCCTGGGTTTTTTTACCGCTTTATACTGCAGGTTTTGGGGGTGGTAGGAGGGGGTGAGTAGATAGATAGCACTAGATTCCCCATTTATTCCTTTTTAGTGCTGAATACTCCTAAAGTGGATCTTAACCCTTCTTTGCAACTCTGTTCAAGGGTGGGTCCTGGTCCTCAGGGACACTAAACTTATCTAACCCACCCCCTCACATCATCAGTGATCCCTGCATTGGAGAGGTATGCACTTTATTAAACACATAAAGCAGCTGCACCTTTTCTAATAGGAGCAATGCTTCACCATTGTGTGCAGCTCGTTCTTGTCCCCCAACATGCATTGTAAAGGAGAGAATTCCCAATGGGTGAAGTGGAAAAGGAGCGCACACTTCCCCGGGGACTCATTATGGAAAGGTGCTAGCAGTTTAGCAGTTGGGGAGGGGAGGAAGCCTGGCTGGGTGATGGGCGCGCTGCTTATTTGTCGGCGGCCGTGTTGGTTACGCCGTTAATGGCAGCGCCGGCCTCAGAGCTGTGATTTAGCACCATGAACCAATTAGCTGCTGTCATTGTGGTCGCCACTCATCATTTGTTGAGCTCAGCGGAAGCCAGGCCTCAGATCTGGGGGATTTTTTTTTTGTTCATTCGGCATCAGTTGGAAGCCATTAGGGGATGGGTTACAAGGCCATAAATGTTGGCATCTATGAGAGATACCATTGTTTGTAATAATGGGTCTCCATGCTACAAAGTGACTGTAATGTTGCCAAGCAAAAAACTATACTCACCTTGCTCATGCTTCCGTAGTGCAGCACTGTTGTTCAGGTCACCTCCTTCTTCTGTGATCTTCTTTTTTTACCACAAAGTGATGTGGCACTTTCCTGGTGTGTTTCGCCATCAAAGCAGCTTCTTCAGAGGGATCAGACTTCGTCCAGACAGCGCTTCTTCACACACCCACCCAATAGCATCCCGAATGGTGATGCCCACACTCTGGATTTGTGCTAGAAAACAACAAGCATTTTGGGCTTTTAGGGGCTCCTGACAAGGATGGGCATTTAGAGTCCTTGGGGGTTAATGTGGACCAAAATCCAGGATTTCCCCAGGGGGCATCCCTCTGTGTGAACCCCTCTGTGATTGTTGGTATACACAGGTGCATGCAAGGGGCTCATGCCCAATTAGCCCTTTATGTGTCCAGCATAGATCTCTGTTTTGCAAAGAAGCCCTCAGCCCGTCAGAGGGGATTGGTGTGGGCACATCCCCAGTTTCCCTCTGCTCTGCCGCAGGCTCCTGCTTCCAACCTATCTGAATGGTTGGGGCCCCACAGGAATTTTGGGCATCCCAAATCCGGATGTCCCAGGGATAGTGAATTGGTCGGCCCTGTAGTATGTATGTATAGCATGTATGTGAATTATTTAGTATATCAATTTCAGTTAGAAACTTAGAGAGAGACCCATGTTAAGCTTAAAATAATGAGCTAAAAGACCCCCCCTTCTCCCCCAATTCAAGTCTACAAGTTAAAGATCACTTTCTTAAACCAGAAAGTACTTACATGGCACATACAGACCTTCTTCAGAGTGGCTTCATTACCATCTAGCTGTCAATTTCACCAAATGCCTTGTGTGTATTGGTGGACTTAGGATCTGGGCCGAGGCTATTTTCGACCCGGATCGAGCCAATTTGATGCTGATGCTGGCAGGTGGCATGCCGTCCATCACTATACTGTGAACTAGTATAGGTCTCTTGGACCCCTTACCAGTTCACAAACTGTCAAAGAAAAAAAGGAAATAAAAAAAAGAACTCAACTGTTGGAACTTCTTCCTTTTATCCTCTGCCGGGACGTCGTCCTCGTCACTGGTCGGGGGCTCCTGCCTCCTGCTTCAGCGCGCTGTGACCTATTTTATGCCATCCCAGCAAGCTAATGTCAGGCCACCAGGGCAGGGAGGCTTTTATACCAAAGAGGAAGAGCCCCCCTGTGACTGATGACACAGCATAAAGGAAGGTATAAAAGCCTCCATGCCCAGTGGCCTGGCATTAGCTTTTTGGGACACTAAGGAAGGGGGATCAGTGTCCCCCCTCACTATTGACACCAACGGGTCGGATGAAATAGCGTCTCTCCACCAGACCAAAAGAGAGCCCCAACCCGCCAGACCTGTGTGGGGCAGATGGAGGAAGTCAACGTTAAATTAATACTGCAGGTGATGGCATTTGTTGCTCTATTGTGTTGGCTACGTTTGGCACAGTCCTAAACTTTTTCTGTTTTTAAAATGAAAAAGAAATGTCTGAGATATCATAAAGGTTTACAGTTACACCTTTTGATTTATCTTTGAAATATTTGGGCGTGGGCCTTGGCTCTGTGATGTCACATAATCAGCATCCTGGCTGTCCTCTCTCCCAGTGTCCACAGTCTGACGAAGAGGAGCTTTAGACCACCTATTTAGCCTTATTATTGGTGGTCTATGGCAAAGGGATTCAGTGTGTCTGCCACTACTCTTTGCCTTGTTTCTACCTTCAGGAGCAGCTGTGTTCTGACAGGAATGGAGAGGGCGGCCATGATGAGGTGAGCTGCTGAATGACAGTTTGGGTTCCTTTTAAGTTCTTTTTTTTTATTTGAAAAAGTATTTTTTTCTTTTTTAACTGGTTGTGTCCAAGGCATATACCAGTCCACGTGTTGTGGTGGCCAGAGCTATTGTATCCGGCAATCAGGAGTGTCGAATTGCCGGATACTGAGGAGCATCTGGCCGGAGGTCTTCCGAACCATATTGTCCCCACTCCGGCTCATCAGTACTCATATGTAAAGCCAGCATGGGGGGGGGGGTGGACGAGCAGAGGAAGGTGGGTGGGATGTGGCAGAAGCAGAGTAGTCCAGATAAATGTGGGTTAGCAGCAGCGTGCTCCCAGCTGCATTACAGATGCTTTGACCTTCAGTGGAGGCTCCGATTTGTAATGAATATTTGCAATGTATTGGAATCATTTTGCTTCAGAAATAGATTAGAATAAGTCCAGTGATTTGCTCTGTCTGATCTGCCTTTGCCAATAGCTCGGTTGTATTTAAAGCAGACCTCCAACTAGAATCCCGTAGTGGCGGTATCTGCCACCTCCTGGGCATCCTGATTTGAGATCAATACCTATTTGCAAGCACACAAATCAGGCTATAAGGAGCCCCGGAAAAAAACCTGGTGGGCTGCACTGCGTAGGGGTGGCTTTCCTCCCAAGTCTCCCTCCACATCCCCCCCCCTATACCTAGCCTATGGTACCTGCCAGGACACCTCAGCTCACTTGTTGACTGGCTGGGAAGCACCCTCGGAGGCTTAGCTCAGTAGCTTGTGAGCTGATCTGGGCCAGTAAAGTCTTACAAGCATCCCATGTGACTGGCAGCAATGGCGTTTGCCAGCTGAGCAGTAGGTATACACAGTTGTGAATATGCATGGTAGCTGTGGTGCCAGGGATGCAGACTGAAAGTAGTCTGCCTAGTTTTTGGTCTTATAATCGTGTGTAACCCCCAGAGACATGGGGTTAAAGTGGGACACATTTTACTAGATCTGCTTTACTGTGGAACTACAGCCACTACAGCCACTGACTTCCCTGTATACCTCTCTCCCTCTGCAGCTCTGCTACCACCTTCTAAGTTTTTGCAGAGATCCCAAGTGACTGCTTAGCCATACATTCACTACAGTAATGGGGCCACTGCTACTTGCATTGATTGAGTGACTAACAGTATAAGTCTGGGGCACCAATATGGGATTCCCCACTGTATGGAATCTGCTGCTGTCTGGCTAGTACACAATTCGATTTGGCAATCCCACTGCACATGCACAGGCCCTCGTCAGCATCCCCAGCACCCCTCCATTCAAGGTGTACACGCCACCCAGGCAGATGTGAATGGCTGCCGGTGGGAGCACACCATCTAGAGGAAGTGGCCTGGGGGATGAGCCGGGCAATAAGTGCTGATTGAAGAAGAGCCAGCGCATGTATCAAGGTTACTTCCTGGGTGAATCAGGGGATTTTACAAATATGGGCCTGCAAAATGGGGATGCCCCTGTAACGCAGACCAAAATCCAGGAGAGCAAAAGTGCCAGTTTGAGTTTTAATTTGCTTTAAAAAGCAAACCAGAGAAGCCCCAAGCGGCTCCTCAGATCCCCTGTGTTGTACAGCAGAAGCACTGGGCTGTGGAACGCAGTTTTTCCTCTGTCCAGCACTATGACATCATCATTAGGAGATCTGAGGGATGCCCAAACGAGGAGTCAGCTC
Organism: Gastrophryne carolinensis; assembly: GCA_027917425.1. NCBI lineage: Eukaryota > Metazoa > Chordata > Amphibia > Anura > Microhylidae > Gastrophryne > Gastrophryne carolinensis. Next base: position 77,509,742 of record CM051241.1, read on the forward strand.
AGCCGGGTTTCAGCCTAATGTGTTCTTGGCACAGACTCAGACCGGGCCTTACAATATAATTGTACAGGCAGATGAATTCTGGGTAGTTAGCAGCACTCTTTTCCTGGCTATGATGTGATGTATGGCCAGCAGCACATATGCAATAATAATTTCCTATTAATGAGGACCAAAACCCATTGTGGGCAGCTCTAGAGTCTAGGAAAGGATGATTCACTGTCCTAGGGGCATCCTGCTTTGGGATGTTTTGCATTGTGAAAACCCCTAACTTCGAATTGATTCTCAATCCCACGGCACATGCGCAGACTTCAGGCAACATCCACACTCTGCGCACTTTCCATACTCAGCAGACTTGAATTATCCTGGTTGTGCATGTTGGGGGAAGCAGAGATTCTGCCAGGTGCTTCAGAGTGCGGCTGTCAATCAAGGTCGAGGGGAGTTTACGTGGAAACCAATGGGTTTCACACTGTGGGGCATGCCATATGAGGATGCTGTAGGGAAATCTCTTAACTCATTTATGTGTGTTTTTTTCCACTCTGCACGTGTGCAGAGAAGAATTAAACCTATTCTATCTCCTTTCATTCAAAATGATCAGCCCAAACTATGTTGTGATGGACTTGATGGATCAGAGCTAAACCCATGTAAATAGTACTCGGTTTACATTCAACCAGACTTCAGTACAAGCAAGATCATAGAAAAGGCAAGCAACGTTTGGAATATCCCCCCCCCCCCCCCCCTTTCCTTGGCATTCATGATACCAGAAGCCTCCCTGCTTGATGAGGTGGAGTAAGGCTGGTTCTGGGGTGTGGATTCACTTTAATGGAGCTTTATCAGAATAGTGGTCGGAGGGGTTACTTATACATCCCAGCTGAAAAATGTCTTCTGCTGGTAATAAACGGTTCATTCTGCTTTTACTTGCTTGTCTCCTGAGCCAGCATTAACCACGTTAACATCTACCCAAAGCATTGCATGATGGGTAAAAGCTTCTACACTCGCAAAAGAATTGCAAAAGCCTCATTATTCCGGCACAGGCAGGTCTTTGGAGTGGAGGAGCCTCCCCTGTAAAAGCAGAATGGTACATTCTCAAAGTGGTCACCCTGATCCTTCTTTCTTTCAGTAAAAGAAGAAACAAGCATTGCTGAAATATTGTGGTGCAGGGTGTATAAGTGACCCCTCCCCTTGATCTCTAGCATATGTATGTGTATAATATCTTTATTATTGGACCATTTGTTCGTGTTAGCACTGTTTTAATTTATCCTGAGCCACTTTGCCAATATAAACATAGGCCCATGCTTTCTCAGTATTAAAGCAGAACAAAACCCAGGAATTTGATTCTGCCGGGTTTTGTTCCATTCCTCGGGAGAATGCCAAATTTGGATGCCTCTCAGTACAAAAAACTCGCAGGATGCCAGTATTCCCTCACCTTTCCTGGGTCCCACGATGCTTGCGTGGGCTGTCGTCCAATGAGAACTGTTTGCTGTGACTAGGTCATTCGGCAAACAGTTGTCATTGACTTCAATGGGGAGCACAAGTGGCCCCATCTTCAGCAGCGTGCGTGATCCCATTCCAGCCTATCAGGATGGCTGCGGCAGGTGCGCGCACACAGCTCCGGGGATGCGCAGCTTGCTCCCCCCATTCAAAGCAATCAAAAGCTGTTTGCTGACATTTCCACGGCAAACGGCTATCATTGGACGACCATGTGCTGCTGGACCCAAGAAAAGTTAGTGAATACTGGCACCTTGGGGGGTTTCACACAGCGGTGCATCTGCAACGTTCCTTCTATTCAGATTTTCTGACCTAATTTTGCCAAAAAAATCTGAATGGAGAAAGCATGCTGGCCACCTCTCCTCTCTAGCTGTGACTGTTCCCATTCCAGCCATACAGAAAGCAGCGGGAAGGTGGGTGCCTGGGGTTGCGGTTGTGGCACGGGCTTGTGAAAGAGGTGAGTAGGTCAGGAGATCCTGGGGGTTTCACATAAGGGGCCAATTCGGGATGCCCCAGAAAGAGTTAGACCAACCCCCCCAAGCATCTTATAGACTTGATGGCCATGTCCCTTTTTAAAGGTTTAGGTACAGCAATATCAGCTGGATTCCCCTGGGTTGTCTGTCCTCCTCCCCCCCCCATGGCTTACCTTACCCTGCTCCAGGTCGGTACATGCTGGAGAAGTATAATCTATAACTCACACTGTTACAGCTAAGACAACCGCTGTGTGCTGTGGCTTCAAGTTGTCAAGCTCTCAGAGACCTGGTGCAGGATGAAATGATGGTAGGGGGGCTTTGGTGTGCCAAAGAGACTGCTTTAAAGGGGAACATTACAGGTCATGGGGAGTTGGTAAAAACTCCAAAGACCTGGCTTAGGCGCCCCCCCCCCCGGTTCAGCAAATAATTCATGTGAACTTACGTATCTGGTCCCCCGTTGTCCTCCGTAGGGCAGCGCCATCTTGGATTTGCGACATACACTGCACCGCCCCTCAGATCTCGCACATGCACAGTGTAGTGCATAGGCTGCAAGGACACTCAGCGCAGGAGAGCGTGAGATCTGAGGAGTGGCACGCAAGTTTTAAAGAGTGGATGGGCTAGAGGTAAATACGGCTAAGCCCACTGCGATCAGTCAGCGACGGCTAAGGGGTGGGGTAGCAGGTGGATTGCAGCAGGATGCTGCCGTTTTAGATAACGCCAACATCTAAAAGGTAGTGTGGGAGGGGGGAGAGATGTTATCACAGGAACAACAGGAAAAAGGTCTGTTGTTCTTCTTTAATCAGCCTCTATTGGATTCACTAAAGCTAAAAGATAAGATTCACTTCCATATCAGTATTATATAAATCCATGGCAGCCACCATCTAGAATGCAGCTTCCCTAACCACTGATGGGTGGGATCTGACTCGGTTCTGTTCTGGTGAATAGTTTACAATATTCTGGTTCTGTATCCCCTTAATCCCATTCAAGTCTATGGGGGAGGGGGGAAATCAGGATGTGCTTTTGGGTCTCTGGAAAGCAACTGATGTAGCCAAATGCCCCATTTTACATGATGGGAAGAGCCCTTTTTTTATTTGAAACAAAAACATAAGAGATCCCCTTATCCAAAGGAGGTATTTGTGAAATGCCCTTCTTCCACTCTGAAAAGACATTATTCTGTTAAAGGGTCCTCTAGCTTTACATGAAGATGATTTAGGGCCTTATTCATGAAGGGATAGCGTCGGGTAGTGCCTTGTAAATGACAGGTAGCGTCAGGTGAACGCCAGACACGGCACGCAATTACACATTTATCAAGCAAAATCTGTTGAGCAACTGGGATAACGCCATGTAACGTCCGATTCATCATTATCCCAGCCTCAGCGTACAGCCTCTCATATTACCGCTCGCTACCTGGCGCTCTCCCATACATTTCAATGGACGTTCTTTTATTTCTCTTTAACAGGGGGGTTTTTATTTTTTTTTTAAATTTATTCTCAAATAATGTTGTGACCTCTTCTGGCCTAGATAAAAGACATTTTTAAAATATTTTTCAGTTTTTATATAATTGCAGAATTGACATTACAGGTCTGGCATTAATGTGTTCATGTCACAATGTTATTACAATGTAATTCCATATGTTTTTGCTTTGTTACTGGTGGATACATGTTAAATAACAGCCTTTAATCACACAGCCTCTGGCGTTCTGGGCTACAGCGAAGCATTTTTGAGCGCCGGAGGTGTGTGAGGCTGTTTTTTTGAGGTGAGTCAGTCGCACTCACCAGTCGCTAACATGCGCTCCCATACAGCGCTGTACTAGAGAACCACGGCCGAGCACAGCGACTACTAGCGGGCGCTCTGAAATGCCTGCTACAGATGCTTATCTGTTGCTACCTGCCGCTAGTAATGAATCAGCCTGCCCATGTCATTTAGCAGCTAAATAAAAAAAACAAAAGGTTACTTACTTTTTGTCCCATGCAGCTGATTGGTGCTAGTTCAGCGATTACTAACTCACCCATACCTCCCAAGTGTCCCTGATTTGTCCCTCTTTTGAGTCCAGGTCCCGCTGTCCCTTAATTTTTGTCATTTGTCCCTCTTTGAGGTGTAACATGCAGATCAATAAATGATTAATTCGCTTATTTAAAGTGTTTCTATTGTTTTAACCGTTTCTACCTATCTCGTATCCATCAATCAATGAGGGCGTGTGGCCTAATTTAACAAATGTCACTCTTTCCGACCCTGAAAAGTTGGTAGGTATGCTCACCTGATCGCTGGATCCGGGCCCGCGCTTTGTCCTCTCTTCCTGGGTCTCAAAAGGGCCTAAACTCCATTCACTGGAGCTTGTGGCATGGGTCCTGCCATCAGTCACAGTGGCGCGGCCACGTCTTCTCTATTAACTACAATGTGTCAGGCCTCGGCACACTTACTCCATTGCAAGGCATGGTGAGGACGTGCCAGCACTCTTTGACTGATGGCTGGTCGCAGTCCCAAGCCGTTGTTAAACCTGACCCCATGTATTGCCCTTGGATAGTGCGGGATCCAGTGATCAGGTGAGTTATTAATTGCCAGACTAGCACCGATCAGCTGAGCAGGACAAAAGGTAAGTACCCTTTTTGTTTTGTTTTATTTAGCTGCTGAATCACTTTAAAGGAGTAATTATTCTTTTACTGTAAAAATACATTATTCTGTTAAAGTGGACCTCTAACATTAAATGACTATGTTTGGCACTGTCCGAAACTGTGTTCTGTTTTTAAATTGAAGAAGGAATGGCCAAGATATCGAGGTTTACCATATGATTTCTTCTCCTGAAGCAAGTGGGTGTGGCCCTTGGATCTGTGATGCTGCATAATAATCAGCATAATGGGCGGGCTGACAGAAATGTGATGAATCTGGAGGAGGAGGCGGAGGAAGGGGCAGGAGGAGGGAGGGACCAGCAATCCTGTCCCGCTTTGCTGAGCTGTTTGGGGGACAGGATGAAAGAGAGAATGTCATTGGCTGAACCTGTAACACCCAATATCTCGGCCATTTCTGCTTCAATTTAAAAATGGAAAACAGTTTAGGACAGCGCCTACACAATGGTGTAACAATTACCTTTGCCTGCAGTATCACTTTAATTGTGAAGGATACTGTAATTAAAGGGGATTTCTTCTGTTCTAGAAGCACAGTAGGACCAGAACTATCTACCCCTAATAACCCTATCCAACCACGTCTTCCACAAGCCCTCTCCCCATCTTTGCACTACGGCCGCATCCCCGCGCACCTCTAGCAAAGCGCACAGCCACACCAGGCCTTTCTGAAGGCCGCCGCAGGTACACCCACAGCTGGAAGCAAGCAGGGGTAAGACTGGTGGCACTCCCTCCATTCAGATCTGAGGAAGCAGAAAAGGAGATCAGAAAGAAACGTGCATCGCTGATTGGCTGTGCAGGCCACATGCAACGTGGGAAAAAGGTGAGTTTATGGGCGATCTGGGGGATACACACAGCCAAATCAGGATGCCCTACCAGATAGGGCAATACAATACCTTAGGCTATGTGACACCCAGCCAAATGCCTGATCATACTTCGCCGGCATTCCCACAGTGCAGCCGCGATTCTCCTCCAATCAGCTTCTGCGGCAATGCTGAATGGAATCCTAGCCACACCCACGATCGGTAGCGCTGTGCCCCCTGCATCTTTGCGCTGTGCGCAGCGATGCCAGCCATTCAGTTACAGCAGGTTTGGCCACTTACACCCCAAGAAAGATGCAAGAGATGTGGCCGCACATGCACATTGGGCCCATGGCAAAATAAGCATATCACATGGTTTCACATAGTGGGGCATATGCCAGTGATGGATGTCAAACCAGAACTAGCCTCTTATAAACTGGGTTTTGGTCCATTTTAAAGTGGACCAAAACCCAGGATTTTGACTGTCCTGGGTTTTGGTCCTTTCTCCTGGGGCACCCCAATAGTGGGTGCCCCGCTGCGTGAAACCCCCCAGATCGCCGCAGACAACTCACCTCTTCCCGGTCCTACAGCGCATGCGCCTTCATCTAAGGCCAGCGGCTCCGAGCACGCAGAGCGTGCCTGCGCCGGCCATTCACAAATGCCTGGTGCGGGCATGCGCCCTGCTAGAGGGATAGCGGGGATGCGGCCACGGTTCGCGCATGCGCCGTTGGACCGGAAAACAAGGTAAGTGTATGGGGCGACCTGGGGGGTTTCACACAGCAGGGCATCACGATTTTGGATGTCCCGGGGGTAGGGAATCTATCGTCTCAGGAATCTTATAGATTCCCGGGCCGATCGTGGTGGGTTTTGGTCCACTTTAAAGAAAATTGGGACTGCCATATTTTCAAAAGCTTAAAAGATGTTAACCCTTTGCTCCCAGCGTCACTCCTAGATAGATGACAGCATTGTGTGGAAGCAGATGTATCGGACCACACAGTGCGACGTGGTCCTCAGACGATACTGACAGCCAGGAAGTGCTGCTGGAATAATATTTACAGTGGTGGGAGATAGATCACGGCGTGCAGGGGTCAGCACGCGGGGACAGTGTCTCGCAAGCTTGAGAACACGTTAGCCTAGCCTCTGCAGCCCGCTCGGGCTTTGTGTCTGGATACATTCATATTATGGCCTTAATTTATAGGCTGTGCTCTCTTCTGGTACCAAACCAGCTGCTGTAATTAATATTTATTTATATTGTACCATATGGCACTGACACATTATCCCAGCACCGTGCCGCCTGCATAGGCACACAATGATATATTATATAGGTAGACTTTCTTTTCCCAACCTCATTATGTCCCCGTCTGTCAGGCTCCAGTATGACCTTATACCTGTATAGTTGTGTTTGCTGTTTGGAGACCTAGGCAGGGAGAACATGCCAGGACATTCTGGTGCTTGTAGTCCCTTTAGCCAACAGTGGTTAGGAAAATTCTAGAAGACAAGGAGGACTAATTGTCACCAGTGTAGACTTTTGTTTCCCTATCTTACTTTTCTAGATTGTAAGCTCCTATGGCCATTGTACATGGTATAGGAACAGGAATTACTTGTATGACCAGGCCCTCCTCTATACTACTTATGGTGCTGCCTCTTGTTTCTATACCTTACGTCTTTAGATTGTAAGCTCCTATGTCCAATGCACATGGTATAGGAACAAAAATCAAATGTATGACCAGGCCCTCTTCTATACTCTTGTTTCTATACATTACTTCTTTAGATTGTAAGCTCCTATGGCCAATGCAAATGGTATAGGAAAAAAAATAAATGTATGACCAGGCCCTCTTCTATACTCTTGTTTCTATACATTACTTTTTTAGATTGGAAGCTCCTATGGCCAATGCACATGGTATAGGAACAGGAATTAGATGTATGTCCAGGCCCTCCTCTATCCTATCCTTCCTCCTCTATCCTACTTATGGCGCTGTCTCTTGTTTCTATACATTACTTATTTAGATTGGAAGCTCATATGGCCTATGTCAGTGGTGTAGGAACAGGGTTCATAACTAGGCCATAGTTTGTATTACTTGTTTCTATAACTTCATTTTCTTTATTGTAAGCTCATTTGTGCAAGGTCATCCGATATAAGATACCCTGCAGGGTAAAAGCCTGTTGGTTACTCTCTCATCAATCCTTGATCTCATGGCGCATGTGCGGGCCTCTGGTGGCATCTCTGTGCCGGCAGGATTTAACGCCGGCTGGTGGGACCACGCAGGCCAGAGGGAGCGGAGATGCTGCAGGGTGTGGCTAAGCTTGGCCGCAGCTGTGGGATTGAGGACCCAGGTGAGTTTATAGTGAAACCAGGGGGTTTACACTGTGGGATGCCCCTAGGGAAATATCTTAAAGAGGAACATATAATTTACATTATAATCAAATCAATTACAAGATTGTCGAAAACTGATGTGTATGTGATAAACTAAGTTTTGTACAGCCTTCTAGGGGGTATTTAGTAATGTGTAGCTAGCTCTTCTGCATTTGAGAAAACATCACACCTATAATCTTTGTTAAACCGGACCTCCAGCCAAGGTAAACCCATTGGTCACTGCAACCCACATCCCCGGGAATCCCAAATTAAATACCTACAAAGTCACCAGGTTTGTGCTCCAGTACTGCTTACGCGTCCCATGTAACAGTCACCGGCCTATTAAAGGAGCAGTATCGCAAATTTTTCTTGGTGACTTATATTTAAATGGTACTTTGAATGTAGGTAAGTGTTGGAGTAAGAATTACAAATGTAGAAAAAAATGATGTTTGTGTTGAGCAGCTGGAGCCTAATAGCTCATGTTTATGTCTTCTGAGTGTCGGAGCCCGACACTCTGGCCTGTTCCATGCTGAGGAGAGGGGTGAAACAATGTATCAAAGTATCAGCTGTTCAGTGCTGGCAGCCGTCCAGCATCAGATAACAACATTGCAACATTGCCTGGCCAGAACTCATATATCTAAAACAGAGAGAAAAGCTCTAGAAGTCATTTAGCTGATTTTGACAGTTTTCCCTTCATGTTGGCTCTGCTGCAGAATCTTTCAGTTTACCATTTTCTCTTTCATATTCTTATTTTTAATTTTTCCATATGATCTTTCTTTCAGCTTTGTGTGTTTTGAGCAAAGCCCAACCCAGGATTTTCACTATCTGGAGTTTTGTTTTGTGCCCCTAGGGGCATCCCGACTTGGGATGCCCTGATATGTGAAATCCCCGAGTTCGCCTGTGAAAACGTACCTTTCCCTGTCCCACAGCGCATGCGCGGGCTCTCATCCAATCAGCTCTGTTTGCACGCAGATGGGGAGCCTGAGCAGTAACCTTCCTGGCCGCCCGGCTTGTCTAAATGACTATCTGCGTGAGCGCGCCAGAAAAATGGGGGGATCTGTGGTTATCCAGGGGTTGTTTCACACAGTGGGGCATCCTGATTTAGAATGCCCAAGGGGGAAGGTCAATGGACGGGTCTTATAGACTTCAGGGTCGGCAACTCAGGGTTTTGTTCCACTTTAATACCTTTAGATTTTCCTGCACAGTTATTCAAAGAAGAATTTCAGTTATTTTCAGTCAGTTTAGTTTATTTTGTATAGATTTTACACATTTGAGTCACCTGGTCTCATAACAAAAGCAGCACCTCACACACACACAGCCGTTACCACTGATTACAGTGTCAGCCTCTGAGGTAAAGTGTTGCTAGGAAAACCAGTGGGCTAAATGAAGCAGCTCACTAAATACAACCCAGCAGATCCCCCTATTCAGCAAATGGACTGAGCCATTGTCATTATACAATTTAAAAGTCAGGCATATATTTTTTCCTTTTTCTATCGCCACATTATTTATACACATGTTAGAAGCTATTGTGTGGCTATTTAATTATTTATCTTTTTTAATGCAAATTTCGCGATACTGCTCCTTTAATTTCTCTGGGTGGGTGTGCTCCAACCTGGCAAAAATGTGCCGCCAATGGGAAACATTGGTTATTTGGTGCACGTGCATGCACTGCCATGGTCCCAGGGACTCAGAATGGTGAGTATTATCAGTTTTAGGCTTCCTAGACAGGTATCCCAAAATCTGGTTGCCAGGGGGTCATGGCATAAGATGGCCCACTGGACAATTTAGACCTTAGCTTTGCTTTGAAGCAGGACCTACATCCTAGAAGTGTGAGCTGATACTCTTCTATTTCCTCCATCCAGCAGGGGTCTGGAAACTGCAAAACACACTGCAGTAGCCAGCATCTCCTACTGGATGAAGTGCTGGTTGCCTCAGTGAGTATCTGACGGGAGTCCGGAAGCCACAGCACACAGCAGCAGCCAGTGACTTCTTTAAGAGGACAAGCAGGCCCCTTTGTGAACAGATATTAACCTACTCCCTTCTAGTTCTCCACCTGCCCACAGACCTGTCCTTGGGGGGGGCATCTGTTCATGCCTGCCTAATAATTATGGTTCTTAAGGGGGAATCTGCTCCATCTGCGCCGCTACACCGCATACTGTACCTAATTATGGGCCTTGAGGAGGGAATCTAAGCTTTGCCTAAAAATGATGGGCCTTGGGGGAGAGGACTATGCTCAGGCCCCCTAATATTCAGGGGGTCCGTGAGCTGGTCCTCTGTTTCAAAAGTTTAAGGACCCCTTATTATAGGTTATGGGGGATCCAGACACTACAGGCTGTAGTTTATTGTATATCCTGGCCTCCCAACCTATGTGTGATGATCGTCTGGCTGGGGAGAGAGGGGGGGGGGGGGGGTCAGACATTGTGTCTGTATGGGGCCCAAACATTTCTGCTGCTACAGCTCCACCTGATGGGGGTATGGAAACCCCAGCACACAGTGCAAAAGCCAATGCCTTCTTTCGGAGGAAGTACTTCTCACCTATTCCCTTCAGGGTCTCCATCTGACGGGGGTCTGGAAGCGGCAGCAGACAGTGTCAGCAAGAGCCATTAATTAGAGTATAATCTGGTCCATTGGGAAGCTGATATTAACCTACTCCCTGCTACAGCTCCACCTGACGGGGGTATGGAAACCGCAGCACACAGTGCCAGGGGCCAATGTCTTCTATTGGAGGAAGTGCTGGTTGCTGCATTGAGCAGCTTCTCACCTATTCCCTGCAGGGTCTCCATCTGATGGGGGTCTGGAAGCGGCAGCACACAGCAGCAGCCAGTGCCTTTTATTGGGGGATAAACTGGTTCCTTGGTGAGAAGATATTAATCTACTCTATGCTAGATCCCCAACTGACAGGGGACTGGAAACCACAGCACACATGCAGCAACCAGTGCCTTCTATTGGAAGAAGTGCTGGCCACTTTGACTACTCACACTCATTATGTGGAGGGTCTCCATTCAATGGGGATCTAGAAGCCGCAGCACACACTGCATCCTCTGGTGCCTCCTATTGGTGTGAGGTAGCTGACAGGGACAGGCTTCCTTGTAATAAACATGTAGATCAACTTGAAGCATTGGTCCACCTGAGCTGGGACGGGCATCCCTGTTTTGAGTGTGGTGTTTCTTTTTTCATTCCTGTCATGGCGTATTTGCTGACATGCATCCCTCCATCCTTCTCCCCTCCTGGACTTTGTTTGTCTGGGCCGGTCCCCCTCCCGCTCTGTGTTTTCTCTCATTTCCTCCCCCACATCTGACATTTTCCATCCTGGTTCACATATCCTGGAGCCTTCCAAGTGGCTGAACTGTTCCCCTGATTAAATGCAAACACCAGGCAGGGAGAAGGGCCGGCGCGGGCCTGTGAAGAGGGCGTGCACACTGACATCTTAGCCGCAGATTAGCAGGTGCACAGCCACTATTTACCTTCATCTCTGAGGCAGCGACTAACGTTTACTTATGCTGTTTAATGGTAATCATGGCTGTACCACATCATGTGCACCAGGCCTAATCTATAAAGCGGACCTTATGTTGGCTTAGGTGCTTAGGGGGATTCTGTCTCTGTAGGACTGGTTTCCCCTCAGCCCTGCACCTCAGCTGGAGGACTGGAAAATGCTGCACACTATTGTGTACCGCCAATCCCATGTGACAGAGCAACACACAGAAAAGGGGAGTCTGAGGCATTCTGAAGGCCTCACCTCCCTGGGACCAAGCTGTCAGGCAGGAGAAAGGTCTGCTTTTAATTTGGCCTATAGTTAAAAATGACTTTATACCCCTTTTAACACTCAACCCTGTGGCATCCTAGTTTGGGGTGCTTCCAAAGGTAAAGCCAAGATTGGATATTATATGATGGGGGCAGGAAGTAGCTGCACACTTCAGTGAAGCCTGTCTCCTATTGGATGAGCTGCAGATTCCACGCATGTGTGTAGCTATTAACTGTCCCCCAATGAACTGAACCAGGACCCACCCTGGCACATACCGGTAATTACATGTGAGGGTTTAGGTCCACTTTAAAAGAGGACACCAAAACTGACTGGAGGTCTGCTCCCCCTTGCAGCATGGGGCATCCTGATCACCCAAACCGGTGAAGGGGCATTTCTTTGGTTACTTGGAAGTTCTTGTAAGGTGAAGGGGTATTTCCTTGGTTATGAGGAGGTTCTTATAAAGTGAAGGGGTATTTCTTTGGTTATGAGGAGGTTCTTATAAAGTGAAGGGGTATTTCTTTGGTAATATGGAGGTTCTTTTAAAGCAAAGGGGTGTTTTCTTGTTATGTGGAGGTTCTTGTAAAGTGAAGGAGTATTTCTTTGGTTACTTGGAAGTTCTTGTAAGGTGAAGAGGTATTTTTTTTTGGTTATATGGAGGTTCTTTTAAAGTGAAGGGGTATTCTTTTAGTTATATGAAGGTTCTTTTAAAGTGAAGGGATATTTCTTTGGTTATATGGAGATTCTTTTAAAGTGAAGGGGTATTTCTTTGGTTATATGGAGGTTCTGATAAAGTAAATGGGGTATTTCTTTGGTTATATGGAGGTTCTTATAAGGTGAAGGGGTATTTCTTTTGTTATATGGAGGTTTTTGTAAAGTGAATGGGTATTTCTTTTATTATATGGAGGTTTTTGTAAAGTGAAGGGGCATTGCTTTGGTTAAAGACAACCTTATGGAATGAAGGGTTTTTTATTTGGTTTGAGGGATCCTCTTATGGAATGAAGGAGGTTTTCATTCATTAGAGGGTGTCTTCTATGGACTGATGCCTGTATATGGTCGTTTATGAAGGTACTTGTGGACTGAAGAGTTGTTCTCAGGTGTGGCACTAGAATTTGTAACATTTCCTAAACCTATAAGGATCGATTCAGCACTTGACATTTTTTTTTTCAGATTTTTCGCAAGATTTTTTTCCTTTCCTCTGGAGGAAAGCTTGAAAATTTAGCTTGGAAATCCTTTAAAAATGTGCACAGGTAAATATGGTGCTGACTTGCGCCGAGGGAAAATCATGAGAAAAGGCAGTTTCTCTAAAAAAAAAAGTGAGTAAAAAAATACCGTGCTGAATCAGCTGCATAGTGGTGCAGTGTGGGTTGCACACATTTATTTTTTGACACTTAGAGGTTCGTTCAGCACCATTTGTAAAAAGTGCTCTTTAGGTGAAAAAATGTGCTTTTCACACTTGGTACTGAATCACCCCTTTGATTTAGAACCAGGGGCAGTACTTAAGAATTAAGAAGTACCTTTCACCTTCATTCTAGAGCACCAGGTGTAAATATTTTATTTTTTACTGAAAGTGCACTTTTTACAAATGGTGCTAAATCAACCTCTAAAGGTTTGCAAACAATCTAATAAACAATAAATGTGCACAAGCAATATTAAAGTGGAACAAAACCAGGATTTTGACTATCCCGAGTTTTGTTCTGTGCCTATTAAGGGATTCCCCCGCTGTGTAAAACCCCTCACAACAACCATACAAACTCACCTTTCCCCGGTCCTATGGCGCATGCGTATGGCTCTGTTCACATGCAGGGCTTCGGCAGAAGGAGCGAGCATGGTCGCATCACCTTCTGTGCGTGTGCTCCCGTCTCCATCCTATCTGAATGGCTGGGCACAGGAGCATGCGCACGGTCTATAGATGCGGGGATGTGGCAGTTGTTGTTTACATCAGCAAGGGAGCCAGAATGGAGGTGAGTGTTGCAGCGGCCCAGGTGGTTTTCACACAGCAGGGCACCTGGGATGCCCGGACGAAAGCCAGTGGCCATCCTGCTATGATTTTGCATCGCTTTAAAGTGGACCAAAACCCACGGCAATCGGCCCAGGAATCTATAAGATTCCCAGGTCAGTCGATTTCCTCCCCCCCAGGGCATCCAAAATTGGAACGCCCCACTGTGTGAAACACTCCAGGGCGCCCCATACACTTACCTTGCTTCCAGCAGTGCCCTCGCCAGGCATTTGGGCACGCTCCCTGTTAGAAGGAAGCGTGATATGCGGCCAGCAGCACGCTTGGAGGCCTTAGACGATGTGATGTCAGCAGCTCCAAGCGCCCAGATTGGACGAGTGGCGGCACATGCACTGTAAGACCGGGAAGAGGTGAGTCACCTACAGCGATTTGGGGGATTTCACACAGCGGGGCACCCCCGATCGGGGGAAACGGTACTATTTACTTATTTGTGCCAGTTAAATATCCCCCCCCCCCCAGGATTTCTTACCTCCCTTACCCGAAAACATCTGGTGTATCTCTTCTTCTCTCCGGTTGCAATTTCTGCACAGTTCCTTAAAGCGGACCTTCACCCTGAATAAGAGCATATCTTATATGTTTCCCACACCCTATACATACAGATTGCTCACATTAAAATCACCCTACCTGCATCTACTGCATGTTATGAGCCTTTAAACATCCAAGATGGCAGCTCATGTAGCATCAGGCAGCCTGCAAACAGGAAGTGCCTTCTGTCGCTCTGGATTCTGGAATTGCTGACCTTTGTGACTAAAAACTTAAAATATATTAAATTTAGATGCTGGGGAATAGTTTTTGAAGGGTTTGGGCTTTTCATTAAATCATACTGAAGGTCCGGTTTAAAACGAATACTAACCTACAGGTGTGCTAGCTCTTTCAGCTACTATATAAATGTAAACTCATACATAAGTCCAAACAATACGTTCTGCAGAACTGTGGAGAACTGTCTGAATCCCACTCCTGGGTGTTCTTTGGTCTTGGGGGTATTGAATGGAATAGGGGGGGCACATTCGGGTAGGGTGGGGTCATACTGCCCTTAATATATGAAAAAGAGCCTTTTTCATATATTAAGCAGAGCTTTTGTCTCTCCTATTTCCAGTCCCCGTCTCTCCCTTGCATCCTTCTGTTCTGCATTTTCCTTCATCCCTCTGTAGATGTTGGACCGCTATCAGAAATTCCAATATCCCATGAAAAGCCTATTTTTATTCCCCAGTACTAACAGTGATCGATCTTGACAGAAACTTGACACACACTATCAGTGGGGGGACTACAATTCTCAGGATGCCTGACCATCCTCTAGCTGGCAGGTGAAGCTGAGAGAAGGCGTTCCTCCTCCTCCTCCCTCGAAAAGTCAGCCATGACAGAAGTGGTCCACAGTACGTATAGGATCTCCGAGGCATTCCTATGGGAATGGGAGAGCTCACAACTTAGGGTCCTCTGTTTGCCATGAAGCGGTCCTGCCTGCCAGGTCCTGCAGCTGAGATTCCAATACATTTTGTTTGGTTACATCTTTTGGGCAGAGAGGAGCAGGATTCCCCCATGAGTCACGCAGACGTGAAACTTGACTGGACCTCGCTTACAAGTTACAGTGAACTAAGCAGAGCGCGCTCTCTGATATCGCTCCATGTACCTGATCCGCCTCTCCTCCTCATCTGGCTTTAATAGGATGTGCTCAGACGCTCGCTGAGTACATAAGCGCATTTTGTTGACAGATGGAAGTGAGCACTGATCCCCAAAAACCCCTGTACTCCTGCAGGCAGATATCTGACGTCTGGGCCTTATCGGCATCATTCCAGCACTTTACACTGTCACATATTATTAGTATTGCTTTAGTGCCAAACTCCTGCCACCTCCTTTTAACTTTTGGAGTTGAGAAATTTTAGATACAGATTAATATTCGTATTCTAAGTGTGTCATACACTCCACTTCGATCTTCATGACATCTGGGTAATCTCCAGTAGAGGGCGAACTTCTGCAGAGATGAATATGCAAAAAAAGAAAGCCCCTCCCGGTCCATATATACCTGGGACCTCCCACCAATTCCCCAGTTCCTTCTCTGCAGGGAAGGCGACAAGACAGAAGATGAAGACTTCTTTTACTTGCAGGTAAGCCGGGCCCGCGCCCGACCGTTTATTATCCCTATTACTGCCAGGACCTTTTAAATTGCCCTATATTGAGCCTCCCAGCTTAGGCTGCGGGTCCTGGTGAGGGTAGGAGCACCCTATGGGTGCGGAAGGAGCACTGCTCCACCGTGAGGCCTCATTATGGGGTAGGCGGTTATCCAGGTTTTTGGTGATCCTGGTGCGGGATGCCCCGTCCCTACATGCCTGTGGCCTTATTATGGCCGGGTTTCCACCCCCCCTTCCGGGTCCCTTACTTCTCTCTGGGGGGAGGGGGGGCGGCTGGCGGGCCGTCATCCTCGGTCTCTCCCTTTTCATTTATTAAGATTTATATATGAGTGTATGTGTGCGTTGGTGTTTCACTTTACTTTGTGTTGTGTGTGAGTGTGGATCTCCTGGAAGTATCCCTGGATGAATTGGTGCATGGTGCTTTACTAGCCCGTGGTGGCTTTCCTGTTAGCCTGGGGAGCTTCTCTCCCTCAGGCTGTGTTAAGAAAAGGGGGCGGGCGCTCGACACGGCCGCGTTAGCCCCGCCCCCTCATTCGGCGCGTTTTGGGGGGGCTTCACTGGCCAAATCCGCGCTGCTGGGAGGGGGGTGGAGCTGGAAAAGCGCGCCTTCGGCGCTGGCCCGCCCCCTTCCTGCTTCTCGGCTTCTCCTCAGATCGGGGGCCATTTTTGCTGCCTTGCTGCAGTTGCTGCTGCCGTTCTTGGGGACAGGTAGGGGCCTGTTGGCCACCTCTTTGTCACTTGGGGGTCCCTCTCTGGTGGGGGGGGCCCCTTGTGGTGCTTTTTTTTGCAGGTTTTGCCATTTAATTATTTAATTTAATTAAAAAAAAATATATATATATATATATATTTACTGTATAGTAATTGATATGCCTTATTGTGTGTTGCAGATTGCTTCATTATTGTGCATGTTAAGGGGTTCCTCCTGGTCCTGGGGTCCCTAGTGTAAATTTGATCACCTCAAATCCTCCCACCGGGACTTTTAAGAGGCATCCCGGGTTGCTTAGGCATAAATTCCCTGCGGTCTTGCAACTGACCACAAAAATCACCATATGGAGGCTACGCAGGATACTGGGCTCGGGCTCCCTCTGGGACAATCCGGGCCATGTGTGGGGTGTGGGGTATCCCTTACGGGGGAGAATGTGCTGATCTGTATACCATGTGCACAAAAGGCCATAACGCGGCAGTCTGGTACCCAGCCTTCTGGGTCGGCTCCTCCCGCTTCATCGCCTTCCCCTCCCCGCCTTATCCGTACCCCAAGTGACATTGGTGCCAGCGGGGAGTCGCACTCTGATGTTTGTGCTAGGTTGGCCAGCATCGAGAATGTTTTTGGTAGCATGGGGGGCAAGAAGGCCCAGGCTAAAAAGAGACATTTGTCGTCGGCCCAGTCCTTGTGGGATGTTGACGACGATTCCATTGATTTGTCGGATTATTCCCCGTTAGTGTAGGGGGAATTGTATGAGGAAACGGAGACTATGTTCAGTCTGGTGATGCTGATGTCGGGCAGGCGCTGGGGGATGCCGTCGATACGGCCACTGTTTTGTCACATCTATTGGAGGTGTTGGATGACTCCTCTCAAGAAGGGGGAATTTTTGGGGGCCCGCAAGCCCCGTCTGGAATTCCCTACCCAGGGTCACTTTGATGCGCTGATCCTGAAAGAATGGGAAAGGCCCAGTCGGCTTCCTGGTGTTCCTCAGGGATGGGATAAGAAGTATCCTTTCCCGGTGGAGGCGGTTAAGCGATGGTCTTCTCCTCCCGCGGTCGATGCGCCAGTTTTGGTTTTGACCAACTCTTCTGTGCTGAACACCCCTGACGCCACTTCCCTTAAGGATGGCGAGGACGAGCGGCTTGATCAGATGGCGTGTCACGCATTTGCCAGCGTGGGCTCGGCCCTGCAGCCTGTTTGTGCATCTGCCCTAGTGTCGCTTGCTACCAGGTCTCTTATAGCCTGGGGTTCCAAGCCCAAGCCCGCCGTTAAACCGGCTCAGCAATGAAGGGGCTCCTTCACCCGCACGGGTGGGGGGGACGGCTGCGGCTCTTCTTCCAGGTCTGGGCCCGGGAGGTCACAGACATTTGGATTTTGGAAGGGGTCTCCTCCGGGTGCAAACTGGAGTTCGAGTACTGGCCGCCTCCAAGATTCTTAATGTCTCGGGTGCCGTCGGACCCTGAGGCTGCACAGGGGCTTCTGTTAGAAGTAAAAAAAAAAAAAAAAACCTTCTGGACATGGGAGTTATTTGCCCGGTGCCTCAGAGAGAGGCAGGGGTTACTACTCCAACCTTTTCACGGTTCCCAAAAAGGAGGGTTCGGTGAGACCCATTCTAGATCTCAAGGTTCTCAACAGGTTTATCAGAGCCAAAAAGTTCTGCATGGAGACTCTGTGCTCGGCTATCAATTCCCTTCGCCAAGGGGATTTTATGACATCCATAGACATCAAGGATGTGTATCTGTATGTTCCGATTTTGCCGGCACATCAGAGATTCCTCCGGTTTGCGGTGGAGGAACAATTTTTTCAGTTTGTAGCCCTTCACTTCGGACTGACCTCGGCGGGTCTTCACCAAGGTCTTGGTAGGAATAATGGCTCTGCTCAGACCTCAGGGCATTCGCATTGTGCCTTATCTGGACGACCTGTTGATCTCAGCTTCTTCCCTCCGTCAGGCGGAGCTGGACACCCACCAGGTGGTGTCGACTCTGGAGAGGTTCGGGTGGGTGATCAACCGCCCCAAGTCTTCTCTCTCTCCGTCACGAGTGATTTCATTTCTGGGCATGAATCTGGATACCATTCAGGCCGGTGTGCTTCTGCCCCAGACCAAGGTGCAGGGGATTCAGGATCTGATCATCCTTCTTTGGGCCAGTCCTTGTCCCTCTATCCGACAGGGGCTTGATGGTGTCCTTCTTCGAGGCGGTACCGTTTGCACAGTTTTGCATGAGATCTCTTCAATTTCACCTATTGACGCATTTGGACAGGTGTCCGCAGTCATTGGATCAACCTTTCAGGATGTCTCCCAGGGTTCGGCAGTCCTTTCGGTGGTGGCTGGACGCGAGCAACCTGTTGAAGGGCAGATCCTTTCTGGTCCTTTGTTGGGAGACGTTTTTCACGGATGCCAGCCTGTTGGGCTGAGGAGGTTATTGGAAAAGTCATCAGTTCAGCGGGGTGTGGGGTCCTCAGGAGGCTCACACCCCCATCAATGTCTTGGAGCTCAGAGCCATCCGACTGGTTCTGGCACGGCTGACCTCACATTTACAGGGTCTACCGGTTCAGGGTCGTGCAGACAACCGAACGGCGGTAGCTTCCATCAATCACCAAGGAGGGACTCGCAGCAGGAGTGCCCTCAGGGAAGTCTCTCTGATCCTGCACTGGGCGGAGAGCAATGATCCTTGCGTTTCGGCAGTCTACTTTCCGGGAGTGGAGAACACGGAGGCTGATCTGGGTTTTATGTACCTGTTTCCGCCCGTCTCCATGCTGGGCAAGGTAGTTCACAAATTGGTTCTAGAAGGGGCACCAGCAATTCTGGTGGCTCCAAGGTGGCCAAGAAGGGTTTGGTACGCAGACGTTGTAAGGCTGGCCGTAGATCAGTACCAGCTTCCCATGTTGCCGGATCTGTTATCTCAGGGTCTACTACTTTACCCCAATTTACAAACGCTGGCTTTGACGGCTTGACTGCTGAAACCTTCATTCTGAAGGAGGAAGGTTTGTCTGCGGCCATTGTTCAGACTTTGATTAGAGCTAGGAAGAAGTCCTCTTCTGGCATTTTCTATAGGACTTGGAGGTCCTATTTTGATTGGTGTGAGGCTAGGGCCTTGCCTTGTAGGGTGTTTTCGATTCCTAGGATTTGGGAGTTTCTTCAGCATCATCTGGATCTTGGGTTCCAGCTTAGTACTTTGAAAGGACAGGTTTCTGCTCTGTCGGTTTTCTTCCAGAGGTCTTTTGCCTTACACCCACTGGTTAAGACCTTTTTCCAAGGGGTTGCGCATGTGCGCCCCCCTCGGAAGGCTGTGGTTCTGGTTTGGGATTGGAATTTGGTTATTTCGGCTCTCCAGGGTCCTCCTTTTGAGCCGCTACAGGATATGGCTCTTTTGGTGCTCACTCAGAAGGTTGCTTTCTTGGTGGCTATTACCTCTGTTCGGCGTGTCTCTTGAGTTGGCGGCCCTGTCGATTCAGGCCCCTTACTTTGAGAGACACCAGGATAAGGTGGTTTTTCGCTTTAAGCCAGATTTCCTTCCTAAGGTGGTGTCTGCCTTCCACTTCAATCAGGATATTGTTCTCCCTTCCTTGTGTCCTAAGCCTAACAATGACAAGGAGAGGGTTCTGCACAATTTGGATGTCGTTCGCTGCGTGAAGTTCTATTTGGTGACTACTTCTTTTTTCCGCAAGACGGATGTTTTTTTCGTGGTGCCCTGCGGGCTCAGAAAAGGATTGGCGTCCGCCAAGTCTACCATTAGTAAATGGATTCGTCAGGCCGTTGTTGGGGCCTATTCTGCTAAGGGGAGGACTCCCCCTTTTAGGGTCACAGCGCACTCTACTGGTGCTGTGGGTGCATCCTGGGCTTTTCAGCACCAGGCTTCTGTTGAACAAGTTTGTAAGGCTGCTACTTGGTCTTCCGTTCATACTTTTTCCAAGTTTTACAAGGTTGATGTGCGGGCTTCAGCGGATGCTGTTTTTGGCCGCAAGGTTCTGCAAGCTGCAGTGGTTTGAGTTGGTACATTCTTTACTGTTTCTGGTTCCCACCCATGACGGACACTGCTATTGGATGTCCCACATGTCATGAAGATCGAAGTGGAGTGTATGGCACACTTAGAATAATATCGTTTTGTGAGTACTCACCTTTAAAACGGGTATTATGAGTGTGCCATACACTCCACTTCGCCCAACCCCTTTTTTTCAGGTATTCTGGAGCTTTTTATTTGGTGAACTATTGGTTTTGATTGTTAAGGTTATAATTGGTTCTTCCTGGTCCCCTTATTGCTTTTTTACACTGGGAAATTGGTGGGAGTCCCAGGTATATATGGGGCTTTCTTTTTTTGCATATTCATCTCTGCAGAAGTTCGACCTCTACTGGAGATTACCCACATGTCATGAAGATCGAAGTGGAGTGTATGGCACACTCATAATACCCGTTTTTGTGAGTACTCACAAAACTGTATTTTTGCTATCTCTGACCAAACTTAGATCTAACCTCACTTCCTGTTGCCATAGACAAGAACGGAGTTTAACAGAAAATCTGCATGTTTTATCTTAACTGAAAAGTGACAACAACCCAACAAATAGTGAGGTGGGGTAATGGTCCTGAGCTGTCCATCAGAGATTCTGGCAGATTCTCAGGTCCATCAGGTCTTTTGACCTGAATTACTTAGGTTTTTCCCGCTCTTTGGTGGTGAGAACTCCCCTAAAGATTTATGGGGTAAGTAACATTTCCTGGCCAGATGGGTTGTTAGTAACCTCACCTCAGCCTTTGTATATCGTTTATATTGTTTGTTGTATATACAGCTTAAAGTAAAAAAAATGCCCCAAAACAGGGACTGATGCATGAAAGTGGACCAAAACCCAGGATTTTGACTATCCTGGGCTTTAGTCTTTGCACCCCGATTGGGGGTGCCCAGCTGTGTGAAACCTCCCAGGTCACCCGAACTGACCTTTCCCCAGTCCTACGGTGCATGTGCAATCTCATCTTGGCTCGCGTCCTCGGCTTGGCACATATAAGGAGCCAAGTGTCGCTGGCGACGCATCCCCGCTATCCTCTAACAGGGAGCGTGCCCACGTTGGCCATTCACAAATGCCTGGTGCGGGCATGTGCGCTGCTAAAGGGATAGTGGGGATGCGGCGCTGCTCGTGCATGTGCCGTTGTACTGGGGGTTAAGGTGAGTATACCGGGGGGTGTCACAAAGTGGGACATCCTGATTCTGGATGCCCCGGGGGGAGGGAATCAAGTGGCCTGAGAATCTTATAGATTCCCGGGGCCGATCTACGTGTTTTTTCCACTTTAAAAAGCCTTCTATTTCCTTTCTAACAGCCAATATTTTTTAACTCACGTGTTTTATTTCCTTACTCACAGCGGTTACTTTGTAACTCACAGCCATTATTTCCTAACTCGTATCTGGCATTTCCTAACTCACATCTTTTATTTATTAACTCACAGCTGTAATTTCCTAACTCGCATCTGTTATTTCCTAACTCCCAGCCGTAATTTCCTAACTTGCATCTGTTATTTCCTAAGTCACAGCTGTTATTTCCTTATTCACAACTGTTATTTCCATACAGCTGATATTTCCTTACAGCTGTTATTTCCTCACTCACATCTGTTATTTCCTAACATACATCTGTTATTTCCTTATTCACAACTGTTATTTTCTTACTCACGTCTGTTATTTCCTTACTCATGTCTCTGTTATTTCCTTACGCACAGCGGTTATTTTATTTCCTAACCCACAGCTGTTATTTCCTTAGAGCTGATATTTCCTTACTCACCGCTGTTATTTCCTAACCCACAGCTGATGTTTCCTAACTCACAGCTGATATTTCCTTACTCACAGCTGATATTTCCTTGCTCACAGCCATATTTTCCTAACTCACTTCTGTTATTTTCTAACTCACATTTTTTATTTCCTAGCTTACAGCTGTAATTTTCTAACTCACATCTGTTATTTCTTAAGTCACAGCTGTTATTTCCTTACTCACAGCTGCTATTTCCTTACTCACATCTGTTATTTCCTTACTCACACCTGTTATTTCCTTACTCACACCTGTTATTTCCTTACTCACACCTGTTATTTCCTTACTCACATCTGTTATTTCCTTACTCACACCTGTTATTTCTTTACTCACGTCTATTATTTCCTTACTCACATCTGTTATTTCCTTACTCACACCTGTTATTTCCTTACTCACATCTGTTATTTCCTTACTCACACCTGTTATTTCCTTACTCACACCTGTTATTTCCTTACTCACACCTGTTATTTCCTTACTCACACCTGTTATTTCCTTACATCTGTTATTTCCTTACTCACACCTGTTATTTCCTTACTCACACCTGTTATTTCCTTACTCACGTCTGTTATTTCCTTACTCACGTCTGTTATTTCCTTACTCACGTCTGTTATTTCCTTACTCACGTCTGTTATTTCCTTACTCACGTCTGTTATTTCCTTACTCACGTCTGTTATTTCCTTTCTCACGTCTGTTATTTCCTTACTCACGTCTGTTATTTCCTTTCTCACGTCTGTTATTTCCTTTCTCACGTCTGTTATTTCCTTTCTCACGTCTGTTATTTCCTTTCTCACGTCTGTTATATCCTTTCTCATGTCTGTTATTTCCTTACGCACAGCGGATATTTTATTTCCTAACCCACAGCTGTTATTTCCTTACAGCTAATATTTCCTTACTCACACCTGTTATTTCCTTACTCACACCTGTTATTTCCTTACTCACATCTGTTATTTCCTTACTCACACCTGTTATGTCCTTACTCACGTCTATTATTTCCTTACTCACGTCTATTATTTCCTTACTCGCGTCTGTTATTTCCTTTCTCACGTCTGTTATTTCCTTTCTCACGTCTGTTATATCCTTTCTCATGTCTGTTATTTCCTTACTCACGTCTGTTATTTCCTTACTCACGTCTGTTATTTCCTTACTCACGTCTGTTATTTCCTTACTCACGTCTGTTATTTCCTTACTCACGTCTGTTATTTCCTTACTCACGTCTGTTATTTCCTTACTCACGTCTGTTATTTCCTTACTCACGTCTGTTATTTCCTTACTCACGTCTGTTATTTCCTTACTCACGTCTGTTATTTCCTTACTCACGTCTGTTATTTCCTTACTCACGTCTGTTATTTCCTTACTCACGTCTGTTATTTCCTTACTCACGTCTGTTATTTCTTTACTCACGTCTGTTATTTCCTTTCTCACGTCTGTTATTTCCTTTCTCACGTCTGTTATTTCCTTTCTCACGTCTGTTATATCCTTTCTCATGTCTGTTATTTCCTTACGCACAGCGGATATTTTATTTCCTAACCCACAGCTGTTATTTCCTTACAGCTAATATTTCCTTACTCACAGCTGGTATTCCTGTTTGCCTGTTATTTCCTAAGTCACAGTTTGTATTTCCTTACTCAAACCTGGTATTTACTAACTCACAGTTGGTATTTCGGTGCTCTCAGCTTTTATTTACTTACTTGCCGCTGCTGCTATTTCCACAAACGTTTGACTTAAAAATATGCAAGTATTTTGCACTATAGTAATGTTGTTCACCCAAAAATGGGGTTTGCTCCACTTGAATGTTTTAGACACTCTGAAGCCCAACTGACTCCAATGTAATGCGCACAGTGTGCTTGTATCCCCCAACCCTCCAAGCTCAGATGACGGCATAATATGAGGTGACCCTTAATTTTATCTATCTTTATTTTTGGTAAGTTGAGCAGATGGGGAAACTAGGGGGGCAAATTGGGATGACCTGGGGGGAATGCAAACCAGACCTAGCGTCTTATAGGACATATGTTCCCCCCCCCAGTCCAAGCAATCTCATCTTTTGTTTTGATGCTGGTAAGGAGTAATAAGGTCATTTTCACTGAGTTACTCCAGGATATCATCAAATCTTAAATCGGCTTGCCCACCATAAATGTTGATCTGCTCTGTATTTCCCTTTAGACTCCATTTTGAATATTGGCATCACGTTTTACTATGCACCAATCCTGTGAAGCAGACCCTGACATTATGGAATGTTTAAAATATTAAAAAAAACAATTGGCTTGTCTATTACTGTATTAAATTCCCTTAAATCACTGGGGTTTATGCCATCTGGACCCAGGTGACAATTAATGGGAGAGTTGGGGTTATTTTCTGCTTTTCACCTGACAATAGCAGTTTATACCGTAGTAGTTTATACTAGTAGTTTATAGTAGCTATAGAACATACGAGGGTTACATTTACTCTTTGGCACTCCTTCTTTCCGTCTCTAGATTCACAGCCGTTATTTATCTATTACATTGATTTACGGTATTCTTTTTATAGTTTCACAACGCTTCCACAGCTCCTTCTTGCTTTAAAGTTGAACAAAACCCGGGATTTCGAGTTTCCCCGGGGACATTGTGATTGGGGATGCCCCACTGTTGAAATCCCCCAGATCGCTGATGCCAACTCACCTCTTCCCGATCCTATGATGCATGTGCTGGCGCTCGTCCAATCAGCGCGCTCGGAACCACTGGCGTCACGTCGGCTAAGACTTCGTCTAAGGCCAGCGGCCCCGAGTGCACTGGCAGCCGCATCCCCTGCTCCTCTCTAACAGGGAGCGCACCCGCGCTGGCCATTCACAAATGCCTGGTGCGGGCACACTCCCTGCTAGAGGGATAGCGGGGATGTGGCCACGGGTCGCACATGCGGCTTTGAACTGGGATACAAGATAAGTGTATGGGGCGCCCTGGGAGGTTTCACACAGAGGGGCATCACGATTTTGGATGCCCCGGGTGGAGGGAATCGATCGGCCCGGAAGTCTTATAGATTCCCGGGCCGATCACCATGGGTTTTGGTCCACTTGAAATGCCTTGTTTTTGTTATTTATCCTTCCCCATTGTTTAGCCACATTGGTTTACTCTTGTTTCTAACCTTTATATCCCCATAAGGTATATATCTATCACATTGAAAATTAAGAATTTCTTTAAAAGTATCCTATGAAACTTTGCCTTTCTGAAGTTCTGTGTTTTTGTGGCTCCATAAGTTTTTATGGAGTTTTTATGAAGTTTTTACAAATTAATAATATTATGATCACTATTTCCATGGCATTCCCTGACCCATATATTTGTTACTTTGATGAGGATTCAGTTGATAGAATTTCTCTTGGCAGAAAAAAAAATCACTTTAGGTGAAAAAAAAGTATTTCACTGAATCACCAACTTTAGTAGTAAGTTCATTACTTTTAAACGTGTCATTGCCCTTCATTATCTTCTTATCTATCTGGTCATTCAACAAAGATGGGAAGTCTGGCTGGATGACCCCGCGCGCTCCGGTCCCAGGCTATCTGAATGGCATGGCACAGGGGATGCGGCAGCACCGCACTCCCCATTGTAAACAATTAGTTCTGTTGGACCGGGGAAAGGTAAGTTATTACCAGCGCCCTGGCGGGTTCACACAGCCAGGCATCCTGATCCCAAAAGTCAGTGGCTGGCCCTGGAATCATTTAGATTCCAGGCAACCACCGGTGGTTTTTGTTCTGCTTTAAAGTGGTCCGGCCCTGGAATCTAAATAATTGTTGTAAATTAGGACTATGCATGCTGTCACATCCCCCGCATGCTCCCCATTAGTCAGTCAGTCAGTCATGAGAGACACCTGCCGAATGACATGGCAATCACAGGCAAACGTCTCTCATTGGACGAGAGCCCGCGCATGCACCATCGGTGCCAGTTAGAGGTAAGTGAATTGCGGAGTTTCGAAACCAAGTAAAGTTAAAATTACTGGTTTTGTTCCTGTGCCATTGACTTTCATTTTTTTCTTAGCTGGTGATTCAACAACAGTGAAATTCTCAGGCTTTTTTCTCATGAATTGAATCGTTTACTACCATGAGAATTTTTTTCTACCTTTATTGAATTGAGGCCATAGTATTTAATAGGCAGTGCCTAGGTTGTCTCATCATGAATGGTAGAGATCTGTTGGGTGCTTTACAGAAATCTATCTGATCTGCTCCTCTCTTGACAATTTGAAATTTGAGCCTTCAGACGTTATCATTTTTGAAGCCAGTCCAACAGATTATATATGATTGCTGCTCTCTAGTCGCAAGTATGAGCTTCCTGTAGCATGCAGTCAGCCCAGCCAGCATTGTACATTCAGAATTGTCAGCCTGTACATTCTCATTCTTTTTTTCTGTTCCAATCATAGTTATTAAGTAGCAGCAGATACCAAATTCAATCTGAGCTTCAATCTGCATTGAACAGAACAAACTGTACCAGACTTTTATTCCACACAGCAGGTAGGGCCTCGTCTGGATCCTCTAATCTAGAGTGGTCCTGAAGCTCCTGGTCTCAAAGCCGCCATACACAAACTGCATTTTGTGCACCACCAACTGTGCAATCGGCTCAAAGGTACACTTCTGCCATTCTGTGTCTCCATGACCTGTGTACCATCATCGCTCTGGGTCTCCGCATCCATGCACATGTCTCTACTACCTCTCACAGGGAATGTGTGCCGATAGAGGGCCT
This sequence comes from Gastrophryne carolinensis, assembly GCA_027917425.1. Lineage (NCBI taxonomy): Eukaryota > Metazoa > Chordata > Amphibia > Anura > Microhylidae > Gastrophryne > Gastrophryne carolinensis. The sequence continues at coordinate 77,536,534 of CM051241.1, forward strand.
GGCATGTCTCTCCTGTTATAGTGAATGAAACGTCAGAGGTGACAACCTTCACATTGCTCTCTCCATCCCAGCAGTGGGATGCACACATCATAGAAGGCTGTGATCGATCTGTGAGCTATTTACATTTCAATGGCCAGCTCGTAACTGCTTTACAATATATCCCAGCTGATTACAATTGAAACAATAACCATACATAAACTGCAGCCTGTCAATGTAACTCTCACTATGGAGCTGGCAGGCTTTTCAGAATGACTCCTCTTGTTTGGTATAGTCACAGCATTAGAGAAACTCCAAAAACGACCCAGCACATCGAGAGTTAAGTCAAATATAAATATATTCCAAAGTTTTTCCAAGGTTTTCAAAGTATTTCCAAGAGCTGGTAGGCTTTTCAGAATGACTCATCTTGTTTGGAATAGTCACAGCATTAGAGAAAATCCAAAAATGAGCCAGCACATCGGGAGTTAAGTCAAAAAGACTGGGTGTTTCAACCTCAATACATCCAATATTTCGGGGAGGTAGCACCCCCCTTCCTCAAGGCAGTGTATCCACATGCAACAAACAGAACACCATAACCATTCCCCTTACCTTAGCATTAGATAATGTTTTCCATTTTTTTAAACTCCCATTTCAATATATAGCACTGTAAGATCTGTCATCTCTGTACGTGCTCCCAAAATGAACTGGGCCCCCCTAGGGCATGGGCCGAGTAAGGAGAATACAAAAGCTAAATACACTTTATTGCCAAAACATATCACACAACATATATTAAGTTAACCAAAACTTTTGACTATCTTGGATTTTGGTCTTTGCCCCCGGGTGCCCCTGTGTCTGAAACACCCCCCCCCCCAGGTCACCCGAACAAACTCCCCTTTTCCCAGTCCTACGATGCATGCGCGGCCGCTCGTTTAATCAGCGCACTCAGATCTGCTCGAGACCCCTCATCCGGGAGCTTGCCTAATACGCGCCCTGCTAGAGGGATAGCGGGGATGCAGCCGCTGCTCAAGCATGCGCCACTGTACTGGGAAAGAAGGTGAGTTAATGGGCAACCTTGGCGGTTTCACACAGCGGGGCATCCCAATTCTGAATGCCCCAAGGGGAGGAAATTAATTGGCCCTGGAATCTTATAGATTCTTAGGCTGATCTCTGTGGGTTTTAGTCCACTTCCAAAAAACAAGGGTATCCCTGCAGCTTAATCCCTCCACATTCATTACAAAAATACAATACATATGAATAATACAGCAGCCAGCATACAACAAATATACCAAGTGAATCTCCAATCAAAAAACCTACAAGAAATATAAAGTGCAAGAGCAATTGATAACATTAAAAAATCTCCAACACCCATACAAAGTGCCAACACTTCAGAACCTAAAGTAGATATACCCAGCTAACAATGATAAACCAACAATAGAGCTAGAGGTGCTGTACAAATAGAAACAGGTTAAACGGGACCTTCACCCTGAATAATAACCTTATATAAAACTTATATGTTCCCCCCTTCCTGTACATACAGATTGCTCACATTAAAAAGCATCCTAACTGCACCTATTGCACTTTTTGAGCCTTTTAACATCCAAGATGGAGGTCCATGGAGTCTCAGGCTGCCTACAAACAGGAAGTGTCTTCTGACTATGTCACTCTGCATTCTGGGATTGCCGCACTTTTCCTGACCCCAACTCTGCTCTGTCTGTGCAAGGCAAAGCTATAACCCCACCCCCTGTACTTTTCACCCCTCTCCTCAGCATGTGATGCTTCTGAGGCAAGATGGCGGCACCAGAGTCCTGAACAGAGCTGCAGCCCAGCCGAGGAAAGAATAATAAATAAGTGCATAAAAACTTAAAATACATTAATTTTAGATGCTGGGGAATAGTTTTTAAAGGTTTGGTTTTCATTAAATGATGCTGAAGGTCCGATGTTCAAAGAATAATACCACCACGTAAAGGGGGGTCTCAGCAGCAAGAGCAGCAATCCCAGAGCACCAAACTGCACGTGCCCCATTAACTGTGATGCTAGTTGGGGCTGCTCTAGGGGGCAATATTCCGGGGCTGATTCGTGGATAAAAACCTTTAAGACTGATAAGTGTAGAAGATTCGGACCTGACATGGTCAGTTTTTAATATTTGCCTATGTAGTTCCTTTAAAGTGGACTTAAAGACAAAACAATTACCCCTCGGGGCATCCTGATTTCCGATATCCTTCTGGTTAAGGTGGAACAGAATCTGGGATTTTGACTATTCCGGGTTTTGTTCTGTGCCCCCCGGGGGCATCCTGAATTGAGATGCCCCGCTGTGTGAAACCAACCAGATCGCCCAGTAAAGCTCACCGCTTCCTGGTACAGCGGTGCATGCACAGGCTCTCGTCCAATCAGAGCTGTTTGTCATGATTATGTCAAATGGCTCTGATTTGCTTAAATGGCGAGCATTAAAGCAGACCAACAGTCAAAAATGAATTAAATCAGACCAGCACAATAAACAGTGCTCATATGCATCCCTCCTTAGGGCAATTTAGATTGCTGCACATAAAAAATAATTTACCTTTTTTCTAACACCTGCTGGGGTGGTGTTTAAAAAACAAGATGGCCATTCATGGGCTTGCAGGCCACCTGCAAACAGGAAGTCGTGCTGGGCTTTCTGTTACTGTGCATTTCAGTTATGTCAGTTGGTAGAGGAAGCTCCAAAAATATGCACGACCTAGAGCCCTGATGTGCAAGAGCCCACACGTGCAACGAAAGACTGGGGGAAGGTGAGTTTTTATGAGTGATCCACTTTAAAGCGGGTCAAAACCCTTGCTGCCGGGCCACTAGCCTACCCCCGGGGCATCCTACACCAGATGCTCCACTGTGTGAAACCCCCTGGGGCACCAGTAATCTTACCTGATCTCAATGGGTCCTGCTACGAGTCTCTGATTGTGCCACATCCCCTGCTTCTCTGTGGCCTGCGCGCTCCCATTCCCAGCCTTTCTCAATGCTGCACATCAATATGCACGATTTTTAAAGCTGATCAAGCCTGCACATGCAACATAGGATTGCCGGCGAGGTAGAATTCTCGGCTTGCCTTTGGCTTATATGCAGCAAGGTATCCCGAATTGAGATCCAGACAAAACCCACTAGAGTCAAAATCTCAGGTTTTGTTCCACTCTAAAGTAAATTCCTTTTTACCGCAGATCTTCTGGTTTATGCCATCAGTGAGCCCTGCATTAGATAGATACTGTACTCACCTTTTCCTAGCAGATCCCCATTATACAGGGCTGCAGACCTGGGTTTGGGCTTTCTGGGAACCTTGGAACTGAAGAGGCCCCTGAAATGATTGTTAAATGGAACCTAAAGCCATTTTTATTAACTTTATGGGAACAATATGGCCTCTCTGCAACCACATTGACGGGGTGGTAGGTGTTTGTCAGTGGGGTCCCAATAATTCTTCTTCTATGCCAATGGCAGCCATGATTCTGGGATGCTGGAGGAACACCTGGGTGCCTCCAGGACTTACCAGTCATAGAACACTTCCAGTAATTTGCATGCTATACCTCCTTATATGTTATGTTTCCATGCATCAGATTATAGTGATAAAAGCATTTGGATTGGCTGATAATCAGATTGCAGCCATTCTTTTTGTGGTCATTATTGTTTTTTTGCCAACTGCACAGACACTTCTAATTAAAAACATGTTTAATGGCTAGCCTGGAAATTTCCTGGCAGCGCGTCTCCTGGGGGTCCCGGGTCCCCTGTGGCTGCCGTATCGGGGCGAGCTGCGTCGCAGCACATTGATCTGGTTAACACACGCTGGGCTCGCTTAGCGTGCAGCAGCCTCCCCTTTGATTTGCAGCCAGTTGGACCTTCAGCCGTCTCTGTCTCAACCCGCGCCTCCTCTCTCCAGGAGAAATCTTTCCAATTGCTTTTACTTTTGAACTCCAGGATATTTCTGTCCCAGAAAAACTGTCATTCAGACAAGTCTCCCTCCCACTCAGAGGAGCGGACAGGTCCTGTGCCCCCCTCCAGGATGCCCCCGACCACTTCTGATGGGATGAAGTGGATTTTAATGGGTCGGAGAGATTTCCCTGAGGTGGAAGTCTGGGAATTTCAGGGATGCCCCACTTCCCTCCACTCTTCCATGGAATAACCGGCCTAGCTTGTTATGCCTTACCTAATACAAACAGAAGGGGCTGCAAACATCTGAGCGATGGCAAGAAACTACATTTCCATTCTCCGAAAACATTACAACATGCAGATTGGGAAATGGGGGGGGATGTAAAATGGACCAAAATCCACCTCGATCGGCCTGGGAATCTATAAGATTCCAGGGTCTATCGTGTCCCCCCCCCCGGGGCTTACAAAATCGTGATTCCCCGCTGTGTGAATCCCCCCCCCCCCCCCCAGGTTGCCCCATTCACTTGACTATCCTGGGTTTTGGTCCTTTCCCCGGAGGCAACCCGATCAGGGGTGCCCGCTGCGTGAAACCCCCCAGGACGCCGAGACCAGCTCACCTCTTCCCAGTTCCACGGTGCGTCTAATAGCAGCGGCTGACAGCTGCATCCTCGTCTTCCCTCTAACAGGGAGCATGTCCGCATCGGCTATTCACAAATGCCTGACTCGGGCACGCACCCTGCTAGAGGGAAAGCAGGATGCGCCCACTGCTCTTAGACTGGATTTTGGTCCACTTTAATAAAGCATGTAACAAATTACTGGAATAGTACATTCATACCCCTGCCATCCCCATCAGCATCTTGATTAGTTAAAAATCTAGCAAAATACTAATGCTAGCCTGGTGGGCGTCAGCAGGGTAGTACGGGAGATGCTCCTGCATACAACCCAACAGCCAGGTGTAATTATTTTAAAGAGGAACTTCAGAGGCCCTAGAGTTTAAAAGACTCCAGGGCCTTCCAAGTTCCACTCCTTGGAGCATCCTGAATTGGAATGCCCTGCTGTGTGAATCCCCCCTCCGACCGCCAGTTTCACTCACCTTCTCTCTACACTGCAGTCGCATAGTAGCTCACCTCTAGCCGTGCACGTGTGAAGCCGAGTGAAAGCGGGCGTGCTGATTGGCTAAGAGCACAGCTTCAGCCTGAGCATGTGAAGTGGGATCCCTGGAAAAGTATGTTTTATGTTGATACAAGTGGTATTTTTTTAAAAATTAAAAAAGCCACTCACCTGACCCCTCAATCGATCCAGTCTGGTCTCTCACCTGAAGGGCCTCCGATCCCTCCCCTCCCCCCGGTCTCCTCTGGCTTCAGGAGAGGTCCCAGAATAGCCCCCTGCTGTTAATAGCTGTAGAAAAATACATAAATAAAAATAACATTTATTCACCTCCATGCTCCAGGTCTCCTCTTCACCGGGAGGGGCTCCCTATCCACCCCTCCCCCCCCCCCCCCGGGCTTTTCAGGAGGAGTCCCGACAGCCCCTCTCCCCTCGCTTCTGTCATCGCCATCTTCACCACTAGACTACTGTAAGATGCAGTGATCGCTGCGAGAGGGGTGGAGGGGCATGGAATCCTCTGATTCCCTGCCTCCCCCCCAGCGATGGACCAGTCTAAAAGATTCCAGGGCTGGCCACTAGCTTGGCCCAGTGGCATCCTATACCGGATGCCCCGCTGTGTGAAAGCCCCCGGGGTTCCAGTCTTACCTGACCTCGGCGGCTCCCATGGTCTTCTCCAGTGGCCGTATCCATGGCTTCCTTGTAGCTGTGCGTGCTCCCGGCATCCAGCCAGTCAGATAGGCCGGGCCTGCAGGAGAGTGCACTCCACAGGGGATCCAGGAATGTGGCCACTGGCTCGCCTATTCTGCATGCAAGTTCAAATGTGTCGCACACGCGCCATGGGAACGTTGGAAAAGTGAAACTGGGCAATCTGGGAGGTTTCACACAGGGGGGCATCCTTTTTCCGGATACCCCCGGGGCAAGGACCAATTACCAGGACAGTCGGTTCCTGGTGATTGGTCCACTTTAAGGATGATTTACGGTATAAATGCAAAATTTCACAAGTCAGTCAGAGAAAATCTCTGAATATTGTATAATAAATGCAACTTTCATAGGAAGGTTAGAAACATTAATCATCGGTGATAAGCAGCAAAGGCAGCTGGGTGTTCTAGTGGTGATAGAATTCTCCAATCCCCCCTGTCCCTTATACTCAGGATCTTCATGCTGCCCCAAGACCCTTAGTTACACTGCCAAAACCAAAAAAAGTCTATACTCACCTGCAGCTCCTCCATGTGCTGGCATCTTCATACTTACCAATGGCGAGAAGCCTGCAGACTCAGCTTCAGTACCGACTGCCTCTCATGGAGGTGTCCAGGGAGCTTTGTTTACGACCCCACAACCCTACTCCATTCATTGCAATGGTGGGGGGACATTCCAAAATGGATTTAACACATCTTGCCTTGGCACACCCCCTCCATTGCAAGAAATGGAGTAGGAGTGTTAGGGGACGTTAAGCCATATTGATGGCCACCGCCATGTCTGCCCAGTGATGGAGGATGGTTTTGCTTGTTCTCCCTCATTGGTAAGTATGAATATACCAGCACTGCACAGAAAATCCGTGGGGGGCAAAAAGTGAGTATTGAATGTTATTGCCTGGACAGGAATATAGGTACATTCAAGGAAAAGGGTTAAATTAGCCTATTTTCTGCTCACTTCATGCTCAATGTGAGTGGCTGCATCTTTTATTCAGCCTGCTTTATATTTCTTTCTAAGATCTAGTGAGCTGCCTGCGTTCTGCTGGGCCTCCTCAGCAGCAGAGGATGATTCATCCATGCATGGGTCAGCACAACGGAGCTAGGTCAGTAGGGTTTATCAGGGAATGCAAAGTGCTGGTGAATGAAAGATGCCGCCCCCATGACAGGCAGCATCTTGCAAGCAGAAAGCACATCATTTAAAATGTATAATTTGTAGAAATTGTATCCTAATAAATATGCTTTATGTTCTATATAAGTTGCCCTATTGCTTATATAATGGAGAGAAAAATCCCCATGTGGCCATTTTACTACAGGAAATGTATTACTGTAATTAAAAGTCAGAGCCAGAGGCTTCGGAGTCGGGCTTTGGCTTACTGACTCCACAGCCCTAGAGGAGCAACAACCCCCTTGAGTCTGTAAGACTCTTGGGGGCATTGTACTACCTCTTTATGGGGCATCCTGATTTGGCCCACTAGTGTGATACCCCCCCAGATCTACTCACCACTCTGACATGCCCATGCCACAGACACATCTAGCTGTGGGCGTGCTGGTGCTAAGAATTTCTGTGGGTATAAGCACAGCGGAGCATCCCAAATCAGGATGCCCCTCCAGAGAGCAGCAACACCGCCAAAAAAATGCACTTTAAATGGCTGTTTTGGGTGTATGACATCCCATATTAACCTCCCGGGTGATACTTGACATATTTAGAGAATGGAAAGTGGTTCTTGTATGGGGCTGGTATAGAGTTTCTCTAGGTGTGAATTAGGAACTTTCCAATGAAGCATTTTGTAATGAGTACAGCTGGGGCCAAATTTCCCATTAAGCAACCCTAGGGAGGCCAACTGTATGAGGGAACACTACTGCTGTAACAAGTATGTGTTGTTTCATATATATGCCTGGACTGTCCCTTTAACGAATACCCCTCATACATACTCTTTATGTGGTATCCTGAATTGGGATGCCCCTCTGTGTGAAACACCCAGTTTGTCCAGAACAACTCACCTTTCCCCGGTCCTATGGGCTGAGTGGGCTGTCCTCCAGTCCAAGCCATTTGCCGTGCATATGTAATGTTTGGCATCTTTTAATGGCAATCTGGGTTGTGAGTGGCCACATTTCCATCAGCTATTTGAATGGTTGGGGGCAGGAGCGTGCGCACAGCCCAAAGATGCAGTTGCTGAGGAAGCCAGGATGCAGGTGCGTTTTTTGGCACCACGGGAAGGGGGGGGGGCGGGTTTCAAACAGCAGGACATCTTGATTTGGGATGCCTCAGGGGAAGGCCAGTGGCCACGTTGGGTTTTGTTTTGCTTTAATGGCAGCTCAGTGGGAGAGGAAGGACTCCAAAATGTCATTTAAAACTGCATAAAACTATTGAGTATGGGAAGTCTCAGGGGGAGTCTGTTACTGTACACAATTCTCTTAGACCTGCTAATAGGGATCACAGGCAATACTGGCGAAACGCGTAAGGAGGGTTGGTTCAAGAGTGCATCTAACAAACTATCTATGAATGATTAAAAGTGACTCTACCCTTCATTCCTTTGTTCATTGTGTAATGTGAAATTTTATATGTAATATTTTGTATATGACCTTATCTGAGAGAGTGTAAACAAATGATAAGGTTACTTACCCTTTAGATTCTAAGCTTGGAAGGACAAGGCCCTCACTCCTAATGTACTCCTGTATCAATGTGTATTTGCTGTTACATCTGACTCCTACTACCCTACTTCATCTACTCTTACCCTCCTGTAATCTCTGCCTTGTACAGTGCCGTGGAAAATGTTGGTTTTCTACAAATAAACAATAATAATAATAGTACCTTGATCGTATTGTGGAAAGTGGAGGAGTGCGGGAAGAAGAGGGTGATAATAGAGGTCATAGCCCCTAGCGCTGAGGTCATTATACCAGGCTACGGAAGATGACGGTGCTTTCTAAATAAATAATAAAAATAGTAATAATTGGGTTCCCTATGTGAATTTCTAGTGGAATCCCCAACCTTGTGAGTTACATGTGGCTTGCAGGCTCTCAGGCTGTCTGCTAGGCCAGAACATTTGCTAAGGTGTAGTACATTGTTGAGCCAGGAGGGGTACATTGAGTCCAGGACTGCATTATTTATGGGGTTAAAGAGCAGCAACACACCTGAATTGAGATACCCCGCTGTGTGTATCCCCCCCCAGGTTGCCCCATACACTTACCTGCGTGTCGCTCCCACGGCGCCTACTTAGACGAGAATGAGTGCTGCCCGCACATGGCTCTGCTGTGCCAAGTAAAACCGAAGGGAGCCGAGTGCGCCACTAGCCGCATCCCCGCTCACTTTCGAGTCGTCACATGCTTGCACCGCTCATTTAGAAAGGGCAGGTGCGAACGCGGCTAAAGATGATCGGGATGCGGCCATGGTGCAGAGAGGGCTCCGGGAGGTTTTACACAGAGGATTGGAACTCGAATGCTAAAAGACATCAGGGCCTGTGGAGTTCCTCTTTAATGCAGAGTTGGATAGTGGGAGAAACATGTCAGTTTACCTGTCTCACCTGTTTGCAGCTTTAATTTCCCAGCCTTCTTGCATTGTGTTGGGTTTTAATTCTGACATTAACCTCCTTTGGAGCTGGAGGATTTATGTGTGTGGGACGCGTATCTTATAGGGCGGGGGGGGGGGGGGGAACTGCACGTAAACAAACTGAACTGTCAACTGTCAGGAAAGTTTCTCTTCATGCTGTACAAGGTAACAAGCAGGATGGAATCCTGCTGTTTTATTGCAATCAGCTGTGCAGCTCCTGTGTTATATTCTATGGCAGCCACAAGCCAGCTATTACAATGTATTAGCTTACAGCTGACTCACAGCTATCTGCGATGTGGAAGTGATCTCTCTGAATCTGAATTATACTGAATTGGTTAATTGGCTTCATTTCCAGTTGTTTGCTCTATTGACCATGATTGAGGCTCCTGACCATCTTTCATTTCCATGTGGCTCTCGCGTTACAGGTACAGTCCAGTCTAAATAACTCTTGGGAGCAGCCATGATGAGATTACTTCAGCATGCCATCCCAATATTAATATTAGACAGGGGCCTCGATTCACAAAGAGTTGAAAAAAAAACTCTCATGGTAGTAAAAAAATCAATTAATGAGAAAAAACCTGAGAATTTCACTGTTAGTGAATCACCAACAGGTGATTCACAGGAGTAAAAAGGTAAAAAGGAGTAAAAAGTTCAGTACTTTTTTCAGGAGTAAAAAAGTACCATTGACTTTCATTGTCTTTTTATCTGGTGATTCACTAACAGTGACATTCTCAGGCTTTTTTTTCTCATGAATTAAATTTTTTACTACCATGAGAATTTGAACAACCAAGAGATATTAAGGTTTGAACTGCCCCTTTAAGAAATATTGAGGGCCAAAACTGCTTTATAGATTTAATAAAGTGGTTGACTGAGCCCATCTGGGCCACACAGCAGCCGCAGCATGGTCGCCTTCCTGTAACTTGCACAGGTATACAAAACGCATGACCATTGTGTATCAGACCTATCAGCACCATGTGTAAAGTTTACTTTTTTAAAAGGGAAGTGAACTTTATAAACTTGGTGCTGGATCAGCTCCTAGTAGTAGAAAGTGCACTTCCCTTTTATTTTCTACCTAGTGCTCATTTTACTCCAGAGTGCACTTTTTACTGCTGAATGGACCTGGTATATAATATGTGATAAATGTAATAAATGTTGTGACTCTTTAGGGTCGAATCAGCCTCATTTGCAATAAGTGTACTATGCTGTTTATGGAGTATGAAGCGCCACTCTATTGTCTATCTAGGAGTCAATTCAGCACCAGGTGTAGGAAGTGCTTCACTGTTTCACTATTCATGTATAGGGCTCTTTTTACTGCTAATTGCACTGTTTGCACCCGGTGCTGAATTGTCTTTACCCCTCCCTGGGGCACTTAGTGCTTGCTGTATAGTGATCCCTGTCTCTCTGGTGCCTGTACAGGGTTCAGGGCTCTCCTCCAGTGACTCCACCATTCTAACCCTGCACTCCCGAGCTGTGCAGCCAGACATACGGCTCCACTAACTTTCCCTATTTCTTGCACGCTTGCCTCCTATTGGCCCACTACATCCAGCAACCGGCCAATCCAGCTTCCAGTATTAACCCCTTGCTTTCATTGTTCTGTAATCATCCTCTGGAGAATGATATGGGTGCACGGGAAACATCTACGTGCAATATGCCGCTGTCAGAGGCACCGCTCGGTTATATTGTCCTTACAGCACTGCAGTCTTTTTTTTTTTAATTTAAAAGGATTTTTGTTCCTTTCATCCTTTGTGGACATCTTTGTGTTAACTTGTTCTTATATTAGGAGTACAACCTGCTGGATAATAGAGAAAGAATGTCATCTGTTATTATATAGGTCAGACTTTCCAAGCTGCTCCTTAGGGGCCCCATGTCTGCAGGTTCATTAATACTGTCAGTCCATCAAGATGATTGTTTTATTATAATAATCAGTTAGGAGGAGTTACACTGTGTGATGCTGAGGGTTCCACTCTGGCTATGTGTCTTCTATAAAAACAGTACAAGCTTGAATTCGAGCATGTGGTTTTAAGCCCTCATAAAGTAACGTAATATAAATACTCACTCTCTGTCTCCTAGAGACAAGTGATGCAAAAACATGCCCGACTGCCTCATATGCCGGTATATTAGAATTTGTGATTGGGTCTGATTAATACTTGTAAATTCTAAGCTTCTTATTATTGCATATTAAGTTTACATCCCCTACTGTCCTTCCTTCTTTGCCCTGTGTGGCATCCGCTCCCCTTGGGATGGCCAGAAGCCAGTCAAGACACTACCACCCCACAGCCTCTCCTTTGATTGGTGGGGCCACTATGAGACTAACTAATTAGAATCATGCTCGCTAACAAGTTCCTGCTCTCCAAACTCAGTGGAGTTCCTGCTCCCCAAATCCAATGGAGTTCCTGCTCCCCAAACCCAATGGAGTTCCTGCTCCCCAAACCCAATGGAGTTCCTGCTCCCCAAACCCAATGGAGTTCCTGATCCCCAAACCCAATGGAGTTCCTGATCCCCAAACCCAATGGAGTTCCTGATCCCCAAACTCAATGGAGTTCCTGATCACCAAACCCAATGGAGTTCCTGCTTCCCAATCACAATGGAGTTCCTGCTCCCTAAACCCAATGGAGTTGCTGTTTCCCAAACCCAATGGAATTCCTGCTCCCCAAACCCATTGGAGTTCCTGCTCACCAACCCAGTGCAGGTCATGCATGCCAACTCAAAACGGTACCTGCTCATCAACTACTTGGAAATCTTGCTCCCCAACTAACTGGAGATCCTGCTCACTAACGAACTGGAGATCCTTCTCACCCACACAGGAGATCCTGTCCCCACACTTATTGGAGCTCTTTCCCACCATCTCACTGGAGTTTCAGATCATCAACTCATTTGATTTCCTGTTCCCTAACTCACCAGATCTGGTTTCCCAACTCGCAGGAGTCCCAGCTCTCCAACTCGCAGGAGTCCCAGCTCTCCAACTCGCAGGAGTCCCAGCTCTCCAACTCGCAGGAGTCCCAGCTCTCCAACTCGCAGGAGTCCCAGCTCTCCAACTCGCAGGAGTCCCAGCTCTCCAACTCGCAGGAGTCCCAGCTCTCCAACTCGCAGGAGTCCCAGCTCTCCAACTCGCAGGAGTCCCAGCTCTCCAACTCGCAGGAGTCCCAGCTCTCCAACTCGCAGGAGTCCCAGCTCTCCAACTCGCAGGAGTCCCAGCTCTCCAACTCGCAGGAGTCCCAGCTCTCCAACTCGCAGGAGTCCCAGCTCTCCAACTCGCAGGAGTCCCAGCTCTCCAACTCGCAGGAGTCCCAGCTCTCCAACTCGCAGGAGTCCCAGCTCTCCAACTCGCAGGAGTCCCAGCTCTCCAACTCGCAGGAGTCCCAGCTCTCCAACTCGCAGGAGTTCCAGCTCTCCAACTCGCAGGAGTCCCAGCTCCCCAACTCGCAGGAGTCCCAGCTCCCCAACTCGCAGGAGTCCCAGCTCCCCAACCCGCAGGAGTCCCAGCTCCCCAACCCGCAGGAGTCCCAGCTCCTCAACCCGCAGGAGTCCCAGCTCCCCAACCCGCAGGAGTCCCAGCTCCCCAATTCGCAGGAGTCCCAGCTCCCCAATTCGCAGGAGTCCCAGCACTCCAATTCGCAGGAGTCCCAGCACTCCAATTCGCAGGAGTCCCAGCACTCCAATTCGCAGGAGTCCCAGCACTCCAATTCGCAGGAGTCCCAGCACTCCAATTCGCAGGAGTCCCAGCACTCCAATTCGCAGGAGTCCCAGCACTCCAATTCGCAGGAGTCCCAGCACTCCAATTCGCAGGAGTCCCAGCACTCCAATTCGCAGGAGTCCCAGCACTCCAATTCGCAGGAGTCCCAGCACTCCAATTCGCAGGAGTCCCAGCACTCCAATTCGCAGGAGTCCCAGCACTCCAATTCGCAGGAGTCCCAGCACTCCAATTCGCAGGAGTCCCAGCACTCCAATTCGCAGGAGTCCCAGCACTCCAATTCGCAGGAGTCCCAGCACTCCAATTCGCAGGAGTCCCAGCACTCCAATTCGCAGGAGTCCCAGCACTCCAATTCGCAGGAGTCCCAGCACTCCAATTCGCAGGAGTCCCAGCACTCCAATTCGCAGGAGTCCCAGCACTCCAATTCGCAGGAGTCCCAGCACTCCAATTCGCAGGAATCCCAGCTCTCAAGCTTGTACGAGTCCCAGCTTCCAAACTCACTGGAGTCTCTGTGCATCAACCCACTGAAGTTTGTTTTCCTTAGCAATCTAAGGTGCCTGCTTACCAACTACCTTGACATCTTGATCACTAATTAACTGAAATGCCTGCTTACCCTCTCATTGGGGCATTCTACTCCCAAACTCCCTGGATATTATGTTCACCCAACTCACATGGGTTCTTTGCTAACTGGAAATCGTGTCCACCAAATAAATAGCTATATTACTCACCAACTCATTGGAGATCCTGCACCCAAATTTGTAGCAGTCACTTCTCGACAATTTTCTGCTCCTCAATTTACTTGGAATTCTGCTCCCTAACTCAGTTCTTGTCTCTCAACTCACTGTAGCCCCTGCACCCTAACTCACTTGAGTTCTTGCTCTCAAACTCATGGGGGTCCTTGTCCCCTAACTAACTGGATATTTTGCCTGCCATCTCATTAGAGATCCAGATTCTGCTCCCCTACTCACCAGTGTTTCTAATGCTCAACTCTCTTGAGATAATGTTCTCAAACTAACCCGAGAACTTGCTCCCCAACTAACTTGAGATCTGGATCCTCCGCTTACTGGAGATCCTGCCCCACAACTCACTATAGATCCTCCCCAACATTCTAGAAACAGTGCTTCCCTAAAGGAAAAAAAAGACCCTGCTTAATAATTAACCAAAGATATTGATCTTTTCCTGATGTTTAATAGCACCTGTGGATTTGGATAGTTTCTGTTTGAATAAAATCACGACAACTGCCAAGTGGCACTGATGTTCTATGAAGCAAAATAAAAGGCAGCTATAAAAACCTTAACTCTGCCAGTATTGTTGCATGCCTGGAACCATCTCTAAATGTAAAATGGTGGGGGGTAAATACCCAGTGGTAGGAGTGGTGTTCCACTTGTGCATAGGACGATTTACTCTGCCAATCCTACTTTCTGCTCAAATGTATCAGCTGATAATGGTATGGAGGTGCTGCTGACTTGCCCATGTGTCCTTACCCTGACTGTTTCTGCTTTACTATTTGTTTTTCATTGGTTTAATCAGCAGTCTTAGGATTGATTGGCCTACAATACGTAAATATTTTAATTTTTTTTTTAAAAATACATAAAGCAGACCAACACCGATAGCCCTATGAGATAGGCTTCACCTCGGTACTCCAGTGCATTCCCCCATTGCCCCTAGCCCTGACTATTCAGCTTCACTGGGGGACAAGACGCTACAGCACATACTGCCAGCTGCCCACACATACTCTGGTATCAGGCTACTTAAAAGTGTACAGCAGCTTTTAGTTCAGGAGTGTGCCTGGGGTTTTAATGAAACTTCATAGACTTAGCCGACTGCCACTCACTTTACTACAGCACCACGTTACACTAATAAAAGTCTGTCATTTAAAATGCATAAGCAGGGTCCATAATAATAAGCATTAGCCTCTCAAATAAGCCCTAGGCATTACAGCAGTACTGGCATAACTCTGCTATGTGGCCCAACAAATGCTGCTGTAAGAGGGGAATCAGATGGAGCCAGCTATATTTCTTTTATAATTCTATATATTACCAGTACATTTTCCATATCGTGGTATAAACCCTCGGCTACAGGGACATGGCTTAGCATGTTTTAGTGGGTGTTCTAGACACTATGGGGAGACTGTGGTAAGAGGAGATGCAGCAAGGTCTTTTAGGAAAAGCTGGCAGGATCTAAGGTTGTATAGGGGACAGTCGAACAAAAGGTAGGGCTTTAGGGGTGTATGAATGAGTCACATTGTCGTATAAAGAATCCCTTGGCCCCATGCGTGTTTCTAAAGGCAAGTATGCTGTATTATGTGGTGGGGGTGTGAAAAAGGAACTATCATTTAATTAATGGATAATTATAGGCAACATTATTATTCAGCAGTTTCAATAAACCTGTTCAAGCTTTCCATTATGTGCTGGTAAGAAAGTTGTATTTTGTTTGCTTTGTTTTACTTGATATTCTTGGTATATCTCACCATTGCTCACCAAAAACAGGATTTTGACTATCCTAAGTTTTGGACCCCTGTCCCTGGGGCATCCCTATTAACCCCCTCGGTTCACCAGGAATGCTTACCTTATTCCTGCTCCTACGACGCATACGTGGCTCTCCTCCAATTAGCTTTATATGCTGTGCATATAGATGAACACTTTAGGATGCTCATAGTAAACAGCAGACACTGCACAGCGCTGAGACCCGGCATCCTTTCGGCTGCGCCTGTTGGCTCCAGGCCTTCAGTTAGGCCTGGCATGGGTGTACACATTAACCAGAGGTATGCAACTGCAGCTAGCACATACACCATGGGGTAGTTGAAAGGTATGTTTTACGGCATTCACAAGGGATCTTGCACAGCGTAGAGGGAGTCTTTAGACTCCAGGAGAGGTCCAGCTAGGATTTTGGTCAAAGTTACAGCATTTTTTGAATGCAAATTGTTCATTTTTGCCTAGATTTGTTGTTAAAGTAGACCAAAACCCAGGATTTTCATCCACCAGGAAGTGGCCCACAGGGGCTTTGAGATGCCCCTGTATGTGAAACCACATTAGTTTTAACCTGGAAACCACAAACGTGTAAGCCATGTGAGGCTGCATAACCACATATTATATAAATATAATGAATCTATTGAAGAGACCAACAATATATACTATAATAAAGACAAAGACAAGTAAAAGGGCGGGGAAACCCATAATAACTAATGGATTATACTGGCCACCTATCTAGACAATAACACAGTAAATATAGATCTGCTTATATAAATAAATGTAATAAATACTGCTAGTGAATATAATACTATATTCTAAGTATACAGCACGTCCTGTTCCAGAAGATTCCTTACACTTGGGTTATACATCCACAAGATGGTGCTGGACTGCAGAAAACAGCTTGTGGCTCCTCCCTGCCCTATATAAGCCAGGGACCTCCCACAAATTCCCCAGTTCTTTCCGCAGTCTGGACTGCGAAGACAGAAGATAGCTCTCTGTGGCGCAGGTGAGCGGGGCTTATATGCCTGCGGCCCTGCAAGTCTATTCTCACCCGTTCCATCTCGTTTACTGCCTCCCAGCCTCGGCTGTTAAGGTTCGGGTAAGGTAGGTTAGCAAGCACCAATGGTGCTGAGGAGCTAGGCTCCTACCGCAGTCCCTGCTCTAATAGGGTAGGTGGGTTAGGCTAATGGTGAGCCTTTTTGGGATGCCCCCACTGCCTCATGGGTTTTGCCAGGTTATTCTGTGTAGTTAAACCCTATTCATTCCCCCTCCACCCTCACTTCTCATATTGGTCCTCTGGGCGCCATTTTCCCTGGGAATTCTGCTGTTATCCTCCCTCACTCTCCTCTTGGGGGATCTCCGGAGGGGGGGGGGTCTAGTGATTCAACACTGTATTTCACTCTTGACATGTTTTTTAAGTGCTTGTAACTTTATAAAACGGCTTTGTACTGCGCTCTGCGCCTGGCAGCCCCATTCACCTCAGAGCTGCCGGGCCGCTATTGGCCGGCCGGATCACGTGGGCGTGTTTGGCGCTCTTGGGGGGGGGCCCTATGGATGATGCATTTACCTCATAACTCCTCGGCCTGCCCCTCGAGGTCAGCGGACGCCATTTTGTCTCCTTGCTGCGTGCTGCCTGGCTCTCTGCGGTGCGTGAGTAACCCCGCTGGGGTGTTTTTTTTCTAAAAGTTTTTTAACTCCCTTATTCTCATGGGAATGTTTATTATGTCTTCCAGGCGGGTAAATACTTCAGCACTGTGGTTTCTCCTGGCCATTTTCCCTCACTAACTCCCACTTCCCTAGCGGTTCTTGGGGCATCCCGGGTAGCTCTTTAGAGTTAACCCTTACTGGCCTATTGTGCCATTCAAATCACCATATGGAGGCTTCTGGGGATAATGGGCCTGGGGTTCCTTCGGGACAAGCCCGGCTATGTGTTGTGTGTGGGGTATCCCCTATTAGTGATAATGTCAGGGTGTGTGTACCCTGCGCCCAGTAGGTGCTTGCGCTACAGTCTGGGCTGTCTGTTACTGGGCCTGGTGGTGCGCCCCCTCTGGCCTCACCTATCCCCCCCATGCTTACACCTGTCCCCCACTGCGGGGCATACTAGTGGGGAGTCTCAACCTGTTTTAGCTGCACGGGTGGCCAGCATTGAGAAACATCTTGCTGGGTCTGCCCCGCGTAAGGCTTCTGCTAAGAAGCTGCATTTATCACCCGCGGTTTCCCTCTTCCCTGAGGAAGATGAGGGCCCTTACTCACTCTCAGGTCCCTACCCCCTTGAGGAGGGAGAATTATTTTCTGATTCAGAATCCTCTGAGGAACAACCTACGATATACGGTGGTACTAGGACTCCCTTTGGGGAAGACCCGTGGTCCCCTGATGACACTTACAGATTGCTGAGTCACATATTTGAAGTGCTTTGTATTTCTCCCCCGGCAGTGGCTCCGCAGCAGCAGGTTGAGCTTTTTCATACGGTTAAGCCACGCTGGGAGTTTCCTGAGCAGTCTCACTTTAATAATCTAGTTCTCAAAGAATGGGAACGGCCTAGCAAGCTGCCCGGGGTGCCTAAGAGTTGGGACAAGAGGTATCCCTTTCCTGCTGATGTTGTTAAACGTTGGTCATGTCCTCGCGAGGTGGATGCGCCCGTTCTAGGGTTGTCCAATACATCTGTCATGCATTCTCCTGACACTACTACCCTGCGAGATGCCGAGGACCGCGTTTGGACCAACTGGCCTGTTATGCCTTTGCCTTTGTGGGGACGGCACTGCGCCCGGTTTGTGCCTCAGCTATTACGGCTATTGCCATTAAAGGGGTGCTTAAGTATATTTTGGATGGGGCATCTGAGGATGCGGGTAGAGAGGAGTATAGATCTCTCCTACTTTGTGAGGAATTTATTGCATATATCCTCTCTGCCATGGATGATGCCATTAGAATGTGTGGTAGGACTTCTGCCCTGTTGGTGGCTATACGCCGCTCTGTCTGGCTACGTCAGTGGGTGGCTGACAATGCTGCTAAGAAGGCTCTCACTGGTTTCCCCTTCAAGGGCCTGCGTCTCTTTGGGAAACGCTTGGATTTGTTTGCTAAGGGTGGTAGGTTACCTCAACGTAGGAGGCCATCTCGGTCTTTTCGGGGGGATGGGTGCCTTTCTCCCATCCTTCCGTGGTTCCAGAACTAACCGTGGAGACTCTTTTACTGGAGCCCGTGGAGACCATTGAGGTAGGGGCAGAGGACGTGGCCGTCCTGGCCTCTCCTGGGGTCTCAAGCCAAAAACTTCACCCAAGCCCCCTCAGGTATGAAGGGGCGCCCTCACCCATCTGGGTGGGGGGACGGCTTCTGCTTTTTGCTCACGTCTGGAGACTTCACATCTCAGACCGGTGGATTCGGGAGGTAGTGTCCTCCGGTTGCAAGATAGAGTTTGCAGCCTGGCCGCCCCCAAGATTCATCAAATCCCAGATGGCTCAAAGCACCCTTTTAGCCCCGGGTCTGCGCCTTGCTGTACAGAACCTGGAGTTAGGGGTCATCTGCCAAGTGCCTTTACAGGAAAGGGGCAGAGGCTACTATTCTAATCTTTTCACTGTTCCCAAGAAAGACGGGTCCATCAGACCCATCCTGGATTTAAAGCGCCTCAACAAATTTGTCAGATTCAAACGCTTTTGCATGGAGACTTTGAGCTCAGCTGTAAATTCACTACGCCTGGAGGACTTCATAACCTCTGTAGACATCAAGGATGCTTACCTTCATATACCAATCTTTCCAGGTCATCAGAGATTCCTCAGGTTCGCTCTGGAGGATCAGCACTACCAATTTGTGGCCTTGCCCTTCGGTCTCACCTCGGCTCCCAGGGTATCACCAAGGTGTTGGCGGGCATTAGGGCTCTGCTGAGATCTCAGGGCATTCGCATCCTTCCTTACTTGGACGACATTCTCATCACGTCTCGGTCCTTCCAGCAGGCCGAGCTGGATACCCAGTTGGTGGTGTCCACACTGGAGTCCTTCGGCTGGGTGATCAACCATCCCAAGTCTTCCCTGTCATCGACAATGGTCAAGTCCTTTCTGGGCAGGACTCTGGATACATCTCAGGTCAAGATCCTTCTCCCTCAGCAGAAGGTGGACAGTCTGCAAGCTCAAGCCAAGCTTCTTCTGTCTTGCCCTCATCCTTCCATCCAGCAGGGGATGCAGCTGGTGTGCCTGATGGTGTCTTGCTTCGAGGCTGTTCCATACGCTCAGTTTCACATGAGGCCTCTTCAGCTTCACCTCTTGTCAGTTTGGGATCGGGACCCGGTGTCCCTGGATCAGGTGTTTGTTCTGTCCCCTCTGGTCAGGCGGTCTCTCTCGTGGTTGCTGGACTCAAGAAACCTGTTGGTGGGCAGATCCTTTCTGGCTTCGTGTTGGGAGACAGTCACCACAAATGCCAGTCTGACAGGTTGGGGGGGTTTCTGAAAATCCCTGAAATTCCAGGGTCAGTGGGGCCCTCAGGAGGCCCACACCCATATCAACATTCTGGAACTGAGGGCGATACGGTTGGTTCTCGCCCAACTGACTCCACACCTTCTCGCCTGGGAGAATGGTCCCTCAGCAGCAGGGTGTTTCACTCCCTGTGCCACCGTTTGGGGTCAGCCGGATGTGGATCTGTTTGCGTCCCGCCACAATCACAAGCTTCCAGCCTTTGTCTATCTGTCCCAGGACCCTCTGGCCTTGGCCATGGATGCACTAGCAATGTCTTGGCAGAGCTTTCAGCTCCTTTATGTGTTCCCTCCGTTTCTTCTGCTGCGTAGGGTGCTGCGCAAGATATCCCAGGAAGGGGTGCCAACCATTCTGGTGGCCCCCTGTTGGCCAAGAAGATTGGGGTTCGCAGACATCGTGCAGTTGGCAGTAGATCAATACGTCCTGCCTAAGGTTCCAGACCTGCTCACTCAGGGGCAGCTACGCCATCCCAATTTACAAACGCTGACTTTAGCGGCCTGGCTGCTGAAACCTCCATCTTGATGGAAAAGGGGCTGCCTGCCTCTGTGGTTAATACCATGATTAGGGCTAGGAAGAAGTCCTCGTCCTCCATCTACTATAGGGTATGGCATGCTTATATTGACTGGTGTGAGTCTAAGTCTTTTCCCTGTCGGGTGTTTTCTGTCCCTAGGATCTGGGAGTTTCTGCAACATGGTTTGGATTTGGGTCTTCAACTTAGTACCCTTAAAGATCATGTTTCTGCCTTGGCCCTTTTCTTCCAAAGATATTTTGCTCACCATCGTTTGGTTAAAACCTTCTTCCAGGGGGCTACTCATGTCCGTCCCCCACGTAAGCCTATGTTACCAGTCTGGGATTTGAACTTGGTCTTATCTGCCTTGCAGGGGTCTCCCTTTGAGATCTTGTGTGAGGCCCCTTTGTCCATTTTGACGCTTAAGGTAGTCTTTTTGGTGGCCATCACCTCCGTTAGGCGTGTTTCTGAGTTGGCGGCACTTTCCATCATACCCCCTTACTTTGAGAGACATCAGGACAAGGTGGTGTTTCGTTTTAAGCCAGATTTTCTCCCTAAGGTTGTGTCTGCTTTTCATCTCAATCAGGACATTGTTCTACCTTCTCTGTGTCCTAATCCTAGTAACCCTAAGGAGAGGGTTTTGCACTCTCTGGATGTGGTTAGGAATCTGAAGTTCTATTTGGTGGCTACTGAATCCTTCAGGAAGACTGATGCTCTTTTTGTGCTCCCGTCTGGACCTAAGAAGGGTCTGGCTCCAGCTAAGTCCACTATCAGCAAGTGGATCTATCAGGCTGTGGTACAGGCCTATTCTGCTAAGGGGAAGGAGCCTCCCTTCCGCCATACTGCTCATTCTACTCGTGCTATTGGTGCCTGTTGGGCTTTTCAGCACCAAGCTTCTGTTGAACAAGTTTGCAAGGCCGCTACTTGGTCTTCTGTTCACACTTTTTCTAAGTTGTGCAAGGTTGATGTTAGGGCCTCAGCTGATGCTGCTTTTGGTCGCAAATTTCTGCAGGCGGCAGTGGTTTAAACTGCCCGCTGTTACTTTTTGGGGATCCCACCCTACCTTACGAACACTGCTATTGGATGTCCCAAGTGTAAGGAATCTTCTGGAACAGGACGTGCTGTATACTTAGAATAATACAATTATGTGATTACTCACCTGTAGAATTGGTATTATACGTATACAGCACGTCCTGTTCCATCCCACCTTTGTTATCATTATTCTTAGTTACCTCTTTATGGTGATTGTTCATATGCTCATTTTTTAATTCTGGTTATTAGTGTTCTCCCGGCTTCTTGTTAACTGCTTGTCGATACTGGGGAATTTGTGGGAGGTCCCTGGCTTATATAGGGCCGGGAGGAGCCACAAGCTGTTTTCTGCAGTCCAGCGCCATCTTGTGGATGTATAACCCAAGTGTAAGGAATCTTCTGGAACAGGACGTGCTGTATACGTATAATACCAATTCTACAGGTGAGTAATCACAGAATTGTATTTTAAAGTGCTAGTTCTAGGGCTGTGCAGACAGCATTAATGGAGTCCTAAATGTGGCCTTAATAATGTTCTTCCCTTAACAAAACCATAACAAAAAAGATTGAAATTAATATCACCAGTAAAGCAGATCACAGTCCCACGAAAGAGTGAGGTATGAGAAACACCCGGCATTGCCCAAAATGTTACCTCTGTCCTTTCTCCCATGGCGCATGTGCAAGCTCTCCTCCAATCAGTATCGATTACTGTGCATATCAAGGCTGAATGAATACACTGTTGGACGGCTGGCCCTTCCCTCCGGCTGTGTGCAGCTGCCAACCATTGAGATATGCCTGGTGGGGGTGCGCACATCAGATGTAGGCCCCCACCTACTTGGTGGCTTCAGTGGAATAATGGGTTTATTACAGAAGGGCATTGCAAATTAGGATGCCCCAGAGGTGAGCTTTCACCAGGCCCTAGTGTGTTTTTAGACTCTAGGGCAGGGATAGTCAACCACTTCTTGTAAAGGTCTATTTAAAGGAATTTGGTGAGAGGTTAAGGTCCGGGTGGAGGGCTGTTGCAGGGGGGTGGATAGTTATAAATCAGTACACTGGGAGAGGGGCTATAGATTCCCCAGGTTAAACTAAAAAAGGCTGCTTGTACCTTGCAATGCCACTTCCCAACCTGGCAGTACTGAGCACGTCAACGCAGAAGCAACTGAGTGCAGAGCTGTCAGGGCAGAGGTCCGGAAATCTGGCACCGCAAGACCCGCATTTGGACCTGCAGGCGTCTCATTTGGACCTTGGTCTGCCAGTTGAGTATCACTGCTCTAGGGCTTTGGGCAACGAGTTTTGGTCCACTTTAAATGGTAACAGAGATGTCAACATTGAAGACCAGTTTACAGGGTGATGGGAGTTTGGTTTAGGAGTGTGGCTAATTCACAGGCTTTTGAGGAACAAATGGCAATTTGCAGGTATATTAGGGTTTAAAATCCATAATGCTACATACTAATTGTGCCCGTACTCATATATATATTTATCCATCAATCCAGGGAGATGCAGTCCAAATATATACATGGTGTTTAATATAGTGTGTGTGAGTGTGTGTGTGTGTGTGTGTGTGTGTGTGTGTGTATTTTTCGCCCTATAAGACGCACTTATTTTTCCCCAAAAGTGGGGGAAAAATGTCCGTGCGCCTTATCGGGCGAATGTAAAAAAATAAATAAATGAAAAAAAAAATAACTCACCCGTTCCTGGCGCTCCCGCGTTGCCTGTCACACTGCGGGAGCCCAGAGGAGCGGCGGGGGCTCTGTCCCGGCCCCGCCGCTGTGATCGCTGTCTTTCACCGGCAGCGAAGACAGCGGCGGGGCCAGTCGGTGCAGGCCACGCCCACCTGCTGCCCTGACCTGGGTGCTCGCATGTGCCCCAGGTGGAAGAAGCAGCAGATGGAGGAGCGGTGGGGGCGCTGTCTCTGGCCCCGCCGCTGTCATCGCTGCCGTAAAAGACAGCGATCGCAGCGGCGGGGCTGGGGCAGAGCCCGCCGCTGCTTCTTACAGCCAGCTCCATGAATAGGGTGGGCGTGGCCTGTGCTGACGCTGTTGCGGCGCAGGCCACGCCCACCCCATTCATGGAGCTGACCGCTCAGCGGAGCGGTGTCAGTGGAGAGGTGAGTTTTTTTTTTTACTTAAGCCGACTGGGGGAAAGGGGGGGGTGCCACACAGGCTATGGGAATTGGGGGGAGGGGGGGATGCCACACAGCCTATGGGGGGAGAGGGGGATGCCACACAGCCTATGGGGGGAGAGGGGGATGCTACACAGCCTATACTAATGGGGGGAGGGGGATGCCACACAGCCAATGGGAATGGGGGGGCACACTGCCTATATGGAGAATAGGAGGGGGGAATGCCACACTGCTTATGATAATGGGGTGCACACTGCCTATATGGGAATGGAAGGGGGGAGAATGCCACACTGCCTATATAGGGAATGGGAGGGGTATGCCACACTGGGTATACGGGGAATGGGATGGGGGCATCCCACACGGCCAATGGGAAAGGGGAATGCCACACTGTCTGTAATGGTGCGTTTTTGGTTTAAAATATTTTTTTCTCTTATTTTTCTCCCCCAAATCCTAGGTGCGTCTTATGGGCAGGTGCGTCCTATAGGGCGACAAATACGGTATATATTCAGTTCTCCATCCAAATATTGATTTCTGTTCACTTACTTTGCAGTTTGATATATATTTATACTATACAAATATGCTATTTCAAAAACAGACCTGTTAACAGTTTATTTTTTCACAATGATCAAACTGCAAAGTGAATGAACAAAAGGGAAATCGATATTTGGACAGCTTCGCCCCCGATTGATGGATCAGCTTTGGCCAGGATGACACTTTATATATTCACCCGTCCTCTGATATAATAATTTGCAGCTGTATTTTTTTACGATTGTGACAATGAATTTAGCAGCACAATGATGCCTTGTTTTCCCCAATTATAAATGTGCCTCTCAGTCGCGCTTGCCGCCAGCCATCTACAGAATGACTTTTTTTCCTGGAAGACTCATAAAATGGGACTTGGCTGTCCCACGTACCTGGAAAATAGTCTGCAGACGCCTTCTGTCTCTGGACGCTGCCGGGCCAGGGTGGCAGAGCCCAGCGCTTCTCGCCTCCTCTTCTGAGCTTTGTCGGCGGGCGGCACCTCCTGTAGGTCGGAGAACCTTTTCTGTTCGTGGAAAGCTCTCCCAATCCTCAGATTCCGGCGGCGTCCTGGCTGTACAAGGGGTAGGCCGCAACATCTGGTGAAGGTGTTAATGCGCTGACATGGAGGAAAGAATAACAGATGTTTAATACTTGTAACCTACCTGTGCGGTTGGAGGATCGGAAATGACTCCATTATAGCTGACCTCTAGAATCAGTTGCAGCAGACAGTTTCTCTTTGTTAGGTTTCAATCTGGACCTACACTTTAAATAGGAGTGCTTAATGCACAAGCTTCACCTTTGGTGTCCTGGCAGCAGCCCCCTCCCCCATTGCTGGCTCCCTTTCAGAAATACCAGCCGGGCAGCCAGAGTTGCAGCATCCTATTGAAGGGAAGCTGATGCTTGGCATGGTGACCAGAGAATAAAGTAGCCCTCTATTCAAAAATGATTGGAGATCTGCTCACCCCTGACTCCCCGAGTCATTCTAATTTGAGATGGTCACTGCACCAAAGGCGAAACAAGAACAGAAATCAGGTAGAATAACTAGCCATGTTTGGTTTCATCTCTGGTGGTGGCCACTCCACATGATCTCCAGCAATCAGACAGGTTCACCAGGGGGTCTTGCATGCATCATGCGGCTGCTGGCAGTCATATGGGGCACAAGACCAGCTTGGGTGTGCAGATCTGGTGAGTAGTTCCAAAGTTGGAATTCCCCAGGTATCAGTTTTCTTGGCCCCCAATTATTTTTTGACTGGCGGACCAATTTGAGCAACCTAATGGCAGCACTCCCTCACACTCACATGGCAGCTCACCTTCAGAGATGTCACTTAGAATCACATAGAATGTACGTGGCTTTCATCATCACCCTGCACTTCTCCAATCTCGCACTGGGAAGCCTCCTATTCAAGGAGAGCCCAGCCTGGTGAGGATAGCCAGTGGCCAGATATCCTATAGTTGCTGAAAGAGGAGTCAATGAGTGAGACAGAAATCAAAAATCTTTGTTTCTTTTAATTCACTATATTTCAAGAGTACATGTATGGTGTATGTGATTGTGGCGCTTGTGAATGCAGAGGTGGGGGGGGGGGGCATACCAGCAGGCCAGGGCTTCAGATGAAGGCCTAGACAATATGGGCCAATGGTTAAAACCTCCTTAAATCCCTTGTAGCTTGAAATTAGTTGGCAAACCCAGCTGCATTGACTAATTAATACAGATGGATTGCATAACCGTAATGTGTCGTCTTTTTTCTTTTTTTTATCCAGCACTTCTCAGACGCTCTTGATGAATTTTCCAATGAGCTCTTCAACAGTTTCTTTGATGATCCTCCCCTCCTTGACCGCGATGCCTTACTGGATATGGAGGTGGAGAGCCCGAGTCCCCCCATACAGGTTGAACACAGCTATTCACTGAGTGAAGACTCTGCCCCACAGAGTCCCGCCCTTACAATTAAAGAGGAAAATGAAGATAGCCCTAGTGGTAAGTGGTATTCCACTGTCCCCAGGAAACATAATATACATATTTACAAGAAGATATTTAAATATGCTGTAGAAAAATTCTTACCCTTCTACACTATGAGAGCTGGGCAAGAAGTAGCCACTTGGGGGGCATACTTTACCATAAGAGTTAAGTTCTACATCCATTAATCTGGGTAGTCCATTAGCGGGGAGAATGGTGCACCACCTGTGATTTATGATGAATAGACTTAGAGTTGGACAAGTGGTTACTTCTTGTCTAAGTAGTGTTGCAGCAGGGTATCCATGTTGGTATATTTACCCAGTGACTGCTCCTCGTAATTCTTATCCAAGTAGTATAATATATATATACAAATATGACAAATATGAGAGATCTATGTATACAGTATATATATATATATATATATATATATATATATATATATATATATATATATACACACACACACACACACACACACACACACACACACACACACACACACACACACACATTTTTGGTAGGTGGTAGTGGTTTGTCTCTTAAGTTGCAAGTCTAACCTGCCTGTGTCTCTCTTCTAGAAGCCGGTAGTGCGGTTTGGGCCCTGGAGAACGAGCTCTGCTCTCTACTAGTGAAACAAGAGCAGAACCTTTTATCGAATGCCGATCCCACGTACATAAGTGCCCCCGTAGAGCAAGCTTTGGGTCCAGGGGTGCTGCAGAATGATGATGTGAGTACTAACAACATAAACATATGCATTTATTAGGCTTTATGTATCAAATGAAACAAAGGAGGGGTGGCAGCCTCTGACCATTTTATAACTAGCCTGGGCGGTGCACGTTAGCAGGGCAATTAGAATACAAACGTCTTAAAGGAGCCACAGCACTCAACCCTGTTAGCTTGCAGGCCAGCCTATAATCTGTCTCTAAACTTAGTTAAAAACAGAGGACTCAGTCACACACATCTGCAGAAGTATGCTTAAACTGCACCATTACGCCAAAGTGCCTCTGTGGGGTGCAGTCCTAACTCTAATCTCTGAGAGCCCATCTGGGACATACAGTGCAATAGATAAATTGGGAGCAGGCTTACCTGAGGTTGCCCTAAACCTCTCAAGTGCAAGCCATGGGGTGGAAGGGTCAAAGAACTTGCAATACAGCCTAGACCCCACACACCATGTGCTTGCACAAATTCAAAAGAAACAAAGGGGGGGTGGCAGCTGCTCAGACCATTTTATAACTAACCTGGGAGGTGCACGTTAGCAGGGCAATTAGTACACACAGGTCTTAAAGGAGCCACAGCACTCAACCCTGTCAGCTTGCAGGCCAGCCTATAATCTGTCTCTAAACTTGGTTAAAAACAGAGGACTCGGTCACACACATCTGCAGAAGTATGCTTAAGCTGCACCACTACGCCAAAGTGCCTCTGTGGGGTGCAGTCCTAACTCTAATCTCTGCAGATGTGTGTGTGACCGAGTCCTCTGTTTTTAACTAAGTTTAGAGACAGATTATAGGCTGGCCTGCAAGCTAACAGGGTTGAGTGCTGTGGCTCCTTTAAGATTTATGTATCAAATGCCAGTCAAGAATGTTTGGGCCAACCAGAAACATTTGTTACTGTCCCATGTAAAGGACTATTCTACTTTACTTGTTAGATTAAATAATTATTCCAACAGAAAGTGTTGCTATTTTAACTATCCTGGGTTTTGGTCGCAACGCTATGTGAAACCCCCCAGATCTCCCGCATCAACTCACCTCACCGCATGTGCGGCCGCTCGTCCAATCAGCACGCTGGGAGCTGCTGAGCTATGCACGCCTGAGCAATGTCTTAGTTCAGCGGCTCTGAGTGTGCTGGAGGCCGCATCTCGCACTTCCCTCACAAATGACCGGCGGGGGTACACGCCCTGCTAGAGGGATAGCGGGGATGTGGCCCGCGCATGTGCCGTTGGACCGAGATTAAGGTAAGTGTAGCGGGCGACCTGGGAGGTTTCACGCAGCGGGGCATCCCGATTTTGGATACCTCGCGAAGAAGGAATGGATCGGCCCGGGAATCTTATCCAGCTGGGTTTTGGTCCACTTTAAAGTGGAACATATTATCAGTGTCCTTCTTCTCTTACAGCATGTCTCCAGAACACATATTTCACATATTAAAGTAGAACCAGGAGTACCAAATCACATGATGAATGTATCACAAGGTAGGCCAGCTTTTAAAACAATATAGTGTATCTGTGTAAATGTGTGATGTTGGTCTTCTGGATCCTCAGTACTGGTCTTCCTAATCCTCTGATACATCCACCCAAATATCTAATGGGTGGTAGACTTGTTCTGAGTCAGTAAGCCTGATTGTGGTTTTATCTTGTGTACGGCTCCTACTTTTGGGTCCTCCTTGGATCTGTTTCTGTATTACCTCATCAAATCCTAATCCATCCTACCATAGGGTCTTCAAAGGACCTTTCCAAATCTCTATGAATAAGTCCACTGTTGATGTTCTATGTTCCATCCTCGGATTGCTGGAAGTATCTCAGAGCAGTGGAGAAGCCCCTCCCCCTCCCAGGCTTCTTTGTCATTTAGTACAGTTTTTACGCCAATGCCTAAAGACACGAACCTGAGTAGTGAAGACATGTGTTTAGATGCAGAATACTTAAAACATTGAAAAATTAGTTGGGGATTTTACCTGCATGGTCAGCCCAGGGCCAGCCAATAGCATCCCAGTTAGGACCTCCAAGGCTGAGGCTATAGCACTCAGGGCCGGCGTCAGCACCGGGCAAGCCCAGACATCTGCCGAGGGCCCCCACCCCCAGGGGGGCCCACTAACAGCTAGCACAATATGATTAACCCTTCTAGTGCCAGCTTTGTGAGTCTCACTAAAAAACAGCTCCAAAAGGGGGTTGGAGGGCAAGCAGCCCTTCTTAGTTTTGGCCATGAAATTTATAGACCCCTCACCTGCGACTCTCCACCGCAAAGGGGCCCACTGAGACCATGCCGCCCAAGGGCCCACATATACCTGGAGCCGGCCCTGATAGCACTGCATGGGCATGGCGATATACAGGGTACTGAAGCTTTAGTATTATAGGGTCAGAGAATGTGGATTGTAGTAGGTTTGCCCCCCCCCCCCACTCCCCAGCCATCATTTTGAAGTTATTACATTGGGGGCAGAACAAGAGCTGGTGGATTCTTGGATTAGGAGGGAAGAACCAGGTACAGGAGTGCTGGGAGGAAAACAAGGAACGTAATAGGGGTGCAATAAGCCGCAGCCCAATTAGGTCTAAAGCAACGTGGGAATTCTCCTGCATTTTCTTATGGTCAGTCTGCTCTGGACTTAATTAAACTCTATTTCACCTACAAATCCTTACTCTCAAACCAGAACCGGGGTACAAACATTTTACAAGGTGGTTTAACACCAGAATCCCTAGTTTGGTCTCAGATGGTCAAGGAAAAAAACGAAGATGATGCAGCTTGATTTCCTTTGCTCATATTTTATAATATCCTAAATATGGAGGATCTCATTGCCTTCTGGTGGTATCACTGGTTCAAACTAAATTATTCTCTTGAATGTTAAAGCAGCCTCCCAAATGTTGGTATAGTTGTGTAAAACTTTTCCATCCCTCACTTTTTTCTGTTCTCCTGTCACCTCAATGTATAAATATTTAATAAATATTTAATAAATAACATCTGTGTGCTATGTGCTTAAACCCTCCATGTGCTTTCCTTTGCAGATGTATTGGGGGTCATGCCCCTCACCCCACCCAGTAGTCATAGCAGCGACAGTGATGGATCTCAAAGTCCGCAGTCTCTTCCGCCTCCCAGCCCTGCTCGCCCAGCAGCCCGTTCTTCTCATGCCATCTCATCATCTCCGCTCCTCACCGCCCCTCACGTAAGTTTTCCCTGTCTGGCATCACAGACTTGATACCCTGGGCAATTAGCAGACTTATTATAAGTTTTATATTGCAATGTTTTATTTTGGGGTTTAGAAACTGCAAGGCACTTCAGGACCCCTGATGCTGACAGAAGAAGAGAGACGCACGTTAGTCGCTGAAGGATACCCCATTCCTACCAAACTCCCTCTTACTAAGACAGAAGAGAAAGCTCTGAAAAGAGTGCGCAGAAAAATAAAAAACAAGGTGAGGTTCCAGAATAAATGGCTAGAAATAGTCAGATGGGTAATTTGGTGACAATTCACAAGCACCTGGACTTGAAATCTTTTGGCCGTTGATAGAAATGGCTGTTTTGATGTAATGTGAGTGCTAAGAAAATACAGCTTACTGTATATACTTAGTGTGATCCAACCAACACAATCAGTTGCCAACAGCCAACGGGATGTCAAGGACTTTATGGAGGTAAGGTGTGAAATATAATGATCATGGTGTGTTAATGGATGTTAAAGTGGACCAAAACCCAGGATTTTGACTATCCTAGGTCTGGGTCCTTGCCCCTGGGGCACCCCGATCGGGGATGCCCCGCTGTGTGAAACCCCCCAGGTTGCTCGATCTCACTGACCCTTCTCCGGGCTATGGCGCATGTGCAGCCCAATCAGCACGCTCAGATCTGCCCCTGTCTCTTTGTCTAATAGCTCGTCTAAGGCTAGCGGATCCGAGTGTGCTGGTGGCCACATCCTTTAGTATTCAGTCTAAAGGAGTGGAAAGTACACAAACCTGCATCATGGGGAGGCATCAATAAAACCATGGTGCAGACAGTCAAATCCTCTTTTTAGGACTGTTAGGACTTTTTGAGGACACCTAGAAATTTTGGACAGATAAGAGGGCACTAGCTTAAATAAAAGGTGAAAAAAGCCATTTAGCTTGAACTGGATATGTCATCCTTGAATAGAGGGCACATACCACTTCTATTCATCAGCAGGCCCTTAGCACCAGACACTTCTAGTTTTGTAAATCATCTTAAAGATTCCCTCCCCCTAGGGCATCCAGAATCGGGATGGCCCGCTGTGTGAAACCCCCCAGGTCGCCCGGAAACTCACCTTCTTTCCTGGTCCAACGTTGCATGTGCAAGCATCGGCCACATTCTCACTATCCCTTTAGCAGGGCAGTGTCTGTGCCAGGCTCTTTTGAATGGCCGGCACAGGCACACTCCCTGTTAGAGGGTAGCAGTGGATGCAGTCGGCAGTGTGCTCAGATCTGCTAACCTTCGACAAGCTGTTGGATCCAAGTGCGCTGATTGTTTGAGAGGCTGCGCATGCGCCATAGGACTGTGGAAGGCTAAGTCAGGCCGGGCAACCTGGGGTGGTTCACACAGTGGGGCATCCCCGAACAGAGTGTCCTTGTGGCAAGGACCAAAATCCAGGATAGTCAAAATCCTGGGTTTTGGTCCATTTTAATACCTTACCTCTGTGAGGCCAATAATGCCATTGGAATTTGATGAAACACAGTATATTTCCCAGAATATTTACTAGGAACCCTCTAACATAGTCCCATCCCTCTCCCCCTACAGGTGACAGTGATCTGGGCTACAAGGTGTGAATTGGCATCGGGAACACAGGGAGAATCTAGCATTACTTTGGGGGCCTAGCCTAGGCATAGCCCCAACACATTGTCCAGCATAACACCCCTAACCCTTCCCTTCCAAACACAACTCCATTCCCCCCCCCCCCCACAGCAAAGACACCCTAGGCCATGTTCTGCCCCTGCAATGCTAAAGCCCCATCACCATGGCTGTTGGTGACCATACCCTTCCTGTTCATGTTATGTCTCTGCCATTATATAGACTTACAAACTCACTCACTGACCAGCTGGGAAACATGCTAGGGGTGGTTCATGGACTGTTAGGGGACTATCAAGCATATAGAAAATCTTCTATCACTCCTTCTAGGTTGTAGGAGGCAGGTATCCTTTTGATAATGATAGGAAAACCTCAACAGTTGGCTGAATATCGGTGGCTCACCCTGAGTTCAGTAAGCAAAAGCGGTGAATAGGATCACTGACTGCATTTGTTGTCTCGGTATAGAATCAGCATAGTGGCATTAATTACAGAAGTCCCCAACTTTTGCCCTTTTGAAATAGAATAAATAAATACTGTGTTTTCACCATATATTATGCACTAATATGAGTGTGTCTTATCGAGCGAATGTAAAAAAAAAAATTACCAGCGTCCTCCGTCTTCTTCATCGCCCTGTGCTGGCTGCTGCCTTGACTATTGCCTTCACAGTAACCACCGACTCTGTAGCCGCCTATAACTTTGCCACCACAAGTTCAAAGGAAGCTGGCTCTGGCAACCGGGTGTGGCATGGCATGTGAATCATAGGCCACGCCCACCCGGAAACCGGAACCAGCTCGTTTGAAAATTGCAAATGTAGCTATGGAAGAGGCGGGCTGCGGCGGCTATGGAGGCTCACTGCCTGTAATGTGGGATGCCCTTCATTGCCTGCAATGTGGGGTCTGTTATGTGGTGATGGGGGGTTTCTGCACACTGTCTGTAATGGGGTGGTTGGGAGGTAGGTATTTTAGCACACCATTTGGTTCAGAATATTTTTTTTCTGATTTTTCTCCTCCAAATTCTGGGTGCATCTTATGGGCAGGTGTGTCTTATAGGGTGAAAAATACGGTAGTTCTGTTTATACTGTTTATTCATTCCTGGGAAGTGTTATATAACCACCAACACTCTAAAAACCTATCTTACCCATCCAATTGTTCAGATACTTTCTTCTGAACTCATTGGGGTCATATAGAAGGCTTAGAATATAATAGCACAATGGTCAATGTTTATAGAGTTTTAGTTTATGGGAAGAAACCAGAAAGCCCAAGATCAACCTAAAAACTCCATGATGCCCCTATCTACAGCAGGAGCTAAAATGATGTCCCTAATGCTAGAAACAAAACCTCATAAATCTGGTCATTCAGGATTTGTGGGGAACAGCCATGATGCTTGTTAAGTCATTTTTATTTAAACTGTCTCCAGAAATAGATACCGTGCTGAATCAGAACATGGGATAGTAGGGGGTGATGTGGGAAGAGTGGATTTTGAGAAGCTGACTCATTTTTCTCCATGTGTTTACAGTGGTAAAAGGTTGGGTGCATGAGGTTGTTGTGATAACATTATATGTGATTCCAGATCCCTTTGTGTCCTCTACATAGATTTCAGCCCAAGAGAGTCGGAGGAAAAAGAAGGAATATGTGGAGTGTCTAGAAAAGAAGTGAGTTGTGAAATGTGTGTACACTCCTCTACCAGCCCTTCTTCTATTTCTGTCTTTTTACGTCCTCTTGAAGTTGTTTTTGTATTATGTCCACCAGTGTTATATCTGTGTCTGTTGCAACATCAGGTTTGGTCTCTTATGGCTTCTAGATTTGGCATGCCCGTCTGCTTGGAATCCCCATAGGAAGCCTGAAAATTGCAAAGTGGGAGGTCCTCTTTAATGCTCAGTTATAGTTATAGCTTTTTATAGGATTTGATCCCTGGTAATGATCTTTTTGGGGGAATTGAACTCCACTTCCTGTTTGAGATTTGGAAAATCTAAGGGCCATATTATGGTGGCCAGCACAAATTAATGTGAACCAATTCCTGTTTTATAAAAAATGTGTGTTGGCTGCATCTGTAATTACTTTGGGGCATCTGGATTGGTAATGTACCCCATGCATACCCCTCCCCCTGCTAGCCCTATTCTTTGTACCTTCTTCTCATTCCTTTAGCGAAACTGGGTCCCGGGCTGGCAGTGGTCAAATTCACCACTGAATGGACTTCAAACCATCAGTGGCCAAACGCAGGAATGAGGAGAAGGTAAAGCAAATGGGGGTTGCAGATTAGGAAGTGGGGGGCACTGACAGTTGCATGACCCCCCCCCCCCCACTCAGTAGTCAACATGATTGCTTTAAAGGTTCTCCATGTTTTTTTACAAAGCAGTAAGTCCACAGTGAGGTCACAATTAACCCAACCAGGATTAAACTAATTTAACCTCTTTCTACTGTCCTATTCTGATCTAAATTAAAATAAAATTGTGTCTGGAGTTGGGCTTTAATATGTTCTGTTTCATCATTCTATCCACAACACTATACCACCGAACTCCGATTTCTCAGTTTTTTTCCTAATCCATCTGAAGTGACTACAATGTTTGGGAGTGGTGGCAGTGATTCTACCACTGGAAATCTTTAGCCAAAACTAAAGCACAAGTATTGGGTGGTATTGGTCTTTAAAGTGTACCTGTAGTAGGAGCAATATAGAGGCTGCCATTGCCAGATATCTCAAAATGATGCCTTGACACTAAGCTACAATACTGGGAAACTGGGCCCTGGTGCAGACATGGGCTCAGAGCATGGCCAATGTAGTCATTTTCTCTGTCTTTTTAAAACAATTATATACATTGGACTACTAAAAACTTATACACCAGAGGCAAACGGTGCTTTTTTCAGGACATGATGTAATGTAAGTACAAATCTGCTAAATAATATAAAGGGCCTACAGTGACAGGCCCTGATCTGGTCACTTCCTCTGCACCCACCTGTCGTAACCAGACCTTCACCCTGAATAATAGCCTATCTTGTATGTTTCCCCCCACCCTGCACCTATTGCGTTTTTTAAGCCTTTTAAAATCTTCTGACTGTGCCGCTCGGCATTCTGGGATTGCTGTTCTTTCCCTAACTCCAGCTCTGCTCTGACTGTGTAAGCGACTCCTGCACTTTTCACCCCCCTCTCCTCTACTCAGTATGTGATGCTTCTGAGGCAAGATGGCAGCGTTCGTATCCTAGAGTCCTAAACAGAGTTGAAGCCCAGTGAGGGATAGAATAATAAGTAAGCGACTAAAAACGTAACAATATGTATATTTTAGATACCCGGGAATAGTTTTTTAAGGGTTTGGGCTTTTCATTAAATGATGCTGAAGGTCCAGTTTAGAGTCTCATCTTCTGTTATCATACAAGTTCAGAGTAAGGTAGTTCCAGATGAAATCTTGGCTGTGCAGCATGAATACCAGGCAACTGTCTGTAGTAAAATAGATTTGCTATATTTTCCCTGAAGATGTTTTATTAGTCTGCGCATGTCATTGTAAATTGCAAAAACCAGTGAGATGGCTAAAATGTGTCTCCAAGGTAACCCTAGCAAGTCCAGTTGCTTTGACTCCCTACTACAGATGCAGTAAGCCATGACTTAAACAATGGGACATTCAGGGATTCGCAATGGCAGGCTGTATGTTTCCTTCATTGTGTGTACATCATTGTCTCTCATTTCTAATCTGGATGTATAACCCTGTATCAATGCTCTCTGTCTGTATCAGGGTAGAATCCTTCACATCACAGAACAGTGAATTGTGGAAGAAGGTGGAGACCTTGGAAAGTGCCAACAGGTAAGGAACAATCATGTATGCCAGGCACGGGTCATTACTGGCCATCATCATTGCCGCACTTGCCCCTCTTGCTATGGGGCTGTTCAGAGGCATTTTTAAAAGGGTTCAAAATGGTTTTGATCATACATGACACCAGAAGGTTTAGTGAAAACAAAGTAATGACCAATAAGAATAGAATAGAGCCGGTGCAGATGCACACCAAGTGGCGTAACTAAATGTGAGCGGGCCCTGGTGTGAACACTGAATGAGGCCCCATCATGGTTTATACATTAACTTTTTTCCTGTCATTTTACCTCAACTGGAGACAACTAAAGATGGAAACTCTTTTTTTCTGTACACGATTCCAAGTACAAAATATAAAATAAGGTGGGAAAAAAAAGGCTCCCTTCTGGGCCCCAGTGCGGGGCCCCCTCTGCACACCCCCTTTGCATACCCCACATCTGCAGGCTACAGACAAGCAAAGATAGTAGGTGTGTTGAGCAGACATCTAAACGAGAGCTGGAAAAGTCTAATAGGGCCTGCAGTTCCAATAAAACCAGCCTCTTTATTAGTACTCACATTAAAAGCATCATAGTTTTTATCATGTGTGTAAATAATGCCAGCAAGTAATCTGGTAAATATGTGCACCAATTAAATATTTAAATTACTATAAACCTGTCATACAAAGATGCCCCCTATTACCTTGGGCCTGGGGGAGTATGCAACTCACATGCGACATCCAGCGGGATCGCCATCAAACCACTGACGGCACTCAGAAGAGGAGGAGATGGGCGGGGCGATTAAGACAGCCAATGGGAGTGGTCGTACCACATGGTCGAGTGTCGCTGCCACGCCCCCCCCACCCCCGCATGGCCAAGTATGCATAAAAATACGCCAAGCCTTTAAAAATGCCTTCAAAACTCACTTCTTCAGACAAGGATATAACCTGGCGTAAGCAACTCCTATAACCTTTACTGGACACATGCCGCCCAACTCAAGCTCTACCACTTGTGATCCCGCCCCTTTGTCTTCACCCCCATCCTTTAGACTGTAAGCTCACAGGGTTCTCTTTCCTATTGTCTCCTGTGCTCACAACACTTGGTTTATACCTCGTGGCATCTAGTTTGTTTTGTACCTTGTACTATATGTTTTACTTCGTCTGTAATCATACCTTGTAAAGTGCTACAGAAGATGATGGCGCTATATAAACAAACAATAATAATAAATAATAATAAAAAATCGAAACGAAAAAAAAATTAAAGGGGTAGAGAAAACTTTCCTTACCTCCCAGCACAATGTTCCCTGGCTCACCTGGCATGGCTCCTGAGGTGCCCTTTGCTGTGCTTTGGGCCCCCGGCATCTTCATAATCTGTCCGCTGTTCCAGCTTACAGCCTGTAGGTGTCTCTATGATGCTATGATGTCACTATGATGTCACCTGATGCTGATCTTGTACAGTGGCATACACCTCCAAACTGAAGTGCAGAACCTGCCCTGTTTTTTGTTTATTGCATTTTACTGGTGGTTGCAATGCGCTGCGCTTTACCTGCTCTGCTCATAGACTTACATTGAATGTGTTCCTCGGTTCCATTTAAAAATTGCTGGGCAGGAAAGTGATCTTGGCAGTTGATTTAAACTACTGGCAACTATAGAGGTAACAGGTACTGGAATTAAAATAAAAACCTGAGCCTAGGAGCCTTTATAGAGTGACATGGGCCATGTGGGGAAGTATTTTTGAGCATTTCAAAAGTAACAGCCAGTTTGTTTAAAAGGTGGGGGAGAAGGGGTGATATGCTACCGCCATCTGGTGTCTGTTGTAAAAACTGCAGCAACCGTTTGACACTATTTGGAAACTGTGAGGTTCTATTCAAGGAAAACCCTTTTTATTCTTAGATAGTGGGGAGGGGGCAGTTTATGTTCAAGGTTCTATGGGTCACTGCGCCCGAGAGATGTCACTGGCACAGGGAGATCATATTTTGTATTGGCTCACTGGGCTGCTACTAGTAATGTCCAAACAGCCTAATCATCAGGGCGCCCCCTATAGCGCCCAGGGGACCCCTGCAAGCCAGTGTTCCACTTATACACTTAAAGGGCCCATTATGCAACCCAGTGAACCACCCATGCCATACAAGGACCTTCCTTTGAAAAACTTCTGCACCACCCGTCTATACCACACAGCAAACCCTGTGCATCATGCCTACTATTCCGGAACCCTTGTATACCACCTGGCATACTGTCCAATTTCTCCTAAATAACAAAGAAAACACTTTGCATTACCTATACCATCCAAATGCCACACAGCAAACCCTGTGCACCATCCATACTATTATATAGTGACTCTTGTATACCACCTGGCATAGCCTATGTGCACCATCCATACTGCTCAATCTCTACTATATAACCCAGCAAGAACTTTGCATTTGCTATACCATTTATTTGCCACCCAGCAAACCCTGTGCACCATCCATACTATTATATAGTGACTATTGTATACCACCTATCATAGCCTATGTGCACCATCCATATTGCTCAATCTCTACTATATAACCTAGCAAGAACTGTTGCACCACTCAGTCAACTCCACATATATTCCAGCAAACCCTGTGCAGCATCTAAACTATCCTAGTACTTCTTTATACCACCTAGCAAATCCTGTGCACTACCCATACTAATCAAGAACCCTCCTTTATACCACCTGGCATATCTAGTGCACCACACCCATATTATCAGCCCTATATATAGCACAGCTAACCCTGTGTACCACATATACCATCCAAGGACCCCTCTATACCAACCAACCTAGAAAACCCTGTGCACCACCCATACCATCCAAGGACCCCTCCATATAACCCAGCAAACCTTTTGCACCTCCCTTGCATACTATCTGCACCACTCCTACAAGTGTCCTGTTCTGCAACCTACCTGCATCATTTTGCAATCCCTATTTACAATTTTTCAGTTAATAATCATAGTAATTATAATAGTATTATAATATATTATAATAGTAATAATCTTCAATGTATAATGCAGCATGCCATCACCAGAAGATGAGCCATAGCAGGAGACAAGGCTTGATGGCAGAATGTGTCTGGTGGCCAGGGGGTGCTATAACAAACATTGATATGGTTTCCATTCTCCTACACAGGTCTCTGCTTCAGCAGTTACAGAAGCTTCAGGCTTTGGTGACGGGGAAGGTACCGAGACCCTGCAAGCTGGCTGCAACACAGACAGGAACTTGTCTGATGGTAGGTCCTTTAATAACCCTGCTGCAATGTGACAATACATGGTGGTAGGTAAAAGCGAAAAGCATTCTTTCTGGCCAGCTATAGCAGTAAATACACTGCTGAGGGCAAACTACCTGAGGGATATTCAAACTTGTCTTCCATATCCTCGAAAGGTCACACTTGGTGTATTTCTACACAGGCAATTTATAGTGCTGCTGCAACAACTTGGAAGCAGTAAATCAAGAGAGCAACAAGGGACAAATCCAACATTGCCACTGGTGGTCACCATTTTAGCAATGTATCATTTAATATACCGGTACATTTATAAAAAAAACATTTAAAGTAGACCAACACCAACCCTTGGCAAATTTGCCAGGGGGGTTTACGTTTGCCTTGAGACTAACCCTAGCATTGCAGACTGGGTACTGGAAACCAGAAACAGGCTGCAGTGGCAGGGCCTCTTTCAATGGACCCATGCAATAAGCAATTTCCTGTCCACCATAGGACTCTACTATGTGATTTTGTTTGCACTGGAGGATGGGGGGTATCACCCCTGCTGGGAAAATTTGTTCGAGGGAAAGTGTAGGTAAACATTAAATCAAAATGAAAAGACTCCATGGCCGGCTGACTAGGTGCCCTTGGGGAATCCCAACTGTGGATGCCCCACTGTGTGAACCCTGCCCCCCCCCCCCCCAGTCATTTGAATAGGCCAGGAGCAGGGGGGTGCTCACTCCACAGGGAAACTGGGGATTGGGCTGCCGCCGCACTACCCCATCTCTCTGTCCGAAACAACGGCTTTATGCTGTGCATTAGTATGATTGGATGAGAGCCCGTGCTTGCGCCGTGCGATCTGGGGGTGTTACACATCAGGGTATCACAAATCAGATGCATGGTATAAAGCGCTGATTGCGTTAATCTGTGGGGTTTTACACAGCAGGGACCAGTCACCAAAGTAGTGAAAATCCTGGTGATTGATCCTCTTTAAAGTCAAAGTAACTTTAGGTCCCTTCTAACCCCCCACCCCCAAGGGCAGTCCAGTATTTGACTTTTGGTCCAATAATTATGATTCCTAGGGGGCATCCCTAATTGAGGTGCCCCACAGTCAGAATCGCTGCCTATGCCCCACCTGAGCCACACTAACTAAGCTGCCATCCAGTACTGTAATCCAATATGGTGCAGGAAGTGCATGCGGTATCCCTTGTGTGCTTTCCATAGTCTGCCGGGCAGAAGCAGGGGAGGAGGGGATGCCACTGCACACACTTCATGTGCCACATTGAAATACAACGGTGGATGGTGGCTCGGATGGGGGTTTGGCAGCGATTCCCAAATCAGGATACCCCTTAGGAATCAGGAATACTGGACCAAAAGTCATATATAACTTTAGGTCTATTTTAAGATCCCTAGGATGCCTGATATTGGTCTTTAATAGTTACTGATTTACATTACAGGGGCTGTGGCACTTCCACTTTCCAGTGGACAAAAGGTTTTGCCAGGCTAATGTGGTGTTGCAGAATCTTCTCACAGAGCATATCTCACTAGAGGGAGTTGGTAGAAGTGAGGCTTCACTGGGTAACTTGGCGTGCTTTGTGGCGCTGAAGGGAGTATAGGTCTGCTTGAGAGAAACATAAATCCTAATATCACAAATTAGAATACATCCAACAAGTAAAGCCAAGTGAGCAGGAGAGTAACACAAGTAGATCCAAAGAATTACTCACTTTTTTACTCTTTTTTTCAGCCTAACCTGTAATTAGAAATGACAGCATTCCTGGGCTAAATCGGATAAGATTTAAAGACCAAAACCCGGCATTTTCACCTTCCTGGGTTTTGGCCCGACTTACCAGGGCATCCTGATTTAGGATGCCCCACTGTGTGAAACCTCTGGAATCACCCAAACTCTTACATCGACCCTCTCTCTCTTGACGCGTGGCACTCTACCACTCAGCATTGGTTGCTGGCCATTTTTATGAACGGCAATCAATGCTGAATGGTTTAGTTGTGCCTTTTCCTCTGGCTGTACACACACGCCAGCATACATCGGATGGAGGTTTGCAGGTGATGCTGCCAGAGGCTCTGTACATGTGCCATGGGATTGGGGAATGAGATTATAGGCAATCCTGAGGGGTTTACACATCGGGTCATCCCAAAATGGGAATGGGAGTGCTTTTACTGGGCCCTGAAGACATTAAGACTCTAGAGCCGGGTGACTTGGGTTTTGGTCCGCTTTATTAGTGACCCTAGGAAGCTGCATGGACTGTCCCACGGTGTAAAAAAAAAAACTGGAACAGGTTAAAATACGTGTCTTCTTTTAGGTCCAGCAATGCGGCTAAACATTGAATCTGTAAGCATTTTAGCCTCTGGCTATTAGACAATCTGAAGAGTCTATAACTGCTAATTAATCAGAGCTATTCTTAGGGGAGGGAGAGCAGGGCAGTCGTCCTGGGCGCCAAGGCTATTGGAGGAGTCTTCATCCCAGGGCCACTGGGGTGCAGGCCATTATATAGGCCATTTATGCCCCCATATTGGGCTCAATCATTGAGAGAGGGCACTGGCTGCTTAGGTACAGCAAACTATATGGGCATGGGACAGCAGCAGCACCATAGAATCGGAGATGAAGGGGCAGGTTTTTTCCTTCCTGTACTGAGCACTATTTAGCCTTAAAAAAGCTGCGTAATTAATTTACAGAAAAAGAAATTGCTGTGATGTCATAAATGTTCAACCATAGGGGAATATAGCATACAACATTAAAGAGGAACATCGGAGGCCCTGAAGACTCCAGGACCGTTCCGAGTTCCTCTCCTTGGGGCATTCCCGTTCACCTCTGGATGTGTGTGTGCCCGGCCTTTCTGAATGGGTGGCGTCGGCATACCATGGCTAGAAGGTAAGCGAGGGATCCTGCTGGCAGAGCACACATCTCTCTTCAGGGCCGCTCGGCTGCTTAGCCGTCCAGGTGGCATAGCCTTCTGCGGAGCCGAGGGGAGCAGAGTGAAAGCAAGCATGCTGATTGCCACTCTCAGCCAATTAGCGCACTCGCTCTCGCCGGAGTTTGGGCAGTGGGAGCAAAAGGAAGGTTAGTATATGGGGCGACCTGGGAGGATACACACAGCGGGGCATCCGAATTCGATATGCTGCTGAATTCCTGTGTGTTGTTCCTCTTTAAACACTCCATGGTGGTGGGGGAGCTCTTTATGCTTTTAGTGAGAGCTCAGCCTGTCTAGACTCCAGAATATGTGAAACTAGAAAGTAAAATACACACAACTAAGGCATACAAACCTTACATAGAGATCTGCTTGGAATCACTTACTAGACCAAAGGTTGTACTGCTTACCTGTGCCTCTGCACTGTCCCAGCATGCTCTCTGGTATAACGCTTTCTCTGTGGCTTATGTGATACTATGCTGTGCATGTATTACTGAATGGGTCCAGGATGTGTCAGAGCTGCCAAGCTGAACTCCAAAAAATGAACAGCATAAATGTATGGAAGAGACCTGTCTGCTGAGCTGGCTGAAGAGAAATTATTCCCACAGTGGGCAACTACAAAAATAAAATGTTTAGTGTCCTTGTTTGGCAGTTGTTAAGCCTGCCAAGCAGCCAAGGAGGTGATGCCAACCTTAGTTCCTACTGCAGATGAACCACTTGTGAGACGTGACAGAACAAACAAGGGGCTCTGAATAAATCTGTGACCAGGAAGACCGCAGGGCCTAAAGTCAAAGCAAGCAAGACCATTATTTCCTCTGAACCCTGAAACTCAGTTTGGGATGTGCATCAACATAGAGCCCATTGTCAATGGAAAAAGAACCTGCTGGCCAGCAGCTCAGGTGGAGGGCAAGAGCAGCCATGTGAGATGAAATGCCCAATTTTAGGACTTCCTACAAGGATGTTTGTGGATGGACATCCCTAATTGGTTTAAACAAGCAGCCCACAATTATTGTTTACTTTAGGTTCTCTTTAAATGGTTGGTGGGAAGGAACCTTCTAGGGTGCCATGAACCAGGGCAGGCATGCTCCATATATATGTGAGCCCTTGGGCAAGAGGGTTTCAGCGGACAACTTTGCGGTGTCGCATGTCATATGCTGCGTCAGTCACCGTCACCTGTGTATCTGCTGTGTATCACCATCCGATCCTCACTGCCTTCTCCGCTGCCACCAATTGTCCTCTAGTCTTTGCTGCCTTCTCTGCTGCCAATTACCCTCCTTTGGTCCTTGTCGACTTCTCCAATGCCACCAATCACCCGCCAGACTGTTACCGTCTTTGCTGCTACAAAAGGGCCCACCGCTGCTGCCGAGCATCCTCATATCCTATCAACCATTGAAACTGCCACCAATCACCCTCCATTCCTCATCACCCTCTCAATTGCCACTGACTGTGTTCTGGTCCTACAGGCAAGTTCAAGCCTGAGCAGGCCGATGAAGATACCAGGGGCCCTGGCACCTGTCCAGGCTTGCCCAGTGCTGTCTGGCCCTGACTAGGACATTCCTTGGCACAGAGTTGCATGTACAGCCTCCATGGATGATGCCTGGCGAAAATTATTGATTGATCTTGTCAAAACAACCATGTTTAATTTTTTTCTGTTATGTCATAAAAGAACAGCAATAACATGTACTTACCATTACCAACTCATAGTCCAAGTTTTGATTAATGAAAGGTTCCTAAAACAATGTTTTTAAAGCTAAAAGTTAATACAGGGTCTACTTTCCTGGTGGAACCCACTGGTAGAAGACCAGTTGCATTTAGGTGACATACCCAAGGCACTAAATGTGGGGGTTTCTTAATATACTGTATATATGTAGTTTCCTTGTTTGCAAGCTTGTGCTACCTGGCAGCTTGTGCTCTCTCCTGGCAGTGTGTGCTACACAAATAATGACATCACACTAATCCACTGACCTCTAAAGACACTAATACCAGGTCTATCGGCATAACTAACTGCTCACTTTGTAACTAACAAACAAACTTGTTTATTGTATGCTCGGTCTGTCCCTCTGATGTCTCTCTCCTCTCTGCAGGTTGTCATACTGTGTTTTTTTCTTGCCTTTGGGTCCATGATTCCATCCTTCGAAGAATTCTCTTCAGGGTCTCAGACAGTGAAATCGACCCCTCTCTTGGCA
Source organism: Gastrophryne carolinensis (assembly GCA_027917425.1). NCBI lineage: Eukaryota > Metazoa > Chordata > Amphibia > Anura > Microhylidae > Gastrophryne > Gastrophryne carolinensis. The sequence goes on from CM051241.1 coordinate 77,580,064, forward strand.
TCTGATATGTATACCCTCAGCCAGAGTAAGACAGTGACCTGGATGCTTCACTTACCTTCTTTGGTCAATGTTGGGTTGGGATCAGCTAAGATGGGACAGCATGGGACCCGTATATATAGATAAGATGGCAATGTTTTATTAGGATTGACCAGGAGGAACATGGCATATTGTTTTCTAAGATGAAAATATGAATATAGGAAACGTACCGCTAGTGGTAATGTATTGTGAGGTACTTTATGGGACTGCCAGATTGATGGGAATACCCCATCCAGCGTTAAGACATCCAGTGTTATAGGTGCCACAAGGACAGGCTTAGCCATGGAAGAGCAGGTGAATTCCCCAGTGGTCCCCTGAACCCAACCCCAAAGGGGTTGGAATAAGGCTAGCACACCCTAATGCCTACTGAGCACCAGGCAACACTCACATTATTAACAGCGCCACCTTTGAGATCAGCCAGTCGACTAAAAATTGACTTTTCATCTGCTTTAAAACAATGGCACCAAAGCATTAGTATTGTAGGGGCAAATAAAGTTGCCAGAGGCCAGCCATACCCAAAGCACTGCAGCCCACTGGGAATTCTCCCACTTCTCCCTATAGCCAGTCCACCCCTGGTAGCTTGGCTTTAATGCAGGGTTTCTTTACCAGCACCATAATCTCATCTATGTGAATTTGGCATCCATCCCTTCATCAGTGCTCAAACGTAGGCTGAACTGATCTTGGGGCTGGCCTTCCTGGACAAGGGGGGAGTGATGATTATGGTGCTGAAGGCACATCATGTACCATGGGACCAAGTATTTTCCATATGTACTATGGACAGGTGACTCATCAGGTAACACACTGATCAGCTTAAGAAATAGGTTGTCTACATTCAAGCTCCAAGCACAGATACACTAACTCTTCAGTGGAGGTGCCATAAAGCTGTAAAAACAATCCTAAAACAGAACACTATTTTTTACTTCCATTAAGGTTGCCTTGACTTGGAAAAAGGGGAGATGGTCCAGAATGAGGTAAGCCTCTGGCAAATGGGATATCACCTAATTTCCGAGTGGTTGATTTGGGACCTGGCCATAGGATTCAAGTATTTAAAATGGTCCAACACCCATTTTTTACAAAATAGGTGCTGACTGCATACACTAACGCAAACCCCTGGGGAAATGCGGCTTCGTGATTTGCCACCGGTGGTCATGCGACCCGTGTTCCCAGCAGAAGAGACTCAGGACCACTTGACTACCGGCAACCAGTGGCCGGACCACAGTTCATCTGGAGATCACAGTGCAGTAAAACAATCCGGATACCCTCTGCACCTGTCACTTTGCAGTCCAGCACCCATTTAGTAGAAAATGTTGGCCCACTTTAAAGCAGACCAATAGAAAATATAATTTAATAAAATAAAAAAAAACCTGCATCGGCTCCCCCTAGTGTCCTGGTAATGAATTGGATGAAAATACTCACAGATTGGGGGAAAATTAAGAGATAATTAAATCTTCTTTTGGCTCTTATCTTTCTTCTAACACTATTTGCAGTGGGCACTCATTTCTACCAGCATAATATTGGGAGGAGGGGGGCTTAAACAGCTAGTTTAGATAGAATGGTATCCTGTCAGATACCAATGGCATACCTGGGGAAAATAAAAATCACTATACCAGGAATGCCAATCAGCATTGAGGGCAAAAAAACACCCAAACATGTACCTGGGGTGGGGGAGCAAAATAGATTGATTTGTTTTGGGGGTTTTGGTCCACTTTAGGTGTAGTGGGTATTGTGGTAATAAAAGGGAGCCCTTTGTTTTGTTACTTAGACCGGGAGGTGAGTGGAGAGTTTAAATATATGTTGTGTACCAAAATTTTAGTCCGCTATAATACCATAGTCCCATTCTTCCCACTGATATTTAAAGAGGAACATCAGAGGCTATCGGAGATCCACTCCTTGGGACATCCTGAACTTGGATGCCCCGCTGTGTAAAATCCCCCAGAAGCCCTGTTTCACTCACCTTGTCCCGGAGCCCTTGCTGTGTGTCTAGCCATGTGTGCACCCACGCCCGGCCCTTCTGAATGGAGGTGAGCGAAGGGAGCCGAGTTAAAGCGAGTGTGCTGATTGGTTGAGTGGGCCACTCGGCCAGTCAGCATTCTCGCCCAAGTCTGCGTTGTGGAAGCGATGGGTGACCTAGAGGCATACACACAGGGGGACGCAAGGTAAGTAAGGCAAGGTATGAGCAGGGGCATCCCACGCTCAACCCAGCTGAGATCAGCACAGATTTTATAAGAAATGGATGTTGGATGACTTTATGTCAGCACTCAATATGCCACAGGGGTCTGGCTCTGTACACAGCTCATATCTGCACATGGGAGAGGGCTATGGTAAGCACAGCTTAATAGAGGTGATGACAATATATAAGGTGTTCTCTAAACAATCCTGAATGTATTTGATTAGGTTTAATGATCTGCATTGCCTCTAAAGAAGCGAATGAAACCTCGTGCCTCCAGGGTTTCTGGCATCCAGACCTGTTTTTTCACATGGCACATTGACAATGGATTTACAGGCAGCACACAAAAGTCAGCCACAATTCAGACACATCAAATGCTTTAGAACAAAAGGTGCAGCCAGGCACACTCCCGTCACTTACAATAGAATCAGAGCTTTCAAGAGCCTTGAGTGCTGTGATTAGTACAGGCGCTTGTTGACTCCTCCGCATAAACTGTTTCTCTATTTCTTTGCTCTCTGTGCTCTGCAGGTGTCAGTACTAGTTCCTTGTTGTAGTGTCGACCTCAATCTTGCTGAATTGTACGGTTTTCCTGTTTTTTATTAGTGGAATCGATGGCTAATATTACTAGACGGGTATATCCAAACTGGCTGTGGATCTGTAGTAGGCTGGTTTTCAGTATTATTCCATCAACGGTCACAGGTCTACTTCTCCCATAAATCTGGACCATAGTAGCCCCTTTGGACTGAGCATTTAAATAACACTTGCCTTTATCCAGGGCCTTGCTTAGGTTTCACAGGGCCCCATAGCAGAAGTCCCCCGCCCCCCCCAAAAAAAAGACTTTACCTACAGCTGTAAATTACGTTCAATGAAGCCCATGAACTGCAGCCTTGGCTTGTCAATAAATCAGAGACCGTGGTCAGACTGGCCCACCAGGTTACCAGGGAATCTCCCAGTGGGTCCCTGTCACCAAAAGGGGTGGTGCACTATTCTGTCTGTTAGTCTATTTGTCTATGCAAAAGTAGTAGGTAATGCTGGATATAGTGGTTCTATGGCAGGAGAGCACAGGTTGTCCGTGCACAATACAGCTAGGTGTAATGTCTGTGTACACAAGCCCTAAAAATAAAACCGGAATATTTACATGTAACTAAGGTTGGCCCCCAGAGCTCATTCTCCTGGTGACACTGTCAGACTGTGGTCTGATTGAAGTTCTAGGTAGTGTTGGCGCCCAGTGGGGCCCAGGTTGGAGGTCCGTTTCTTCCTGGGGTGCTAATTTCCCAGGTGCCCTATATCCAGTGAGTGCCAGGGGGAAACAATGCACTGGCATCTTAGTTCTGCTCTGCAGAACCCGTGACGCTCCTTCTAGACAGGGCGCCATGACTGCATACTGTTGTGGCCCTAAACTTATTCTGTTGCAATAGTTGCTGCAGGGAAGGAAGAGGCAGCTTGTATTGGGCCCCCTTCTGCCATGGGCCAGGTAGCAGTTTCACCCCCTGCCTCTATGGTATGTACAGTATGCCCATGCCTTTATCTTTTTTGTTTAGAAATGCTCTGATTTTGCAACTTATACCTTTAAAGTTTAAAGACAATTTACCCTCAAAAACAAAAACACACTATATTCACCTTTTCTCCCAAGCAGCTCCTGGTTCGGGGAAACAGCTCTTACCTCATCGCTGCATCCATGTCCCTGGCTGACCCAGCCGATTGCAGTACTCTCCCTGCTTCTCCAACGCGGAGACGCCCCCTGCCATCAGTCACAGCAAGTTGGCACACCCTCCTCCATTCACTGCAAAAGTGGTGTGTTAGTTCTTCACACTCCCCTTTCCATTGCAGTGAATGGAGGGAGGGTGTGCCAGCTATCAGTGATTGATGGCGGGAGCCATCCCCTCATCGGAGAAGCAGGCACGCCCATACCGACAAGGGGCATTGGGTAAGAGCTGCTTTCTCGGATCAGCGTTTTTGTTTTTTGAGTGTAAAATGTCATAAAGAGGACCAAAACCACAGCTTAGCATAGCCGCAGCGCAATGCAGCATCAAGCCTGCCACGCGGGCAGGGTGTGTAGATACAATCTGGGATGGTTGAAGAAGACAAATTTAAAGGGACATGGCGCGGTCACAGGATGCCCCGGGACACAGGATAAATCTTTAAAGCTAATCTAAACCTCAAGGCCACTGTGTCCCTACACCCTAGACAACCTAAATTGGGTTGAAAAACCGCAAAGTATGGAAAGGAAGCTCACCTCCACACTCTTGTCTTATGTGGCAACCACATAGGCTACCCACATGATCACCAGTGACCAATAGGGCTTGCAACATGCATGTCAGCCTTGAGACATCTTTGGGATCTCGGCAGTAGTAACCATTTCCATAGGGAAATAAGACTGAACTAGAGTCAAGCATGGATTTTAGTCCACATAACCCCTTATTCTCCATTAAAGCAACTGCTGCTTATAGCCCATGTACCCACAGGGGGCAGGTGGGTAAATCTATCTGTTTTTAAACATCCTGGGGCTAATTAACGAGCGAGGCATCCCAAATCCGGATTCTGGAGAGTTGGAGAGGTTCGCCTTAAGATATAAAGTTTTATCTAAAACATTTTAAGAACACAGGTGAAATAAAATCACTCTTTGACACACCAGATAGATAATATGTGCTTTTGTTTTGCAGTCCGTTCCCGAAATCTCTTGTCCTACAACGAGGGAACTGGAGCTTCAGAGGAGGGTCCCGGCACAGGTCTGGGAATCCACAGATGGGGAAGCTGGGCCCCTGACACAGCAACTCTCAGCAAACATCTCAAGAACACGGCTCACGAAAGGGACAAATACCTTGATGAAACCGAACCCAAGAACCGCACACATGGAGAGTTCACACGACAAGAGGAGGGGTGAGCTGGCCCGTCTGATCCTATTTCACAACAGATGATTGACATGATTAAATTGAACTAGGGTGCTAAGGGTAGGGGGTCCCTTTTCGTGGATGGGGGCCCCTAAAAGGAATCCAGGGCCTCACTGAGGAAATCTAGGGCTTTACTGGGGGAATTCCTTAGGCAATAGCCTAGTGAGGAAAATGCAACAAAATAGTTACCTTACTATTACATAAGCCAACTAGAACACATGGAACTAAAAAACTAAAATGCAACAACAGACATGATGTAGAGCAGTGATAGCGAACCTTTTAGAAACCAAATGTCCAGACTGCATCACAGCAATTTAAAGAGGAACAGGGCCATCCAAGTGCCACATCCTAGAGTCATCCTGAATTAGGATTTCCGCTGTGTGAATCCCCCCAGATCACCTGTTCTCCATGTCTCAGCACCGCATCCCTGCTCACCTCTAGCTGTAGCGCATACCCGTTCCAGGCCTTTCTTAAAGGCAGACGCGGGTATGCCCACAGCTAGAAGTGAGCTGGAATGTGGCCAGCGGCGCTTTATTCAGATTTTTTTGCATTTCCTTCTTGAGCTCAGAGAATCAAAGAAAATAAAATGTGAGCCGCTGAGCAGCCCTTGCATGTCAAGGTACCATTACTGACCTCTTCCTGGGAGACGAAAGAACCCAGTCTACACAGAATACTGCAAACTGTAGCCAGTGCTCGTCTGTCACACATGGTGATGTGGTGGAGATGGCAAGCGTGTGTCAGGGCTCCGGGTTTTCATTAGTTGTTTATGCTGGGTGTTAGGGTGTCCGACCATCCTCACAGCCAATGCCCGGACCCTGCCAGTCCTCTGCCAGAATTCTCTAGTGACAGGCAATGCTATACCTACCTACCTTCCCTACCTTCTCAGGGTGGGAAAGATGGACAATTGATAAATTAAGCCGTGTCCCCTTATTGAGGGATGGATAGGAGATAGGCTGTAACAGTTACAACAATAGAAACACTTTGAATAGGCAAATGAATCATTTATTGATGCAGATCTGCATGTTACACTCCAAAGCGAGACAAATGAGAACGAAGGGCATGGGAACATGGACTCAAAAGAAAAAAATAGGGATACTTGAGAGGTATGGCCAATAGTGCGCATGCCCAGAAATAGGCACATGTGGCAAACGTTCACCTCTGATATAGAGTGACCCCAAGGTGCTGGCACTGACTTACCCAGAAAGGATTCAACCCTGAAATCTCGGCAGCCTCCAGGAGCAGAATAGAAACCCTGCTGGTCACTAGATCAGGGTAAGAGCACAGAGTCCTGTTTTCTCAAGTTCAGGACCCTCCAATCAGAAATGATGAAATAGACAGTGGGATGCCCTGCCGCACATATGGCCGTTGGAAGCCTCATACCAGGCAGCAACACCTACCTACTTTGCACACGCCTACAGATGCCCTTTAAATGATAACTTTAATATTTACTTTTACTCATAGCACTGAAGCCTGATGAAGCATTCGTCAGGCAATCACATTATGATGCCAGCTTATGTTATGAGTTGGATAGCGAGCCCACATTTGGTACAGTTTCAGATGAAATGTGCCAGTCGCTTGGGTTCTGTTTTTCCAATACACATTTTCCATTGTGGGTTTGAAACTGATCAACAAGTACGGAGCGTCTCAATGTCATCTATGACATCACAGCTTACCCTATTGTTTTTGGTCTTTCCACAGGGACAGAGACTCTGAGTTCTTGTAGGATCGGGATCAATGGGAGAGGCATTGAGAGCTGAGCACTACGCATGGGCGAGCAGGGCGAGAAGATGCTGGGATTTCTGGAATCAGAGACTAACAATTTATTGTAATCCCAGCAAAAGCCCTCTACAACCCCAACCCATAATTATATATATATTTGCCTGCAACGCAATGGCGTCCACCTAGCGTGTTCAGGGACCAGATGATCATGGAACTGTCACATCCGTCTTGCATGTGCCCGAGGCAATGCGACTGAAGGAAGAGACTTACTGCTGCTTCCTCCATATGCAAAGTGGCGTGGATCTCATGACTTTCCTCCGCTGTCTTCTGAAGACGCCATTGGCAAAGCTTAAAGAGAAGAGAAGTCCATTTATTTTTTACAATACAAATACTTCGCCTTTCATTACTTGACCAGATGCCAAACTTCTACATGTCCACTTTGGGAAGCTGCCCTGCTCTGCCCCCCTGTGCCATCGGCCTGAAGCCCTCTCCTGGCCCTCTGCCCCCTGTACAGACCACCACCTGGATCTCTAGAGAAGATGGGTTAGATAGAACGCAAGCTTTCTACGCACTGGAGGTTCCTCACATCAATTTATACGCTTCTTCCTCTCATCTCCGCTCTGTGCCTGCTTCAGTCAAGCAAAATCATAAGAATAAAAAAAAATTAGCATCAGCAATCCGTCCCCTGTGTTAGTCACTGACTATGAGGGGAGGGGGGGGTGTGGGCGAGAAGGAAACAGGTCAACGCGCCTGAAAAGGAAGGATCAAGGGAAAGCGTGAAATGTTATTTAGTAGGAGACTGCAAAAATGGGAATCTGTAATTAAAGGAACAACCAGTGTTCTAGAGTCTATAACACTCTAGGGCCAGTGGTCTCACTCTTTGTGGAATTCTCTTTCTAGATGACTGATGTGGGCGGAGGTGACACTTGCTTCATTCAGTTTTCCTTGCCGTTCTGAGTGAAAAGCATGTGAATAGAATGAGCAATACGTGGGAACCAGGAAGAGGTGAGTTTTCGAACAATCCATGGGGTTACACTAAACTAACTGGATGTCCCACTTTTGGTGAGACAGTAGCACTGCTCCTCCGAAAACTCTGGAAACACCTAAATGTCCCACTTCTCTGACATCAGGAAGACTGTCCCACCAAATGCAGAAAGCTGGATGTCTGGGGGTTACAACTGCTCTGACTCTTTGGTTGAATGGTGGTAGTAGGATGCATGGACTTCTGAGCATTGGCTCAATCATCAACATCTTTTATGGACCAAATATTCCTAGAGCATGTGACCAGTAATTAAGCCACACCCCTACCACGCCCATCACCTACAAACTCATTTAAACTGTCCCACTTTCAGCACCCCCAAAAATGATCAGTTTCAGTTACACCCAGAAGGGCATCTCAAATTGGGATCCTCCACCAGAGAAGACCAAAGCCCTGAAAAGTATCATTCTTGGGTTTTGTTCTTCTTCAAAGTGGAACAAAACCCGAGATTGTCACTATCTCAGGTTTTGGTCTTTCTCCCCAGGGAGAACCCCAGTTTGGTCACAAAATCTACTCACCTCTCCTCGACTCCACAGCACGGACGCTCATCCAATCAGCTTCTCCGACCGCTTCTAATAATGTGGGGCTAGAGAAGCTGAATGGAATCCTAAGACGCACACATTGGCAGTGCGTGGCATCATTTGTTTTCTTCGGCTGTGTGCGGCACACACAGCCATACAGTTGCGGAGGGCGTAGCTGGCCGTGCTGTCTCATAGACTCCAGGGACGGTCTTGGTCCACTTTAAAGTTGATCAAAACCCTTGGTGGCCAGCCAGCTGGTGCATGTCCCTCTGCAGCCTTGAGATCAGCCGATCTGCGTTCTCAAAACTGCTGAGGGGCTTGCCATATGAGGTGGAAAATCCTTTATTCTAAGTATACAGCACGTCCTGTTCCAGAAGATATTCCTTACACTTGGGATATACTCCAGTAGATGGCGCTGGACTGCAGAGACCGAAAATTGGCTCCTCCCGGCCCCATATATACCAGGGACCTCCCACAAAAGCCCCAGTTCTTCTCTGCAGTCCTGGCTGCGATGACTAGAAGATGGCTCTCTCTACTCGCAGGTGAGCGGGGCTATTAGCCTGCGGCCCTGTAGGACTATTCCCACCCGTTTCCTTTCACTGCCTCCCAGCTCAGGCTGCTCTGGTTCGGGTGAAGGTAGGCAGCACCGCTGTCAAAGGGTAGGCGGTATAGGCCCATGGTGAGCCTTATGGGATGCCCCTCCCGCATTTATGCCCCTCGCCCCCTGTCCCCGCAGTTGGCTCCCTTTTGGCTGGGGGGGGGGGGTGCATGTATTTGCCACTTGTTGTGTATTGTGTTTTGATCCCATTAGAATTGATAGCACTGGTTTCTTTTGCCGCGGCCGCACGTTTGTACTACGCTCCACGGTCGCCTCAGGCGCTGCTGCGCCATTATTGGCTGGCCTTGTCAGGTGGGCACGTTTTCGTGCTCTTCGGGGGGGGGGGGGGCAGGCCTTGCGGCTGATGCGTTCTGCATCACTGTCTCCGCGGCCCACCCCTCGAGGTGGGCGCCATTTTAGTTCTCTGCTGCGTGTGCCTGGCGTCTCCTTATCGCGGTCCGTAAGTGCCCCTGCGGGCTGATTTATTTTATATATATTATCTGTATTGCATATCGCTTATGGGATTCTTGCTAATATTTTGCAGGCGGGTCAAACTTTGTGGTTTCTCCCGGTCCTATCCACTCTATTTAGTGTTAACTCTTATTGGAGGGCTATTTCATACCATTACTCCCACCTCACTAGCGGGTTATTGGGGCATCCCGGGTTGCTTTTATTAGCGTCAATCCCTATTGGCCTGTTGCGCCGTGATAATCGCCATATGGAGGCTTCTCAGGAAAATGTGCTCTGGGTTCCTTCGGGACAAGCCCGGCTGTGTGTGGTGTGTGGGGTATCCCCTATAAGTGATGATGTCAGGGTGTGTGTACCCTGCGCCCAGCAGGTACTTGCGCTGCAGTCTGGGTTACCTGCGGCTGGGCCTAGTGCTGTGCCCCCTCTGGCTTCGCCTACCCCCCACGTTTACATCTGACTCCCAGTGAGGTGCATACCAGTGGGGAGTCTCAGCCTGATTTGGCTACCCGGGTAGCCAGCATTGAAAGGCATATTGCTGGGTCTGGTCCGCGTAAGGCTCCTGCTAAGCGGCGGCATCTGGCACCCGGTGTTACTCTCTTTCCTGTGGAAGCTGAGGAGTTTTTTTGATATTACTGGGTATACCCCCCTGGAAGAAGGGGAATTATTCTCTGATTCAGAATCATCTGAGGATCAGCCTAGGGGTTATGCTGAGTCTGGATCTGACCCATGGGCTTCAGATGATACTGACAGACTTTTGGCTCACATTTTTGAAGTGCTCTGTATCTCTCCTCCTTCTGTGGCCCCGCGGCAGCAGGGGGAGCTGTTTCATACTGTTAAGCCACGTTTGGAGTTTCCTGAACAAACTCACTTTAATAATCTGATTCTCAAGGAGTGGGAACGGCCTAGCCCGCTTCCCGGGGTACCTAAGAGTTGGGATAAGAGGTATCCCTTTCCTGCTGAGATGGTTAAACGTTGGTCATGTCCTCCAGAGGTAGATGCTCCAGTTCTGGGGCTGTCTAACACATCTGTCATGCATTCCCCTGACACTACTACACTGAGGGATGGGGAGGACAGGCGCATGGATCAGCTGCCTTGCCATGCCTTTGCCTGTGTTGGTACCGCGCTCCGTCCGGTCTGTGCCTCTGCTATCACGGCTGTTGCTATTAAAAGCCTGCTCAGGGGTTTATTAGATGGGGCTCCTGATGATGCTGGTAGTGAAGAGTATAGAGCTCTTCTGCGTTGTGAGGAATTTGTTGCATATGTCCTCTCTGCCCTGGATGATACCATTAGAATGTGTGGCAGGGCATCTGCCTTGTTGGTGGCAATACGCCGCTCGGTCTGGCTGCGCCAGTGGGCAGCTGACAATGCTGCCAAAAAGGCCCTCACTGGGGTTCCCTTCAAGGGGCTGCACCTCTTTGGGGAACGTTTGGACTTGTTTGCTAAAGGTGGCAAGTTACCTCAGCGTAGAAGGCAGCCCCGGTCCTTTCGGGGTTTAGGTGCCTTTTCTCCTTCCTTCAGGGGCTCCAGAATTGGACGGGGAGCTTCCTTTGCTGGAGCCCTTGGAGATTTTTGGGGCAGGGGCAGAGGACGTGGCCGCCCTGGCCCCCCCCCCCCCCCCGGGGTCCCAAGACTAAGTCCTCCCCCAAGCCCCCTCAGGCATGAAGGGGCGCCCTCACCCATCTGGGTGGGGGGACGGCTTCGGCTCTTGGCTCACGTCTGGAGGCGGCATGTCTCAGACCGGTTACAAGATTTTGCAGCCTGGCCGCCCCCCAAGATTCATCAAATCTCATTTAGCTCAAAGCCCCTTGTCCGCTCAGTGTGTCTCCCTGGCTGTCCAAGGCCTTCTAGACCTAGGTGTCATCTGCCGGGTGCCCTTGAAGGAAAGGGGCAAAGGCTATTATTCCAATCTTTTCATTGTGCCCAAAAAGGATGGGTCCATCACCTATCCTGGATTTAAAGCTTCTCAACAAGTTTGTCAGATTCAGACACTTTCGCATGGAGACTCTGCGCTCAGCTGTGACTTTCCTACGCCCAGGGGACTTCATGACCTCTGTAGACATCAAGGATGCTTACCTTCACGTTCCTATCTTTCCAGGTCATCAGAGGTTCCTCAGGTTCGCTCTGGAGGATCAGCACTACTAATTTGTGGCCTTGCCCTTCGGCCTCACCTCGGCCCCCAGGGTATTCACCAAGGTGCTGGCAGGAGTGATGGCCCTGCCGAGATCTCAGGGCATTCGCATTCTTCCCTACCTGGACGACATGCTTATCGCTTCTTAGTCCTTCCATCAGGCAGAGCTGGACACTCAGAGGGTGTTGTCCACACTGGAGTCATTTGGCTGGGTGATCAATCACCCCAAATCTTCCCTGTCTCCTTCCATGGTGAAGTATTTTCTGGGCATGATTCTGGATTCATCTCAGGTTAAGATCTTTCTTACTCGGCAGAAGGTGGAGAGTCTTCAAGAGAAAGCTCAGCTCCTTCTGTCTTGTCCTCATCCGTCCATCAGGCAGGGAATGCAGCTGGTGGGCCTGATGGTGGCCTGCTTCGAGGCGGTTCCATATGCTCAGTTCCACATGAGGCCTCTTCAGCTTCACCTCTTGTCAGTATGGGATCGGGACCCTGTGTCCCTGGATCAGGTGTTTTGTCTTGTCCCCTCTGGTCAGGCGTTCTCTGGTGTGGTGGCTGGTCTCAGGGAACCTGCTGGGGGGCAGGTCCTTTCTGGCCCCCTGCTGGGAGACTGTCACCACGGATGCCAGTCTGACAGGTTGGGGGGGATTCTGCAAGTCCCTGAAATTCCAGGGTCGGTGGGGCCCTCGGGAGGCCCATGCCCCTATCAACATTCTGGATTTGAGGGCAATCAGGTTGGTTCTCGCCCACTTAACCCCACACCTGAGGGGTCGGGCTGTTCAGGTCCGCTCGGACAACCAAACAGCGGTTGCCTACATCAATCATCAAGGAAGTTTCCCTGATACTGTCCTAGGCGGAGGAAAATGTTCCCTGCATCTCAGCTGTGTACATCCCGGGGGTGGAGAATCTGGAGGCAGACTCTCTGAGCTGGGGGACCTCTCGTCTGGGAGAGTGGTCCCTCTGCAGCAGGGTGTTTCGCTCCCTGTGCCACCGCTGGGGTCAGCCGGACTTGGATCTATTTGCGTCCCGTCACAATCACAAACTTCCAGTCTTTGTCTCTCTGTCCCAGGATCCTCTGGCCTTGGCCACAGATGCCCTGGCAATGTCTTGGATGAGGTTCCAGCTCCTGTATGTGTTTCCCCCCGTTTCCACTGCTGGGCAGGGTGCTGCGCAAGATAGTTCAGGAAGGGGTGCCAACCATCCTGGGGCCCCCTGTTGGCCAAGAAGAGTGTGGTTTGCAGACATCGTGCAGTTGGCAGTAGATCAGTACGCCCTGCCACGGGATCCAGATCTGCTCACTCAGGGACACCTACGCCACCCCAATTTACAAACGCTGGCTTTGACGGCCTGGCTGTTGAAACCTCCATCTTGATGGAAAAAGGGCTGCCTGCCTCGGTGGTGAATACCATGATCAGGGTTAGGAAGAGGTCCTCTTCTTCCATCTATTACAGGGTTTGGCGTACTTACATTGACTGGTGCGAGTCCCACTCGCTTCCCTGTCGTGTGTTTTCTATTCCTAGGATTCTGGAGTTTCTCCAACATGGTTTGGATCTGGGTCTTCAGCTCAGTACTCTGAAAGGCCATGTGTCTGCTTTGGCTATTTTGTTCCAAAGATCCTCTGCTCAGCATCCCCTGGTCAAGACCTTTTTCCAGGGGGTTACTCACGTGTGTCCCCCACGTAAGCCTATGTTACCAGTCTGGGACTTGAACTTGGTCTTATCTGCCCTGCAGGGGTCTCCCTTTGAGCCCTTGCAAGGGGCTCCTTTGTCTATTCTTACGCTTAAGGTGGTCTTTTTTGTGGCTTTGTTTTTGTTTTGGTTTTCTGAGTTGGCGGCGCTTTCCATCAAGCCTCCTTATTTTGAGAGACACCAGGACAAGGTGGTGTTTCGTTTTAAGCCAGATTTTCTGCCTAAGGTTGTTTCTGCCTTTCATCTCAATCAGGACATTGTTTTGCCTTCTCTGTGTCCTAATCCTAGTAACCCTAAGGAAAGGGTTTTGCATTCTTTGGACGTAGTCAGAACTCTGTTCTATTTGGTGGCTACTGACTGATGCTCTTTTTGTGCTTCCGTCTGGACCTAAGAAAGGCCTGGCCCTGGCTAAGTCCACTATCAGCAAGTGGATACGTCAGGCTGTGATACAGGCCTACTCTGCTAAGGGGAAGGAGCCTCCCTTCCATTTTACTGCTCATTCTACTCGTGCTATTGGTGCTTCTTGGGCTTTTCAGCACCAAGCTTCTGTTGAACAAGTTTGCAAGGCCGCTACTTGGTCTTCTGTTCATACTTTTTCTAAGTTTTGCAAGGTTGATGTTAGGGCCTCAGCTGATGCTGTTTTTGGCCGCAAGGTTCTGCAGGCGGTAGTGGTTTAAACTGTCTGCTGTTACCTTTGGGGATCCCACCCTACCTTACCGACACTGCTATTGGATGTCCCAAGTGTAAGGAATATCTTCTGGAACAGGACGTGCTGTATACTTAGAATAATACAATTCTGTGATTACTCACCTGTAGAATTGGTATTATATGTATACAGCACGTCCTGTTTCACCCCACCCTTGTTATCATTATCTTTAGTTACCTCTTTATGGTAATTGTTCTTATGTTGAAATTTTCATATAATGGTTATAGTTCTCCCGGTCTCTTGCTAACTGCTTTTCAATACTGGGGATTTTGTGGGAGGTCCCTGGTATATATGGGTCCGGGAGGAGCCACTTTTCTGTCTCTGCAGTCCAGCGCCATCTACTAGAGTATATCCCAAGTGTACGGAATATCTTCTGGAACAGGACATGCTGTATACGTATAATACCAATTCTACAGGTGAGTAATCACAGAATTGTATTTTTTAAAACAGAAACGGGCCACCACTGAGCCGGCAGCATCACCCGAAGTACTTGGGTGGGGAGGGTGAGGGGGACAAAAATAGGTTTGCATATATTTTAAATGTGGAACTTCTAAAGACCTCTTCCAGGACTGCTTCCACCGATGACCGTCTCATATTCACCTAACTGCTGGCAAACAATTGCTATGGCCCTACTGGGGACAGTAATTGGCCTCTGGCAGTCACATGGGTCTGGAACCAGTTAAAAGAGCGTGGAAGGGGTGATTTCGAGTGTTTGGGCTTGCAGGGGGGGCATCACCAATTGGAATGCCCCCCCCCCCCCCCCCCAGGCATGAGCAGTGGCACCGTTGCTGCTTTAAAATGAGCCAAAACGATTAGCGAACAAGAACCTGGGACCAGCAAATTTCTACACCCCCCCCCCCCCCCAGCATCCTGATTTGTGTGAAACCCCCTAAGATCGCAGCTATACTTATATCACCGGCAACCCCATTGCACATGCCTAGCCCATGGCTACATCCTCAATATCTCACTGGTGATGTATGGCCTGGCGCCCAGCCATTCAGAAAGGGCCGGGGAGAGAGCGTGCTGCAGACCGTGAATGCGGCCACTCCCCTTTCTCTATATTGATGCTCTGATTCAAACAGAGCTTTATGCCGTGCATAAATATACATGGCATACATTGCTAATTGAATGAGAGCCTGTGCCATGGGACTGCCAGAAAGGTGCATTTAGCAGGCGTCCTCCCAGTGGTTTTACATAAATCGGGCTTCACTTTACCATGTTGTGGGAACGCTTGTAAAGAACTGTCCAGGAAAAGTTTAAAATCAAATCATTGTTTGCATTCCTGCCATGCAGAAAATTCATCCTAGTGAGCTGCAAAATAAAGCTGTTGTTGCTGAGATTTAGGCTCTGTCCTGTATCCCCTGGATTCTATTTATTTCCTGGTCCCTGGTGGAACTAGAACAAAGAAGCTGGGAAAAGACAGACAAGCAAAGCAGTGAGCAGCCATCCTCCCCTGCACACACAAGCAATGGTGTGTCTGTACAGTCTGAAGGGTAGAGATAGGTCAACCACTCAATGCAAATAGAAAGGCGGGGTCATGAATTAGAACGGCATTGTGCAACGTATCTTGGTGTCATCTGCAAAAAAAGTGACAACTTAAAGTGGACCAAACCCAGCATTTTGATTATCCCAGGTTTTGCTCCTTGGCCCCAGGATCCCGACTTTGGATGCCCCACTGTTTAAAATCCTCTGGGTCCACAGTAAGACTTACCTGAACGGCGATCCAATGATCCTATGGCACATGCGCAGCCAATCAGCGTGCGTGGCTCCATTTGACTTCTCTTAGCTCATGATATTGTCAGAAGTGACCGAACGCTTGCTCGCCCTTAAAGCGGACCAAAACCCACGGAACTTTTGAAATATATTTGGTCAAAGCCCCTGCCTTATATTTTTTATAGGGTGTAGAACTAGAAATAGAAATTTTTGCATTCGGGTAGTCCTGGAACACATTTTTTTTCTGTAAGATGGCAGTTGATCAGTCATTGCATAGGTGTGGCAATGACATAATTGCCACACACAACAATGGCAATGAATGGAGGCGGCGGAGCTTTACAGCTAAAACAGGCATCATTTTCTGGGATTAGAGTGGAGCAGTGAAAACTGGCCAATGGTGCAATTCAGGGGATTCTAGTTAAAAATGTGGGTTTAGGTCCCCTTTAAACCTATGGGGCATCCCAATCTGGGATGCCCTGTCCACCAGACATTAACAGAAAGCCATAATCAGGCTAAATTACTTACCTATGGGCTTTTCAGCTGGGATTTGGTCCACTCTGGGGAGACTTACCCAATGCCGGGGTTCCCCCTCGAATAACCCCCCACAGAACCCCCTAAGTCTTACCTTAAACCGCACTCCCCCAGGGAAATGTGGCTGTGTGATTGACCAGTGGCGGTCATATGTCCAGTTTAAGGTAAGAGTGTGGTTTAAGGTAAGATTGCAAGGGGTTATTATAGGAGGGCCCCGGCAATCGGGGTGCCCCCCCCCCCCACAGAGTTTTGTCCTTTTGTTTAATTGGTAGCAGAGGGGCATCCAATTGATGGATGCTCCAAACCACATACCACCCAAAGGAGCTCCTTAAAGTGATCCTATACCCAGAAAGAAAGTTTATATCGTCACCTTCTATCCCCAGCCCAGTTCCCCAAAACGGCCTGTGTTTCTTTTTTTTTTTACTGAAGCCTAAAACAGGAAACAGCCATATGCTAATTAATTCAGTTACAAGCTAAACTGTCGGATAATGGCACTTATTATAACTGAGCAGATTGACCCCCCAATGCTGAACTATGTATATCATCAATGGAAAGCATCAGGGGACAGGGCTGCTTGGCCAGTGAGCAATGTGGCCGACTGCATCTGGTTCGTGTTTTTATGAATATGGGCAAAGGCTTTAGTAAAAAAAAAAGAACACAGGGGCACTGGGCTGGGGAGGGAAGGTGACAACAAAACTTCCTATGTGGGTATAGGATCACTTAAGGAGACAAAATCAGGCATGGAACTGTATGATGGGGGACAGGAAATAGCTGTGCACTACAATAATGCATATCTCCTATTGGAGGAGGTGAAGCAGCTGCATGAATGTGCAGCTTACTGTTTCCCCATCAGATGGAGTTCTGATAAGAAAAGGTAGGTTTCTTTCTAATGCAGGGCTAACTGCTAACATGGGGGGTAGGTTGGGCTTGTTTAATGTTTTTTAGAGTTGCTATGGAGAATGTAGGTCCGCTTTAACTCCTAAAGATCTGTATGTGATGTTAGAGGTGGTCAGAAATGTTAGAGTGGAAGAATGTCCCTTGTTATCATAGTATAACATCTGTAATTAAAGCTAGAGCTTCCCGATGATAAAAATGGAAAAGAAAAAAGAAATGAAAAGAAACAATTGAACAGCATTTAACAGTAACTTTTAGTAAATCTTATTTAAAACAGAACAAAACCCAGGATTTTCACTATCTCAGGCATATCCAGATTTGGGATGGTCGCCTATGTGAACCCCCCCCCCAAATCACCCATTAAAACCTACCTCTCACACTGCGCATGTGAGATCTCTCGTCCAATCAGTGCTGTATGCTGTGCATATTAATGATCACAGCTAAATATGCTGCTAAATTGCACTAAGCGAAATAATAAATAATAATATAATAATATAAATAAATAATATCATTATGCATTAAAAACCAAGTGAATTTTATGAAAGAAGTGAAGCACTTTGATGGTTAAAGTGTGGCCAGCCGCCCCCACCGAAGCTGAGATTGATCTGGCTAATAAAAGTAAACAACAAGGCTTACCTTTCCCCCGCTGCTCAGCAGCAGCCACATAGAGCTGACCGTGCAGGCCGTGACTGAGTGA
Source organism: Gastrophryne carolinensis (assembly GCA_027917425.1). Taxonomy (NCBI): domain Eukaryota; kingdom Metazoa; phylum Chordata; class Amphibia; order Anura; family Microhylidae; genus Gastrophryne; species Gastrophryne carolinensis. The sequence continues at coordinate 77,597,857 of CM051241.1, forward strand.
CTAGTCAGCCAATCAGTGCAGCAGCAGTGGGGCAGCAGCTTGGAACGTGGAAACCCTGCTCCTGGCAGGGGAACAGGCAGTAAGGTAAGGCCACGTTTTCTATTTTTATTTAGACTAATCAATCTCAGCACCAGGTGTAGTTCCTTTCCAGCATGTCATCCCAATTTGGGATGCCCCACTGTGTGTATCCCCGATGATCACCCATACCGTAATAACCCACTTTCTGGTGATCCTGCTGCACATGTGCTGGTTGCTGGCCAATAAGCACTTAAACCGGACCTTCAGTATGATTTAATGAAAAGCCCAAACCCTTAAAAAACTATTCCCCAGCATCTAAAATTAATATATTTTAAGTTTTTGGTCACTTAATTATTATTCTTTCCCCCACTGGGCTGCAACTCTGTTCAGGACTCTAGGATAGGGGCGCGGCCATCTTGACTCAGAAGCATCACACATACTGAGAAGAGGAGAGGGGGATAAAGTGCAGGGGGTGGGGTTATAGCTGTGCTTTGCATAGACAGAGCACAGCTGGGATCAGGGAAAGGACAGCAATCCCAGAATGCAGAGCGACACAGTCAGAAGACACTTCCTGTTTGCAGGCTGCCTGATGCTCCATGAGCAGCCATCTTGGATGTTTAAAAGCTCAGAACATGCAGTAGATGCAGGTAGTATGATTTTTAATGTGAGCAATCTGTATGTACAGGGTGTGGGAAACATATAAGATAGACTTTTATTCAGGGTGAAGGTCCACTTTAATTTATTCATACCTATCATCTCTGACGTCAGATCTATGTAGTAATCATCAATGTAGCATGTTCGCTGGCCAAGCCCCCGCTCCTCTGTGTACCTGGGTCAGCCATTCAGAAATGCCTAGTGAGGGATGTGGCCCATGCATGTACTGTGGGTTTGCTGGCTTGGTCAGTTTACTCACCGTTTTGGAATGCCCCACATATGAGGAAATCTCATAATGGATCACAAGTAAGGTGAAAGGTCACATTCCTCATTCAATCTTAGGGGGGCCAGAGTATTGAGCCTGTATATCCAAAATAATTCCCTCTGGGATAGTTTTCTCTTAATGTCCCCACCTCTTTTTAATGGTTTAATTTTTTCTATGACCATAAACCTTAGTTGCGAAACATTATGTCCTGCTGTCATAAAATGTCTCGCTACTGATGATAATGGATCCCCTCTCCTAATCGCAGATCTATGTTCAGATATTCTCTGGCATGCCTCCCTAGTGGTTTGACCCACATAGATCATTCCACAGGGGCATTTCAATATATATACCACCATTGTTGAAGAACAGTTCACAAAGTCCTTTATTTCATATTTCCTCTTTTTTTCCTTTTATCACAAAATTACACTGCACACAGTGACCACAATTGTACATTCCTATAGGTTTGGGAAGACCTAAAAGATCTTTATCTCCCCCTTGTCTCCTTAATTCGGTATCTGCCCTGATCAAATGGCTCCTGATGTTTTTGGGCCATTTATAAGTAAAAAGGGGAGGGGCTGAGAAAATGTCCATGAACATTGAATCACTTGTTAAAATGGGCCAATGTTTCTTTACAATTCTCCTGATCTGCTAACTATGTATATTATATGTGGATACCATTGCCATTCTATCCGATGTCTTTTTAGGGTTATATTTTAACAACGATCCCCTTTGCACTTGGGATGCCTTAAGTTTAGCCATTTCTACTAAATGGTCTGGATATCCTCTCTTGCCCTAAAATTTTTGGCCATATCATCCGCCCGCTCATGGAATGTCTTGTCATTATCTATGATTCTACACAATCTTAGGAATTGACTATAAGGGATGCCCCTCTTTTGCATATTGGGGTGAAAGCTATTAAATTGGAGTTAGGTATTCCTATCAGTAGGTTTCCTAAATATGTCTGTCACAATCTTATTCGCTTCAAGACCTACATTTACATCCAGGAAATGTACCTGCTTCACACTGCATTCCATTGTAAATGAAATAGAGGGAAGACATTACCTTGAAACTTAGTGTTTCCACTGGCACCCTCCATAACAAGAAAATGTCGTCTATAAAACGAAACCAGAGTAACACATGAGCGGCATAGAGAGGATGAGTGTACACAAATCTTTTTTCAAAAGATCCCATGCAAAGGTTTGCATATGATGGGGCCACATTTGACCCCATCACCGTACCTTGTAGTTGTTGAAAGTACTCTCCGTTGTGGTAAAAGTAATTCCTCATCAACACTATTCGTAGTAATTTCTCTAAGAATTCTCTAAAGCGTATCTCTAGTCCCATGTCCTCAAAGACCTCTCTAATCACATCGATCCCCAAATCATGGGGGATCGATGTGTAGAGGCTATTCACATCCATCGTGCATAAAATGCATTGTGACGGTAATTCTCCTAAACTTGATATTTTATTCAGGAAATCACCTGTGTCTAATAGAAATGGTGGTATTGATAATACTTTCGGTTGTAGGACCCGATCTAGAAATACTGCAATCGATTGAAATACTGATTGTACCCCTGCCACAATTGGGCACCCTGGTTGACTGTTTATATTTTTGTGAATCTTCGGTAAGATGTAGAATACTGGTGTCACAGGGGAGGGAGTGATTAAAAAATCTTTTAATTTCTTGTATATCAAAGTTAGATCGAAGGCCTCCATCACAATCTGATCTATTTCTCCCTTAATCTCCAATAATGGATCTTTTCTTAATTTACAATACACATTCACATCAGCCAACTGTGCCTCAATTTCTTGCTCATAGAGGGATCTGTCCATGATCACAGTGGCGCCCCCCTTATCAGCCGATTTGGTAATGATAGTCGTATCCTCCTTTAAATTGAATAATGCTTGTCTCTCTTTTTTGCTCAAATTATTTTTATATTTACCTGATAGGGGGCGCCACTTGATCATCGACACATCCCTCTGCACCATTTTTATAAATGTTTCCACCACATGGAACTGTTGTGGCGGGTGCCACCTGCTCTTCTGTTTACAGCTGGTGAGGTCAATCCCAAGGGGGAGACCCATCGCTTGTGTTTGTCTTGAGGTGCTCTGCAGTTGGAATTCTGTTTGTGAAGAATTAAAAAAAGCCTTAGTTCGCAACATACGAAAAAAAATTCCACATCCAATTCCAGGGGGTTCCCAAGGTAGGTGGGCACAAAGCCCAACCCCCTCTTGAGAACCCTCTCTTCCTCCACTGAAATTGGTCTATTAGAGATATTAACTACTAGGTTATTCTCACAGTTTTTGTTTTGCTTCTGGTGATTCTTTGGGGTCCTCCCTCCTCTCTGGCCCCGTCTTGTGGGTTTTTTCTTTGCAAACGATTGCCTTTGCTGTCTAAAAAACGCCTCGAGTCACTCCCTGAGGAATTACTGGACTCGGAGTCTGATGCATTCTGATGCTGCTGTTGATTATAATATTTGAAGGGTCTCATCTCCCTCCAATTATAAATCCTGTTGGATTCATAATCCAAGATGTCCCTTTTATACTTATTTAACTTCATGGTTAGAGTCTCAGTGTGATATTGGTTTAATGTCGCCTCCAAGGACTCCATATATGTCTTAAACTCACATGTATCCAACGATGTTTCCAACTTACTTTTCACTATTTGTATTTCTTGATCCAGTTCCTTCAGTTGGACTTGGATACTCTGTACAATTAAAGTCATGAGATCTAAGCTGCATTTATTTATTTGGAACCATCTGTCATGAAAGTCTGTCCCCTCCTTACAAAACGAGGGTCTCAAATTTATTCTCAAACCTCTTGGTATCCTTTGTGCTCTCAAATACTCAACAAATGTAACTGCGTGTAGATCATATTGTACATGTCGACGCTTTAATACCTCTAGTTGTTTTTTAATCAGAGTTTGATCCTTAGTGATAGGGTTCAGTGTCTCTCTATAACTTTCTATCAGCGAATCAAGGTCCGCCTGAGTGTAGGCGAAAGTATCTGCATGTTTGGAAGATAATGTATTTAGATCTGCAAACGCCATTACTCCTAAATACGTGGTGCTGAAGACCTGTATGGATAAATCACAAACAGTTAAATATGCAATAGTCCAGCACTCAAAAGATCCAAATGTTGTAGTTAAACTAAGAAGAAATTAGTGCTGCAACTTTGTATCAAGGGTATCCAATAAACAACCCTTTCTTTGTAAGACAATATATCTCAATTAAATATATAATGAAAATATTTTATTACATAGAAAAAATCACGTATCTATACATATATATATATACAATTCACCTAAACAATCCATAATACATATACACGCCGCACCAATCTGCTGCTGCTGTTAACTATTCCATTTTAGGTGTGCTTTACTCTGTAGATATGCAGTTCATCAAGTTCTAATCAAATGTACAACTAGGCAATTCCAGATTATCGCTCAACCTAAGTCAAGGGGTGTATCAATCATATTGTCAGGACTGTACCGGACACCTGTCTGTCTTGAGCTGATAACCCCCAATCTCCACCGCCTCTTCTGCCTATAGACAAGCCCCCGCTTGTAGGAGACACGGGTAATGCCTCTCCTACTCGGTTACCCCCAGGACTTATAGGGCGCAAAGGTTACCAGCTTAAGATGGAGACTGATGAACGGCAGGGAGTCCCGAATGAGGATGCCGGTTGGCGAAAGTCCAAGTACAGGCCGTGGTCAAACCGGGAGGTCACGGGGCGAGGTATCCAAAGGAGGAAACGAAGAGTGGTCAAACTTGCCGAGGTCAAATCCAGGAGGTCACGGTGCGAGGTATCCAGAGGAGGAAACGAAGAGTGGTCAAACTAGCCGAGGTCAAAATCCAGGAGGTCACGGTGCGGGGTATCAGAAGGGTCAGGCAAACTCGTGGTCAGGCAAGCAAAGGTCAGGGCGGGCAGCAAACAAGAGAGGTCAAAGTCCAAAGCCAAATAGTAACGAGAAACAGGATAAGCACGCTTCCAGAACCCAGAGACTATAACGGGCACTGGGATACCGGAGCAGAAAGGCTTTATAGAAAATACTGGCCATTGGGGAAAAGAAAATGGAGGGAATCGGGGTGATAGGTTCATAACAGGATAATGGGATTGGTCCCAGGAGCTGGACGGCCCAGGCCAGACAGGCCGACCAGTCCCTGGGGCCGATCCCAGGACCCACCCCCGGCGGGCGCGCTGGGGAAAGCGCCGCCGGGAGGCATAAAGGAGGGGGCGCGCGAGCACGTTGAGTGTCGGGCGCGCCCCCGCCAGGAGGGGGAAGCGCCGCATCATCGAGGAGAGCAGCAGGCCCGCGCAGCCGCGCGGAGCACGCTACAACACAGCCACCAGCAGCGTCCTGCGCCGCCAGCCCCTGGACCCCACGACGGCGCCGAGGAGACGGCGGACCCGGGGACAGTCGGGCAGCAGCCCGCCGGGAGCCACCCGACAGCGCGCCGCGGGACCAGGAACGGCGACGAGGTAAGTGCCTAACACATATACTAAAGTGATCAGTGCAAAGTAAAAGGACCATACAAAATAAGGCTGAGCGATAATCTGGAATTGCGTAGTTGTACATTTGATTAGAAGTTGATGAACTGCATCTACAGAGTAAAGCACACCTAAAATGGAATAGTATAGATACGTGATTTTTTCTATGTAATAAAAGATTTTCATTATAAATTTTTAATTACTGTGTGCGTACTTTAATTGAGATATAGGGGTCGATTCAAAGAAACATGTAACAGCTTTGATTTTGGTGCCGATCATCCTATTTTTCCCGAACGCTCGTGCGCTCGTATGAACTTGCGAGTGATTCTATAAGCTAATACGTTTCTATCCTAAAATGTACGTCCGTTCGTATGGCAGTTCGCAAATCAGACCTATGTCAGTTTCCATCCTGAATTTTCCGTTTCATTTCTCAGGTTGCAACATTGGTTTTGCCCTTTTTCCTTTTTTGTCTGGACGTAAATCCTTCTGATCTTGCGGCTGCGCACTACAAACTTACCTCATTAAAGTGCATTCTAAATATTTGGTTTTTTATTTTTCTTTATTTCATTCATTTTGTAGTAACCAACCATTAATGAATGCATTTGCATAAGTAAATCTTACTTTGTTTAATTTTTAGTTAACTTGCATTTTTTACTTGTGGATTTAATTTTAATATTTTGGCTTCAAATGGTACAACTTAAATTTTTTTGTGTGGTTACCCACACCCTCTACATACAGATTGCTCTCAAAAATTAAAAAACACCCAGCAACTTCGGCATGTTATGAGCCTAGAAACAGCCAAGATGGCGGGTCAGGTATTATCGGGCAGCCTGCAAACAGAAAGGGCCTTGTGACTGTGTTGCTCTGCATTCTTTGATTTCTGACCTTTCCGTGCCCCCAGCCCTGCTGTGTCTGTGCAAAATACAGCAGTAACCCACACTTTATCCCGCTCTCCTCTCCTCAGTAAGTGTGATGCATCTGACCAAAGATGAGCTTAAATAATTAAACAAAGCAAAGGTAAACAACTACACCAATAAATTCAAACTAAAAATATTATTCTAGTACATCAATTTAAAAATAAATAACAAAGGACATAAGTTTCTTTAATTAACGCAAATATATGGATGTATTGCAAAATAAAGGTTTACATGCAAAGGACTAATTAAGGTCCACATTAAAATGCTTTTATAAGGCATACATGAATCAGGTATGCATTGCCATACAATTTATGGCCTCGGCCATGCTGATACATGCAGTTCATTGGAGCTCAAGACGCGCAGACTCCTCCACATAGCCAAAAAACCTGTTCAAGAACAGCAATCCGACTGCTAAAAGGTGTCGGCAGTGGCTTTCTTTTAAAACGTATTTAGAGGTTGGAAAACTGCTCTCTGAATCACACCTAAACACATCCGATTATCCTAAGTTTTACGTTTTGATCTTAAGTTTTATGTTTTGATCTTAAGTTTTACGCTTTGAACCTACAATTTAGGAACGAACTTCCGATGATCGTAAGAGCATATACGAAATCGTATGTAGGCTCGTGCGAGTCGGAAATGGCCAAAAAAACAGGAAAAAATGACTAACACCCACCCAAACTTACTTCTCGATCCAAAATCAATTAACTCGAATCGAGGGGATAGTGTCTAACAACCCTGGAGTCTAAAAGACTGGAGCATTTCACAAAGCCAAAAACCCCATTTCCCCATACTCCCCATAGACTTTAATGGGATTGGGATTTAGGTGATTCAGCACCATGAGAATTTTTTTTCTCACATTTTTCTTCGATAAAAAAAATGTATAATGATTTTTGCAATACATCATCATGTTTATCTGTGCAAATTCTTAAAGCGGGTCAAAACCCACGCAGCCCTGGAAGTGAACACGGATGCCCTGCCGTGAAACCCCCAGGGGCTCCGGTAATCTTACCTGATCTTGGTGGGTCCCACAACGTGGTCTCCGCTAGCGGCCGCATCCCCAGCTTCTCTGTGGCCGTGCACACTCCCGCGCTCAGCCTGGATGAGGATGCAGCCAGTCGGCTGCAGCCTGTCACAGCAGCACTATTGAGAGGGCCAATTAGCTCTCTTAAAAGTGCCCCAGGGCGTGGCTTCGGTGGTGGATAAGCCCGTTTTATTTGAAAACTGAGCCACTACCGAGCCAACAGCAGGGCCCTGGTGGGGCAAAGGATACGCGGAGGACCCAGAAATGGTTTTCCATCTGCTTTAAAGGGGAACAAAACAGCTCTCATTGACTATAATGGGGAGTGCGCACTGCTGCATCGCCTGCCGTGCTCGCACAATACGGGGGATGAGGCAGCAAGCTCTCCCCAAGCACAACAATGAGAGCTGTCAGCGGGAGTTATTGGATGAGAACATGCACATGCGCTGTTGGACCAAGGAAAGGTGTGTGTATGGGCACCCTGGTAAGTTTCCCGATTTGGGTTGCCCCAGGGGAAAGACAGCGATCGGCTCTGGAATCTTTTAGATTCCAGGCTGGCCTCTGGTAGGTTTTGTTCCACTTTAAATAACTTACACAGCTAAAATGGTGCTGAACTACACTATGAAAAAATAATAATATAACATTTCTATTCTCACCAAAAACTTGAGAGAAAAAAAATCTCCCAGTGCTCTCATATCTCATCAGCCCTCATATCTTTATAAAGAGATCACAAGCAGCAGAACATGGGCCTAACTCTAGCTAGCTAGCTTTAAATCTGCATTGTGTTTATTAGATAAAAATGCGGACCCGTTGATCCAGGCACCGAAAAAGAGGCCGGGTGAAAGCTCCCACCAGAGACATCCTGGATTGGGATGTCCTGCAGTGTGAAACCCTTTGGATAGCCCTTAAACTCATTAAACTCATACCCCCTGTGACATCCCCTGAGCACACCTAGGCATATCTAAATGGCTGGTGGCTGGTGCTCGGCAATGAATTTAAGCAGCATTGAATGCTCATTGGTGGGAGTGGGGATCAAGGTGAGTAACCAAAAGAACCTGAGACCCAAACCCTACCACAAAAATCCTTTTGATCCTTACTTACCCACCCGCAACGGACCTAAACCTGCCTAATCATTACAATGTCAAATGAAAGTGCTACCCTATTATTGGAGATCATGATTCGCTGGCTGAGGCAGGTTCAAGGCATTCCTTTCCTGTACACTGCATGTTAGGCCTTGACCCCCAGTCCCGACTTACAACATCATCATCTTACCCAAGCCAAAACCGCATCTCCCAGTACCCATCTGGCTCAGTGACTAGAGAGGTCCGCGTCCTCCAGCACTCGTCTGGCCCAGTGACTAGAGATGCCCTTGTCTCCCAGCACTCGTCTGGCTCAGTGACTAGAGAGGACCGTGTCTCCCGGCACTCGTCTGGCTCAGTGACTAGAGAGGACCGTGTCTCCCGGCACTCGTCTGGCTAAGTGACTAGAGAGGACCGCGTCTCCCAGCACTCATCTGGCTCAGTGACTAGAGAGGACCGCGTCTCCCAGCACTCATCTGGCTCAGTGACTAGAGAGGACCGCGTCTCCCAGCACTCGTCTGGCTCAGTGACTAGAGAGGACCGTGTCTCCCGGCACTCGTCTGGCTAAGTGACTAGAGAGGACCGCGTCTCCCAGCACTCATCTGGCTCAGTGACTAGAGAGGACCGCGTCTCCCAGTACCCATCTGGCTCAGTGACTAGAGAGGCCCGCGTCTCCCGGCACTCATCTGGCTCAGTGACTAGAGAGGCCCGCGTCTCCCGGCACTCATCTGGCTCAGTGACTAGAGAGGACCGCGTCTCCCAGTACCCATCTGGCTCAGTGACTAGAGAGGCCCGCGTCTCCCAGTACCCATCTGGCTCAGTGACTAGAGAGGATCGCGTCTCCCAGCACTCATCTGGCTCAGTGACTAGAGAGGCCCGCGTCTCCCGGCACTCATCTGGCTCAGTGACTAGAGAGGACCGCGTCTCCCAGTACCCATCTGGCTCAGTGACTAGAGAGGCCTGTGTCTCCCAGTACCCATCTGGCTCAGTGACTAGAGAGGCCCGCGTCTCCCAGCACTCATCTGGCTCAGTGAATAGAGAGGATCGCATCTCCCAGCACTCGTCTGGCTCAGTGACTAGAGAGGCCTGCATCTCCCAGTACTCATCTGGCTTAGTGACTAGAGAGGCCCGCGTCTCCCAGTACCCATCTGGCTCAGTGACTAGAGAGGCCTGCATCTCCCAGCACTCGTCTGGCTCAGTGACTAGAGAGGCCCGCGTCTCCCAGCACTCGTCTGGCTCAGTGACTAGAGAGGCCCGCGTCTCCCAGTACCCATCTGGCTTAGTGACTAGAGAGGACCGCGTCTCCCAGCACTCGTCTGGCTCAGTGACTGGATACGCCCGTGTCTCCCAGTACCCATCTGGCTCAGTGACTAGAGAGGCCCGTGTCTCCCAGTACCCATCTGGCTCAGTGACTAGATAGGACCGCGCCTCCCAGTACCCATCTAGCTCAGTGACTAGAGAGGCCCGCGTCCTCCAGCACTTGTCTGGCTCAGTGACTAGAGATGTCCGCGTCTCCCAGCACTCGTCTGGCTCAGTGACTAGATAGGCCCACGTCTCCCAGCACTCGTCTGGCTCAGTGACTAGAGAGGACCGCGTCTCCCAGCACTCGTCTGGCTCAGTGATTAGAGAGGCCCGCGTCTCCCAGTACCCATCTGGCTCAGTGACTAGAGAGGACCGCGTCTCCCAGCACTCGTCTAGCTCAGTGATTAGAGAGGCCCGCGTCTCCCAGTACCCATCTGGCTCAGTGACTAGAGAGGACCGCGTCTCCCAGCACTCATCTGGCTCAGTGACTAGAGAGGACCGCGTCGCCCAGTACCCATGGCTCAGTGACTAGAGAGGCCCACGTCTCCCAGCACTCGTCTGGCTCAGTGACTAGAGAGGACCGCGTCGCCCAGTACCCATAGCTCAGTGACTAGAGAGGCCCACGTCTCCCAACACTCATCTAGCTCAGTGAATAGAGAGGACCGCGTCTCCCAGCACTCATCTGGCTAAGTGACTAGAGAGGCCCGCGTCTCCCAGCACCCATCTGGCTCAGTCACTAGAGAGGACCGCGTCTCCCAGCACTCGCCTGGCTCAGTGACTAGAGAAGACCGCGTCTCCCAGCACCCGCCTGGCTCAGTGACTAGAGAGGCCCGCGTTTCCCAGTACCCATCTGGCTCAGTGACTGCAGAGGCCTGCGTCTTCCTGTACCCATCTGGCTCAGTGACTAGAGAGGACCGCGTCTCCCAGCACTCGCCTGGCTCAGTGACTAGAGAGGCCCGCGTCTCCCAGTACCCATCTGGCTCAGTGACTAAAGAGGCCCGCGTCTCCCAGCACTCTTCTGGCCCAGTGACTAGAGAGGACCGCATCTCCCAGCACTCGCCTGGCTCAGTGACTAGAGAGGCCCGCGTCTCCCAGTACCCATCTGGCTCAGTGACTAGAGAGGCCCGCGTCTCCCAGCACCCATCTGGCTCAGTGAATAGAGAGGACCGCGTCTCCCAGTACCCATCTGGCTCAGTGACTAAAGAGGCCTGCGTCTCCCAGCACTCTTCTGGCTCAGGGACTAGAGAGACCCGCGTCTCCCAGCACTCTTCTGGCTCAGTGACTAGAGAGGCCCGCGTTTCCCAGTACCCATCTGGCTTAGTGGCTAGAGAGGACCGCGTCTCCCAGCACTCGTCTGGCTCAGTGACTAGATAGGCCCTCGTCTCCCAGTACCCATCTGGCTCAGTGACTAGAGAGGACCGCGTCTCCCAGCACTCGCCTGGCTCAGTGACTAGAGAGGCCTGCGTCTCCCAGCACCCATCTGACTCAGTGACTAGAGATGTCCGCGTCTCCCAGCACCCGCCTGGCTCAGTGACTAGAGAGGCCCGCGTCTCCCAGTACCCATCTGGCTCAGTGACTAGAGAGGCCTGCGTCTCCCAGCACCCATCTGGCTTAGTGACTAGAGAGGTCCGCTTTCCCAGCACTCGCCTGGCTCAGTGACTAGAGAGGCCCGCGTCTCCCAGTACCCATCTGGCTCAGTGACTAGAGAGGCCTGCGTCTCCCAGCACCCATTTGGCTTAGTGACTAGAGAGGTCCGCTTTCCCAGCACTCGCCTGGCTCAGTGACTAGAGATGTCCGCGTTTCCCAGCACCCACCTGGCTCAGTGACTAGAGATGTCCGCGTCTCCCAGCCCCCATCTGGCTCAGTGACTAGAGAGGTCCGCGTCCTCCAGCACTCACCTGGCCCAGTGACTAGAGATGTCCTCGTCTCCCAGCACTCGTCTGGCTCATTGACTAGAGAGGTCCGCGTCCTCCAGCACTCGCCTGGCCCAGTGACTAGAGATGTCCTCATCTCCCAGCACTCGTCTGGCTCAGTGACTAGAGAGGCCCGCGTCTCCCAGTACCCATCTGGCTCAGTGACTAGAGAGGCCTGCGTCTCCCAGCATCCATCTGGCTCAGTGACTAGAGATGTCCGCGTCTCCCAGCACCCATCTGGCTCAGTGACTAGAGAGGTCAGCGTCCTCCAGCACTCGCCTGGCCCAGTGACTAGAGATGTCCTCGTCTCCCAGCACTCGTCTGGCTCAGTGACTAGAGAGGCCCGCGTCTCCCAGCACCCATCTGGCTCAGTGACTAGAGAGGTCTGCGCCTCCCAGCACTCGTCTGGCCCAGTGACTAGATAGGCCCACGTCTCCCAGTACTCATCTGGCTCAGTGACTAGAGAGGACCGCGTCTCCCAGCACCCATCTGGCTCAGTGACTAGAGAGGCCCGCGTCTCCCAGCACTCGTCTGGCTCAGTGACTAGAGAGGACCGCGTCTCCCAGCACTCGTCTGGCTCAGTGATTAGAGAGGCCCGCGTCTCCCGGCACTCATCTGGCTCAGTGACTAGAGAGGACCGCGTCTCCCAGCACCCATCTGGCTCAGTGACTAGAGAGGACCGCGTCTCCCAGCACTCGTCTGGCTCAGTGACTAGAGAGGCCCGCGTCTCCCAGTACTCATCTGGCTTAGTGACTAGAAATGACCGCGTCTCCCAGCACTCATCTGGCTCAGTGACTAGAGAGGACCGCGTCTCCCAGCACTCGTCTGGCTCAGTGACTAGAGAGGCCCGCGTCTCCCAGTACTCATCTGGCTTAGTGACTAGAAATGACCGCGTCTCCCAGCACTCATCTGGCTCAGTGACTAGAGAAGACCACGTCTCCCAGCACTCGTCTGGCTCAGTGATTAGAGAGGACCGCGTCTCCCAGCACTCGTCTGGCTCAGTGATTAGAGAGGACCGCGTCTCCCGGCACTCATCTGGCTCAGTGACTAGAGAGGACCGCGTCTCCCAGCACCCATCTGGCTCAGTGACTAGAGAGGCCCGCGTCTCCCAGTACTCATCTGGCTTAGTGACTAGAAATGACCGCGTCTCCCAGCACTCATCTGGCTCAGTGACTAGAGAGGCCCGTATCTCCCAGCACTCTTCTGGCTCAGGGACTAGAGAGGCCCGCGTCTCCCAGCACTCTTCTGGCTCAGTGACTAGAGAGGCCCGCGTCTCCCAGCACTCTTCTGGCTCAGTGACTAGAGAGGCCCGCGTTTCCCAGTACCCATCTGACTCAGTGACTAGAGAGGCCTGCGGCTCCCAGCACTCGTCTGGCTCAGTGACTAGAGAGGACCGCGTCTCCCAGCACTCATCTGGCTCAGTGACTAAAGAGGCCCGCGTCTCCCAGCACTCATCTGGCTCAGTGACTAGAGAGGACCGCGTCTCCCAGCACTCTTCTGGCTCAGGGACTAGAGAGGCCCGCGTCTCCCAGCACTCTTCTGGCTCAGTGACTAGAGAGGCCCGCGTCTCCCAGCACTCTTCTGGCTCAGTGACTAGAGATGTCCGCGTCTCCCAGCACCCGCCTGGCTCAGTGACTAGAGAGGCCCGCATCTCCCAGTACCCATCTGGCTCAGTGACTAGAGAGGCCTGCGTCTCCCAGCACCCATTTGGCTTAGTGACTAGAGAGGTCCGCTTTCCCAGCACTCGCCTGGCTCAGTGACTAGAGATGTCCCCGTTTCCCAGCACCCACCTGGCTCAGTGACTAGAGATGTCCGCGTCTCCCAGCCCCCATCTGGCTCAGTGACTAGAGAGGACCGCGTCTCCCAGCACTCACCTGGCCCAGTGACTAGAGATGTCCTCGTCTCCCAGCACTCGTCTGGCTCAGTGACTAGAGATGTCCTCGTCTCCCAGCACTCGTCTGGCTCAGTGACTAGAGAGGCCCGCGTCTCCCAGTACCCATGTGGCTCAGTGACTAGAGAGGCCTGCGTCTCCCAGCACCCATCTGGCTCAGTGACTAGAGATGTCCGCGTCTCCCAGCACCCATCTGGCTCAGTGACTAGAGAGGTCCGCGTCCTCCAGCACTCGCCTGCCCAGTGACTAGAGATGTCCTCGTCTCCCAGCACTCGTCTGGCTCAGTGACTAGAGAGGCCCGCGTCTCCCAGCACCCATCTGGCTCAGTGACTAGAGAGGCCTGCGTCTCCCAGCACCCATCTGGCTCAGTGACTAGAGAGGTCTGCGGCTCCCAGCACTCGTCTGGCCCAGTGACTAGATAGGCCCACGTCTCCCAGTACCCATGGCTCAGTGACTAGAGAGGACCGCGTCTCCCAGCACTCGTCTGGCTCAGTGATTAGAGAGGCCCGCGTCTCCCAGTACCCATCTGGCTCAGTGACTAGAGAGGCCCGCGTCTCCCAGCACTCATCTGGCTCAGTGACTAGAGAGGACCGCGTCTCCCAGCACTCGTCTGGCTCAGTGATTAGAGAGGACCGCGTCTCCCAGTACTCATCTGGCTTAGTGACTAGAGAGGCCCGCGTCTCCCAGTACCCATCTGGCTCAGTGACTAGAGAGGACCGCGTCTCCCAGTACCCATCTGGCTCAGTGACTAGAGAGGTCTGCCTCTCCCAGCAATCGTCTGGCTCAGTGACTAGAGAGGCCCACGTCTCCCAGCACTCATCTGGCTCAGTGACTAGAGAGGCCCGCGTCTCCCAGTACCCATCTGGCTCAGTGACTAGAGAGGACCGCGTCTCCCAGTACCCATCTGGCTCAGTGACTAGAGAGGACCGCGTCTCCCAGTACCCATCTGGCTCAGTGACTAGAGAGGTGTGCGGCTCCCAGCACTCATCTGGATCAGTGACTAGAGAGGCCTGCGTCTCCCAGCACTCATCTGGCTCAGTGACTAGAGAGGCCCGCGTCTCCCAGTACCCATCTGGCTCAGTGACTAGAGGGGTGTGCGGCTCCCAGCACTCATCTGGATCAGTGACTAGATAGGCCCACGTCTCCCAGTACCCATCTGGCTCAGTGACTAGAGAGGGCCGCGTCTCCCAGCACTCGTCTGGCTCAGTGACTAGAGAGGTCTGCGGCTCCCAGCACTCGTCTGGCTCAGTGACTAGATAGGCCCACGTCTCCCAGTACCCATGGCTCAGTGACTAGAGAGGACCGCGTCTCCCAGCACTCGTCTAGCTCAGTGACTAGATAGGCCCGTGTCTCCCAGTACCCATCTGGCTCAGTGACTAGAGAGGCCCACGTCTCCCAGCACTCAACTGGCTCAGTGATTAGAGAGGCCCGCGTCTCCCAGCACCCATAGGGCTCAGTGATTAGAGAGGCCCGCGTCTCCCAGCACCCATAGGGCTCAGTGACTAGAGAGGCCTGCGTCTCCCAGTACTCATCTGCCTTAGTGACTAGAAAGGACAGCGTCTCCCAGCACTCATCTGGCTCAGTGACTAGAGAGGACCGCGTCTCCCAGCACTCGCCTGGCTCAGTGACTAGAGAGGCCTGCGTCTCCCAGCACCCATCTGACTCAGTGACTAGAGATGTCCGCGTCTCCCAGCACCCGCCTGGCTCAGTGACTAGAGAGGCCCGCGTCTCCCAGTACCCATCTGGCTCAGTGACTAGAGAGGCCTGCGTCTCCCAGCACCCATCTGGCTTAGTGACTAGAGAGGTCCGCTTTCCCAGCACTCGCCTGGCTCAGTGACTAGAGATGTCCGCGTTTCCCAGCACCCACCTGGCTCAGTGACTAGAGATGTCCGCGTCTCCCAGCCCCCATCTGGCTCAGTGACTAGAGAGGTCCGCGTCCTCCAGCACTCACCTGGCCCAGTGACTAGAGATGTCCTCGTCTCCCAGCACTCGTCTGGCTCATTGACTAGAGAGGTCCGCGTCCTCCAGCACTCGCCTGGCCCAGTGACTAGAGATGTCCTCATCTCCCAGCACTCGTCTGGCTCAGTGACTAGAGAGGCCCGCGTCTCCCAGTACCCATCTGGCTCAGTGACTAGAGAGGCCTGCGTCTCCCAGCATC
Source organism: Gastrophryne carolinensis (assembly GCA_027917425.1). Classification (NCBI taxonomy): domain Eukaryota; kingdom Metazoa; phylum Chordata; class Amphibia; order Anura; family Microhylidae; genus Gastrophryne; species Gastrophryne carolinensis. Next base: position 77,613,563 of record CM051241.1, read on the forward strand.
CATCTGGCTCAGTGACTAGAGATGTCCGCGTCTCCCAGCACCCATCTGGCTCAGTGACTAGAGAGGTCAGCGTCCTCCAGCACTCGCCTGGCCCAGTGACTAGAGATGTCCTCGTCTCCCAGCACTCGTCTGGCTCAGTGACTAGAGAGGCCCGCGTCTCCCAGCACCCATCTGGCTCAGTGACTAGAGAGGTCTGCGCCTCCCAGCACTCGTCTGGCCCAGTGACTAGATAGGCCCACGTCTCCCAGTACTCATCTGGCTCAGTGACTAGAGAGGACCGCGTCTCCCAGCACCCATCTGGCTCAGTGACTAGAGAGGCCCGCGTCTCCCAGCACTCGTCTGGCTCAGTGACTAGAGAGGACCGCGTCTCCCAGCACTCGTCTGGCTCAGTGATTAGAGAGGCCCGCGTCTCCCGGCACTCATCTGGCTCAGTGACTAGAGAGGACCGCGTCTCCCAGCACCCATCTGGCTCAGTGACTAGAGAGGACCGCGTCTCCCAGCACTCGTCTGGCTCAGTGACTAGAGAGGCCCGCGTCTCCCAGTACTCATCTGGCTTAGTGACTAGAAATGACCGCGTCTCCCAGCACTCATCTGGCTCAGTGACTAGAGAGGACCGCGTCTCCCAGCACTCGTCTGGCTCAGTGACTAGAGAGGCCCGCGTCTCCCAGTACTCATCTGGCTTAGTGACTAGAAATGACCGCGTCTCCCAGCACTCATCTGGCTCAGTGACTAGAGAAGACCACGTCTCCCAGCACTCGTCTGGCTCAGTGATTAGAGAGGACCGCGTCTCCCAGCACTCGTCTGGCTCAGTGATTAGAGAGGACCGCGTCTCCCGGCACTCATCTGGCTCAGTGACTAGAGAGGACCGCGTCTCCCAGCACCCATCTGGCTCAGTGACTAGAGAGGCCCGCGTCTCCCAGTACTCATCTGGCTTAGTGACTAGAAATGACCGCGTCTCCCAGCACTCATCTGGCTCAGTGACTAGAGAGGCCCGTATCTCCCAGCACTCTTCTGGCTCAGGGACTAGAGAGGCCCGCGTCTCCCAGCACTCTTCTGGCTCAGTGACTAGAGAGGCCCGCGTCTCCCAGCACTCTTCTGGCTCAGTGACTAGAGAGGCCCGCGTTTCCCAGTACCCATCTGACTCAGTGACTAGAGAGGCCTGCGGCTCCCAGCACTCGTCTGGCTCAGTGACTAGAGAGGACCGCGTCTCCCAGCACTCATCTGGCTCAGTGACTAAAGAGGCCCGCGTCTCCCAGCACTCATCTGGCTCAGTGACTAGAGAGGACCGCGTCTCCCAGCACTCTTCTGGCTCAGGGACTAGAGAGGCCCGCGTCTCCCAGCACTCTTCTGGCTCAGTGACTAGAGAGGCCCGCGTCTCCCAGCACTCTTCTGGCTCAGTGACTAGAGATGTCCGCGTCTCCCAGCACCCGCCTGGCTCAGTGACTAGAGAGGCCCGCATCTCCCAGTACCCATCTGGCTCAGTGACTAGAGAGGCCTGCGTCTCCCAGCACCCATTTGGCTTAGTGACTAGAGAGGTCCGCTTTCCCAGCACTCGCCTGGCTCAGTGACTAGAGATGTCCCCGTTTCCCAGCACCCACCTGGCTCAGTGACTAGAGATGTCCGCGTCTCCCAGCCCCCATCTGGCTCAGTGACTAGAGAGGACCGCGTCTCCCAGCACTCACCTGGCCCAGTGACTAGAGATGTCCTCGTCTCCCAGCACTCGTCTGGCTCAGTGACTAGAGATGTCCTCGTCTCCCAGCACTCGTCTGGCTCAGTGACTAGAGAGGCCCGCGTCTCCCAGTACCCATGTGGCTCAGTGACTAGAGAGGCCTGCGTCTCCCAGCACCCATCTGGCTCAGTGACTAGAGATGTCCGCGTCTCCCAGCACCCATCTGGCTCAGTGACTAGAGAGGTCCGCGTCCTCCAGCACTCGCCTGCCCAGTGACTAGAGATGTCCTCGTCTCCCAGCACTCGTCTGGCTCAGTGACTAGAGAGGCCCGCGTCTCCCAGCACCCATCTGGCTCAGTGACTAGAGAGGCCTGCGTCTCCCAGCACCCATCTGGCTCAGTGACTAGAGAGGTCTGCGGCTCCCAGCACTCGTCTGGCCCAGTGACTAGATAGGCCCACGTCTCCCAGTACCCATGGCTCAGTGACTAGAGAGGACCGCGTCTCCCAGCACTCGTCTGGCTCAGTGATTAGAGAGGCCCGCGTCTCCCAGTACCCATCTGGCTCAGTGACTAGAGAGGCCCGCGTCTCCCAGCACTCATCTGGCTCAGTGACTAGAGAGGACCGCGTCTCCCAGCACTCGTCTGGCTCAGTGATTAGAGAGGACCGCGTCTCCCAGTACTCATCTGGCTTAGTGACTAGAGAGGCCCGCGTCTCCCAGTACCCATCTGGCTCAGTGACTAGAGAGGACCGCGTCTCCCAGTACCCATCTGGCTCAGTGACTAGAGAGGTCTGCCTCTCCCAGCAATCGTCTGGCTCAGTGACTAGAGAGGCCCACGTCTCCCAGCACTCATCTGGCTCAGTGACTAGAGAGGCCCGCGTCTCCCAGTACCCATCTGGCTCAGTGACTAGAGAGGACCGCGTCTCCCAGTACCCATCTGGCTCAGTGACTAGAGAGGACCGCGTCTCCCAGTACCCATCTGGCTCAGTGACTAGAGAGGTGTGCGGCTCCCAGCACTCATCTGGATCAGTGACTAGAGAGGCCTGCGTCTCCCAGCACTCATCTGGCTCAGTGACTAGAGAGGCCCGCGTCTCCCAGTACCCATCTGGCTCAGTGACTAGAGGGGTGTGCGGCTCCCAGCACTCATCTGGATCAGTGACTAGATAGGCCCACGTCTCCCAGTACCCATCTGGCTCAGTGACTAGAGAGGGCCGCGTCTCCCAGCACTCGTCTGGCTCAGTGACTAGAGAGGTCTGCGGCTCCCAGCACTCGTCTGGCTCAGTGACTAGATAGGCCCACGTCTCCCAGTACCCATGGCTCAGTGACTAGAGAGGACCGCGTCTCCCAGCACTCGTCTAGCTCAGTGACTAGATAGGCCCGTGTCTCCCAGTACCCATCTGGCTCAGTGACTAGAGAGGCCCACGTCTCCCAGCACTCAACTGGCTCAGTGATTAGAGAGGCCCGCGTCTCCCAGCACCCATAGGGCTCAGTGATTAGAGAGGCCCGCGTCTCCCAGCACCCATAGGGCTCAGTGACTAGAGAGGCCTGCGTCTCCCAGTACTCATCTGCCTTAGTGACTAGAAAGGACAGCGTCTCCCAGCACTCATCTGGCTCAGTGACTAGAGAGGACCGCGTCTCCCAGCACTCGCCTGGCTCAGTGACTAGAGAGGCCTGCGTCTCCCAGCACCCATCTGACTCAGTGACTAGAGATGTCCGCGTCTCCCAGCACCCGCCTGGCTCAGTGACTAGAGAGGCCCGCGTCTCCCAGTACCCATCTGGCTCAGTGACTAGAGAGGCCTGCGTCTCCCAGCACCCATCTGGCTTAGTGACTAGAGAGGTCCGCTTTCCCAGCACTCGCCTGGCTCAGTGACTAGAGATGTCCGCGTTTCCCAGCACCCACCTGGCTCAGTGACTAGAGATGTCCGCGTCTCCCAGCCCCCATCTGGCTCAGTGACTAGAGAGGTCCGCGTCCTCCAGCACTCACCTGGCCCAGTGACTAGAGATGTCCTCGTCTCCCAGCACTCGTCTGGCTCATTGACTAGAGAGGTCCGCGTCCTCCAGCACTCGCCTGGCCCAGTGACTAGAGATGTCCTCATCTCCCAGCACTTGTCTGGCTCAGTGACTAGAGAGGCCCGCGTCTCCCAGTACCCATCTGGCTCAGTGACTAGAGAGGCCTGCGTCTCCCAGCATCCATCTGGCTCAGTGACTAGAGATGTCCGCGTCTCCCAGCACCCATCTGGCTCAGTGACTAGAGAGGTCAGCGTCCTCCAGCACTCGCCTGGCCCAGTGACTAGAGATGTCCTCGTCTCCCAGCACTCGTCTGGCTCAGTGACTAGAGAGGCCCGCGTCTCCCAGCACCCATCTGGCTCAGTGACTAGAGAGGTCTGCGCCTCCCAGCACTCGTCTGGCCCAGTGACTAGATAGGCCCACGTCTCCCAGTACTCATCTGGCTCAGTGACTAGAGAGGACCGCGTCTCCCAGCACCCATCTGGCTCAGTGACTAGAGAGGCCCGCGTCTCCCAGCACTCGTCTGGCTCAGTGACTAGAGAGGACCGCGTCTCCCAGCACTCGTCTGGCTCAGTGATTAGAGAGGCCCGCGTCTCCCGGCACTCATCTGGCTCAGTGACTAGAGAGGACCGCGTCTCCCAGCACCCATCTGGCTCAGTGACTAGAGAGGACCGCGTCTCCCAGCACTCGTCTGGCTCAGTGACTAGAGAGGCCCGCGTCTCCCAGTACTCATCTGGCTTAGTGACTAGAAATGACCGCGTCTCCCAGCACTCATCTGGCTCAGTGACTAGAGAGGACCGCGTCTCCCAGCACTCGTCTGGCTCAGTGACTAGAGAGGCCCGCGTCTCCCAGTACTCATCTGGCTTAGTGACTAGAAATGACCGCGTCTCCCAGCACTCATCTGGCTCAGTGACTAGAGAAGACCACGTCTCCCAGCACTCGTCTGGCTCAGTGATTAGAGAGGACCGCGTCTCCCAGCACTCGTCTGGCTCAGTGATTAGAGAGGACCGCGTCTCCCGGCACTCATCTGGCTCAGTGACTAGAGAGGACCGCGTCTCCCAGCACCCATCTGGCTCAGTGACTAGAGAGGCCCGCGTCTCCCAGTACTCATCTGGCTTAGTGACTAGAAATGACCGCGTCTCCCAGCACTCATCTGGCTCAGTGACTAGAGAGGCCCGTATCTCCCAGCACTCTTCTGGCTCAGGGACTAGAGAGGCCCGCGTCTCCCAGCACTCTTCTGGCTCAGTGACTAGAGAGGCCCGCGTCTCCCAGCACTCTTCTGGCTCAGTGACTAGAGAGGCCCGCGTTTCCCAGTACCCATCTGACTCAGTGACTAGAGAGGCCTGCGGCTCCCAGCACTCGTCTGGCTCAGTGACTAGAGAGGACCGCGTCTCCCAGCACTCATCTGGCTCAGTGACTAAAGAGGCCCGCGTCTCCCAGCACTCATCTGGCTCAGTGACTAGAGAGGACCGCGTCTCCCAGCACTCTTCTGGCTCAGGGACTAGAGAGGCCCGCGTCTCCCAGCACTCTTCTGGCTCAGTGACTAGAGAGGCCCGCGTCTCCCAGCACTCTTCTGGCTCAGTGACTAGAGATGTCCGCGTCTCCCAGCACCCGCCTGGCTCAGTGACTAGAGAGGCCCGCATCTCCCAGTACCCATCTGGCTCAGTGACTAGAGAGGCCTGCGTCTCCCAGCACCCATTTGGCTTAGTGACTAGAGAGGTCCGCTTTCCCAGCACTCGCCTGGCTCAGTGACTAGAGATGTCCCCGTTTCCCAGCACCCACCTGGCTCAGTGACTAGAGATGTCCGCGTCTCCCAGCCCCCATCTGGCTCAGTGACTAGAGAGGACCGCGTCTCCCAGCACTCACCTGGCCCAGTGACTAGAGATGTCCTCGTCTCCCAGCACTCGTCTGGCTCAGTGACTAGAGATGTCCTCGTCTCCCAGCACTCGTCTGGCTCAGTGACTAGAGAGGCCCGCGTCTCCCAGTACCCATGTGGCTCAGTGACTAGAGAGGCCTGCGTCTCCCAGCACCCATCTGGCTCAGTGACTAGAGATGTCCGCTTCTCCCAGCACCCATCTGGCTCAGTGACTAGAGAGGCCCGCATCTCCCAGTACCCATCTGGCTCAGTGACTAGAGAGGCCTGCGTCTCCCAGCACCCATTTGGCTTAGTGACTAGAGAGGTCCGCTTTCCCAGCACTCGCCTGGCTCAGTGACTAGAGATGTCCCCGTTTCCCAGCACCCACCTGGCTCAGTGACTAGAGATGTCCGCGTCTCCCAGCCCCCATCTGGCTCAGTGACTAGAGAGGACCGCGTCTCCCAGCACTCACCTGGCCCAGTGACTAGAGATGTCCTCGTCTCCCAGCACTCGTCTGGCTCAGTGACTAGAGATGTCCTCGTCTCCCAGCACTCGTCTGGCTCAGTGACTAGAGAGGCCCGCGTCTCCCAGCACCCATCTGGCTCAGTGACTAGAGAGGCCTGCGTCTCCCAGCACCCATCTGGCTCAGTGACTAGAGAGGTCTGCGGCTCCCAGCACTCGTCTGGCCCAGTGACTAGATAGGCCCACGTCTCCCATTACCCATGGCTCAGTGACTAGAGAGGACCGCGTCTCCCAGCACTCGTCTGGCTCAGTGATTAGAGAGGCCCGCGTCTCCCAGTACCCATCTGGCTCAGTGACTAGAGAGGCCCGCGTCTCCCAGCACTCATCTGGCTCAGTGACTAGAGAGGACCGCGTCTCCCAGCACTCGTCTGGCTCAGTGATTAGAGAGGACCGCGTCTCCCAGTACTCATCTGGCTTAGTGACTAGAGAGGCCCGCGTCTCCCAGTACCCATCTGGCTCAGTGACTAGAGAGGACCGCGTCTCCCAGTACCCATCTGGCTCAGTGACTAGAGAGGTCTGCCTCTCCCAGCAATCGTCTGGCTCAGTGACTAGAGAGGCCCACGTCTCCCAGCACTCATCTGGCTCAGTGACTAGAGAGGCCCGCGTCTCCCAGTACCCATCTGGCTCAGTGACTAGAGAGGACCGCGTCTCCCAGTACCCATCTGGCTCAGTGACTAGAGAGGACCGCGTCTCCCAGTACCCATCTGGCTCAGTGACTAGAGAGGTGTGCGGCTCCCAGCACTCATCTGGATCAGTGACTAGAGAGGCCTGCGTCTCCCAGCACTCATCTGGCTCAGTGACTAGAGAGGCCCGCGTCTCCCAGTACCCATCTGGCTCAGTGACTAGAGGGGTGTGCGGCTCCCAGCACTCATCTGGATCAGTGACTAGATAGGCCCACGTCTCCCAGTACCCATCTGGCTCAGTGACTAGAGAGGGCCGCGTCTCCCAGCACTCGTCTGGCTCAGTGACTAGAGAGGTCTGCGGCTCCCAGCACTCGTCTGGCTCAGTGACTAGATAGGCCCACGTCTCCCAGTACCCATGGCTCAGTGACTAGAGAGGACCGCGTCTCCCAGCACTCGTCTAGCTCAGTGACTAGATAGGCCCGTGTCTCCCAGTACCCATCTGGCTCAGTGACTAGAGAGGCCCACGTCTCCCAGCACTCAACTGGCTCAGTGATTAGAGAGGCCCGCGTCTCCCAGCACCCATAGGGCTCAGTGATTAGAGAGGCCCGCGTCTCCCAGCACCCATAGGGCTCAGTGACTAGAGAGGCCCACGTCTCCCAGCACTCAACTGGCTCAGTGATTAGAGAGGCCCGCGTCTCCCAGCACCCATAGGGCTCAGTGATTAGAGAGGCCCGCGTCTCCCAGCACCCATAGGGCTCAGTGACTAGAGAGGCCCGCGTCTCCCAGCACCCATAGGGCTCAGTGATTAGAGAGGCCCGCGTCTCCCAGCACCCATAGGGCTCAGTGACTAGAGAGGCCTGCGTCTCCCAGTACTCATCTGCCTTAGTGACTAGAAAGGACAGCGTCTCCCAGCACTCATCTGGCTCAGTGACTAGAGAGGTCTGCGGCTCCCAGCACTCGTCTGGCTCAGTGATTAGAGAGGCCCATGTCTCCAAGCACTCATCTGGCTTAGTGACTAGAGAGGCCCGCGTCTCCCAGCACCCGCCTGGCTCAGTGACTAGAGAGGCCCGCGTCTCCCAGCACTCATCTGGATCAGTGACTAGAGAGGCCCGTGTCTCCCAGCACTCATCTGGATCAGTGACTAGAGGGTCCCGTGTCTCCCAGCACTCATCTGGATCAGTGACTAGAGAGGCCAGTGTCTCCCAGCACTCATCTGGATCAGTGACTAGAGAGGCCAGTGTCTCCCAGCACTCATCTGGATCAGTGACTAGAGGGTCCCGTGTCTCCCAGCACTCATCTGGATCAGTGACTAGAGAGGCCAGTGTCTCCCAGCACTCATCTGGATCAGTGACTAGAGAGGCCAGTGTCTCCCAGCACTCATCTGGATCAGTGACTAGAGGGTCCCGTGTCTCCCAGCACTCATCTGGCTCAGTGACTAGAGGGTCCCGTGTCTCCCAGCACTCATCTGGATCAGTGACTAGAGAAGGCCGTGTCTCCCAGCACTCACCTGGCTCCATGCTATGAAAGTCTGTTGTGCAATTGTGTTCCCATCTCCTCTGGCAGCTCAACAGAACCCTAATAACCCATGAAGACACTTTATGTGTATCAGAGTGCACTAACACTTACTATTGTGTGTATCACTAAAGCACTAATATGGATATCTGACAGCATTACCTCACTATTATATGTATAAGAAAACACTAATGTACTATTGTATCTGTGTATCAGAGAGCACTTAGACTTACTGTATTCTGAACATTAAGTGGTTATTTAAAAAACACTAACTCGAGGTAGTACCTCATAGCGTCAGGTGAACGATGGGCACAGTATGTGAAAACCATATATATGAAAGTCAATCTGGTGAGCGCCTCTAATAGCGTCATGTAGCGTCACATGTATCACTAGCGGCGGCTCAGTGTATAGCTCCGGCGCTGTATGTTCAGCAGTGCCATGTAGCACCTGTCGCTCAGTATCGCTCTCCCATACATTTCAATGGTGTTTTATTTATGTATAAATAGCATTTTCCTAAAGTAATGTTCTAAATTTTTGGTTCAAATCATTTTGTGTCCTCTCCTGCCCAGCAACCAAACACTTGTGTATTGTGTTTATTTTTTCATGCAGAATTGTATGTGCAGGTCAGCCATTGCAGTGTCATTGTCACAGTGTTAAAACAATGTCATTCCATATGTTTTCACTCTGGTGCTGGTGTATATGTGTTGAGAGACAGATATTTATAGCTCCCGGTCGCCCGATGCTAGAGCGCCCAGTTTTAGAGCGCCAGCACTGGTTGCGTGTAGTTTTTTCTTAAATATGGGATTCAGTGCCAGACACACTTAACTGGCGCTACCTATCGCTCTCTGCAGCGTTATCCTGTTGTTAGATGTAGCGTAGTCTTGGTCTCTTTGACTTCGGTACACCACCTCTCCATTGGCTCTGCGATGAATCAGGGAGAATGCTTCTACAGCGCCCTGCACACATCACATTTATCACTGCTGGACGAGATATTACAGCGCCACTTGTCCGCCCGCTAAGATAGTGTTGTCTTTTCTTAACATAGTGTTGCGCAATAAATGTATTTGCTTTATGCACATAGGCAATGCTATAAGTGCTGGGAGATTTGAAAAAGTGAAAAAAGTGCGCTGGAAAGTCTTGCATGAGTACAGCAGATGTGTGATTACATTATTTTTCTACACCTTATTTTATGCCTGAATTTAAATGTCTTACACCAGTACTTGAGCTTCTTGTCTCCTAAGAAGCTCACGTTTTTTTTTCAAAGTAGAAAGAGATGAAGAAATGGCAGCAAGAAAAAGAATATGAAACATGGACAAAAACATAAAGATGAGAAGGGTGCGACAGAAAGAATATTAGGAATGGAAAAAAAGATAAGGAATAGAAGAAATAACAGAAAGAAAAAGAATGGAAGGGATGCCCCGGCTAGGATGGGATACCACACATGCACTGTAGCCTAGTGGAAAGTCCAGACGCACCCATCACTGTAGCATTGGTGATGGAAGCTATCGGTGGCCCCTCTGCCAGCATCCGGGACGAGACCATAACCCAAACGTTATTGGAGGCCCCTTTGCAGGGCATGTGGTGGAGGCCCCAGGGCATCCTGATTTTCTCCATTACTAGCGACTTCTTTGCCCCTGTGCCAGAAAGCCTAGCTACGCCTCTGCATTAACCCCCAGGTGGCAGGAAGCCATACAGTACCCAGTAACTTTCACTGTCACAGTTAGGGATTCTTCTGACCCTATGGGTCCCTTCTTTTGCAGGAATTGGATTAGGAGACCACCCTATTACAGTAATTTTGCCCCATTTCTCATTTGCTTTTTCTTTCTGTCTGGATAGCACCGCAAATTGGGATGCTCTGGGGTGGAACTGTAAGGAGACCTTTTGACTGGAGGTCCATTTTAAGACCAATCCTTAATGTCTGACCAGACATAGGTTACACTCATACATAGACAGTTTGCTGCATTTTTCATTTCCTTTTTTTTTCTGTCTAGACAGACACCACAAATTGGGATGCTCTGGGGTGGAACTGTGAGCAGACCTTTTGACTGGAGGTCCACTTTAACAACAATCCTTAGTGTCTGACCAGGCCTAGGCTATGTTCACACCTAGACAGTTTGCTGCATTTCTTATTCGGACAATGGGCAACCTTGCTCTTCAAGAGCATCTGGACTGCAGCATGGATCAAAAGAAAAGCCACTAAAGCCTCCGATCCTTCTCTCCTCTCCATGCTTGCTTTGCAGAGTTAATTAGTGTCTCTAAGGTTACACACCGAGTGCTACAATGTTATCCGCTCTCCTCCTCCCACCACAGGGCACTCCGCTCTCGATGGCTCTGTCGCCACTCTGTCACTCCGCCCGGCCCTCTCACCCTCCATTTTCACCCTCCGCCTGTCACTCTCACGCTCCGTCTATTCGCATCTCTCTGGTTGTCATCTAGCAGTAGCTCGCCTCTGTCACGTATCCAGCTGGGAACTTACACGACTTTCCCGATCCCGACTCGTGCGGCCGTAGCACAGATCCCATCTCCGCACTCCCAGCACTGTACTCTTCCAGATCCAACGCGGGCTCCTGTGGCCATCCCTGCATCCGAGCTGCTTATTCCATATCCCTGATTTTCCTCTCCACCCCCTCGCTACATCTACCTCCTCGTCTCCGGTAGGTATCTGGGAACCTTTGGACTCTCTCTATTCATCTGTTTCTATATTTACCTCTGCTGGTTAGGTTTTCATTTTTTCTTCCTATTCTTCTGCTGGTTGGGTTTTCATTTTTTCTTCCTATTCTTTTTTTTTGTTGTCTTGGTTCTTTCTCATCCCGTGTATTTGTTGCATCTTCTTCCCTGATTTTTCCTTCCCAGTCCCTGACATTTTCCCTCTCTCCATCAATTCCTGTTTTACTCCCCTCGCTTCCCAATTCTGTGTCTCTCTCTTTATCTATTGCCCCCTTTTTTCCTCTCTTTAGGGGCTTGTTAAAGCATTTAGAGCTCAATTTCCCCTCTACTCCTCTAAATTGTAATGTGCCCCAAGTGGGAGATAATATATGTATAAATAATATAAGCTATATTCAACATTGCATGTCCCAACTCTGTGTCTCTCTCTTTATCTATTGCCCCCTTTTTTTCCTCTCTTTAGGGGCTTGTTAAAGAAGTCAGAGCTCAATTTCCCCTCTACTCCTCTAAATTGTAATGTGCCCCAAGTGGGAGATAATATATGTATAAATAATAGAAGCTATATCCAACATTGCATGTCCCAACTCTGTGTCTCTCTCTTTAACTATTTCCCCCCTTTTTCCTCTCTCTCGGGGCTTGTTAAAGCATTCATAGCTAAATTTCCCCTCTACTCCTCTAAATAGTAATGTGCCGCCAAGTGGGAGATGATATCTGTATAAATAATAGAAGCTATATCCAACATTGCATGTCCCAACTCTGTGTCTCTCTCTTTATCTATTGCCCCCTTTTTTTCCTCTCTTTAGGGGCTTGTTAAAGAAGTCAGAGCTCAATTTCCCCTCTACTCCTCTAAATTGTAATGTGCCCCAAGTGGGAGATAATATATGTATAAATAATATAAGCTATATTCAACATTGCATGTCCCAACTCTGTGTCTCTCTCTTTAACTATTTCCCCCCTTTTTCCTCTCTCTCGGGGCTTGTTAAAGCATTCATAGCTAAATTTCCCCTCTACTCCTCTAAATAGTAATGTGCCGCCAAGTGGGAGATAATATATGTATAAATAATATAAGCTATATTCAACATTGCATGTCCCAACTCTGTGTCTCTCTCTTTAACTATTTCCCCCCTTTTTCCTCTCTCTCGGGGCTTGTTAAAGCATTCATAGCTAAATTTCCCCTCTACTCCTCTAAATAGTAATGTGCCGCCAAGTGGGAGATGATATCTGTTTAAATAATAGAAGCTATATCCAACATTGCATGTCCCAACTCTGTGTCTCTCTCTTTAACTATTTCCCCCTTTTTCCTCTCTCTCGGGGCTTGTTAAAGCATTCATAGCTAAATTTCCCCTCTACTCCTCTAAATAGTAATGTGCCTCCAAGTGGGAGATGGTATCTGTATAAATAATAGAAGCTATATCCAACATTGCATGTCTTAGCTGTTCTGAGCACTTGGAACAGCAAAGAAACCTAAAGAGATGATATGCTTGACTCCACCCATTCCCAAAGTCTGATGGGTAATTATTATTTTAGTTGTATTTGCCCAAGTGGGAGATGATGGCTGTATAAATATTAGGAGCTATAGCCAAGCATTGCATGTTTCCGCCCTGCTTAAGACTTGGAATACCAAAGAGATATAAATAGATGATTTACATGGCTCCACCTACTCACAAAGTCTCATGGGTAAATATTAATATTCGTTGTATGTACCCAAGCGGAAAACAATGGCTGTATACATTTTTACCGCTATACCCAAGCATTGCATCTCCCAGCAGGAAAGTTAATATCTGTTTAAATATTAGATGCTGTGTCCCATCATTGCATGTCTCAGTGGTTCTGGGCACTTGGAGAAGCAAAGTAATGTTAAGAGATTATTTGCCTTGTTCCACCTAATCATAAGGGCTGAAGAGTAATTATTATTCTTATGTATATATATGTCCAAGCATTGCATGTCTCAGCAGTTCTGAGCACTTGAAATAGCAAGCATATATAAAAAGATGATTTCCGTGGCTTCACCTACTCACAAAAGGTGGTGGGTAATTATTATTATTCTTAGTTGTATGTGACTAAGTGGGAGCTAATGGCTGTATACATATTAGTAGCTATATCCAAGCATTGCATATCTAAGCTGGAGCACTTAGAATAGCAAAGAGCTATAAAACAATGATTTGCTTGACTCCTACTCACAAAGTCTGATGGGTATTTGTTATTGTTAGTTATAAGCTCCCAAGCAGGAGACAATGGTCTTGATTCTCTAAAGGTAGAAAAAAATGTAACGCTTGGAAAATAGGAGCAATTCACAAAGGCAGTTAAATAAAATTTGTGTGCTCGAATGCGCTCAAATTTGCTGGTGAATTTTTTGCAGGTACAGTCGAAAATCACTTTACAACTGGAAAAGTCAGTGAAAAAGTGCACAAATTTTCCATATCCAAATGCTGTGTGTTCTACTGCTTAGGGCCTTATTCGTGAAGGGATAGCGTCAGGTAGTGCCTTGTAAATGACAGGTAGCGACAAGTGAATGCCAGACGCGGCACGCAATTACACATTTATCAAGCAGAATCTGTTGAGCGACTGGGATAACGCCATGTAGCGTCCGATTCATCATTATCTCAGCCTCAGTGAACAGCGCCAGCGTTCAGCCTTGCACAGCGCCAGGTATGACCTCTCGCTACCTGTCGCTCTCCCATACATTTCAATGGATGTTCTTTTATTTCTTTTTAAACAGGGTTTTTGTTTTTTTTTTAAATCTCAAATAATGTTGTGACCTCTTCTGGCATAGAAAAATCCATTTTTCCAAATATTTTTCATGTTTTATATATTTATGCAGAATTGACATTACAGATCTGGCATTAATGTGTTCATGTTACAATGTAATAACAATGTAATTCCATATGTTTTCGCTTTGTTACTGGTGGAACCATGCTAAAAAACAGACTTCAATCAAACAGCCTCCGGCGCTCTGGCCTTCAGAGAAGCATTTTTGAGAGCCGGAGTTGTGTGAGGCTGTTTTGATGAATATGTTGTGAGTCAGTCGCACTGACCAGTCGCTAACATGCGCTTCTATACAGCACTGTACTGGTCAAAGAGCGACTCCTCACAATGTATTCATCATTGCTGCACAGCTATGAACTAGCGACCCACGGCTGAGCACAGCGACTACTAGCGGGCGCTCTGAAATGCCTGCTACAGGCGCTCATCTGTTGCTACCTGGCGTTAGTGATGAATCAGCCTGCCCCTAATTTGTAGTCAGTATGATCCCTTGTTCTGTTTTTTTAATTAATGTGGTATAGTCCATGACATTGTTAATGTTTAAAGTGGACCAAAACCCAGGATTTTGACTATCCTGGGTTTTGGTCCTTGCCCCCAGGGTGCCCCGTTGTGTGAAACCCCCCAGGTTGCCTGAGCAAACTCACCTCTTCCTGGTCCTATGACGCATGTGCGTCCGCTTGTCCAATCAGCACGCTCAGATCCGAGCGCACTGGCGGTCGCATGCCCCGCTACCCTCTTACAGGGAGCGTGCCCACGCAGGCCATTCACAAATGCCTGGCGCGGGCACGCACCCTGCTAAAGGGATAGCGGGGCCCTTTTGGAAGTGTTACTTTGCATTGCTGTACATCTATTGATATTGTGCCCATTTATTTTGGGTGGTTTATAGATGAACATTACTTAGTTGTGACTTTGCTTTGTGGATCCATTTATATGTGAATCAGTCATATTTTTTATTTCTTTGCTCTGTTTTTTTTTGCTTTGTGTTTCTGGACTTTCTAATTAATGTGGAATAGTGCATGTCATTGTTCGTGTTTAGTTATGTTTATGTTTTATGTTGGTGATGGTGGTTTAGGTTGCCTTTTTGGCAGTGTTGCTTTACATCTATTGTTATTGGACCCATTTTTTGGGTTGTTTGTAAATGAACAGTACTTAGTTGTGACTTTGCTCTGTGGATCCATTTATATGTGAATGTGAGTGTTGCCCTGAGCGTCATCATTAGCATGCAGATATCTGGAACAGTGCCAGTTTGGTCGCCCCATATAGGCCTGATGTACTTACATTTCCAAACCACATTAAACTTGACCTGTACCCTGAATCAGAGTCATATGTTTCCCCCGCCCTATATATACAGATTGCCCACATTAAAAATCATCCTACCTCCATGCACTGCCTTTTCTGAGCCTTTTAAATATCCAAGGTGGTGGACAGTTTCTTCTGACTGTGCTCTCTGCATTGTGGGATTGCTGTCCTTTCCCTGACCCCAGCTCTGCTCTGTCTGTGCAAAGCACAGCTTTAACCCCCTCCCTGTACTTTCTACCCCTCTCCTCAGTATGTGATGCTACTGAGGCCTGTATCCTAGAGTCCTGGGCAAAGTTGCTGCCCAGTGAGGGAAACAATAAAAAATAAGTGACTAAAATGTAAAATATATTAATATTAAATGGCGGGGAATAGTTTTTATAGAGCTTGGGCTTTACATTTAATGATACTGAAGGTCTGGTTTAAATGTTTCTTAGCTGTTGCATCCAGGGCCAGCTCCAGGGTTTCGTGGGCCCCTTGTGTCACGTCACTCGCGCGGCTCTATGAATGCCACTGGGATGACCGGTATACTCACACACACATATTAAAGTGCACAAAACCTGGGATTTTATATATTATTTGGGACGACCCACTATGTGAAACCCCCCGGTTTGCCTTAAAACTTACATGACTGCCAACCCAACAGCGCATATGCAGGTGCACAGGCAGTCAGTGCACTTGGCTCTATTCTGCTTTGCTCGGCCATGGAGAGGTCTCATTGGTTAAGCCCCCGATGAAGGTAAGTGCACCATCGGTAGCATCCCTGTTAGCCTCCAGCTGGGGGCATACCTGCCAGCTATTCGGGCGGCCCTGGAGTATATAGACTCCACGGGCGCTTTTGGTCAACTTAAATGCAGGGCATAGAATTCTGTTTGTCCACAGAGCACAGTATAGAGATCGTGGAGTGGACAGCATCCCCAGTTTCCCTCCGGCTGATGTGTGTGCTCGCGCACCCAGCTCCCACACAAACAGAAACTGTGGTAAACTAGGGATGTTGTGTGGAATCACAGGCAAGGTGAGTATACAGGTGATCCCTGATGATGGCCCAGGGATAGGGATTTGGCCATATTAGGAGTTTGTTAAACTCCAGTGCCAACTAAAATGGGTTTGGATCCACTTTAACACGAAACCCCACCTATGGACCTGGAACCTCAAATTATCCAGGGCCATACATTGACTTTCCCCCATGGCATCCCATGTTGGGATGTCCCGCTGTGTGAACCCCCCCCCCCCCCCCCAGAATGTTGTTATTCACTCACCTCTTCCCCATTCCAACAGCGCATGCGCAGGCTCTTGTCCAATGAGGGGCTTCTGCCATGACTATGTAGCTTGTCAGGTGGCTCTTATTGACTTCAGTGGAGAGCGCATGCTAGCCATTCATATAGGCTGAGGCGGAGCGTGCGCCGCTGGGGATGCATCAGCGCACACTCCCCGTTGAAGTCAATGAGAGCCATCTGCCGAATGACATAGGCCCTTATTTAACAAGGGATAGCGCCAGGTAGCGAATGGTGAGCGAACGGTAATGACGCTCACCGCCACGAGAACGCCGGCTCCCCTCCGCAATCACACATTTATCAAGCCAATCCTGCTTAGCGACTGACAGAGCGCCAGATAGCGAATCATTCATCATTATTCCAGCCTCACCCCACAGCGCCAGCGAGCGACCTTGAACAGCGACAGGTATGACCTCTCGCTACCTGGCACTCTCCAATGCATTTCAATGGAGCAATCTTTAAATATTCTTAATTAATTGCTATTAATGTTTTTTTTTTTTTTTTAAATGGCAAAAATTCTGTGACCACTTCTGCAATGTTAGATATTTTTTTTAAGGTAAGGTAAAAAAAAAAAAATTGTGCAGAATTGATATTACAGGTCTGATATTAATGTATTCATATTACAAAATGTTTGTAAAAACATGTTTTTTTTTTTTTCCAAAAATAAGGTTGTTTGGGGGTTAAAAAACTACTTTTAACCCATCGCCGCCAGCGCTCTGGGGTTTAAACAAGCATTTCACAGCGCGATAATTTTTGGAGCGTGATTTGTTAATGAATATGCTGGGAGCCGTTCGCTATGGCCATTCGCTGTCATGCGCTCCCATACAGCGCGGAACCTGTCAAACAGCGACTCCTAACCCCGTATTCAACATTACCGCACACCGACTGAGTCGCTGTCAACAGCCGAACAACGGCCAAGCACAGCGAATACTAGCGTGCGCTGAGAAAATAACGCTACTGGCGCTCACCTGTCGCTTCCTGGCGCTATTAATGAATCGGCCTCCCCGTCATGGCAGGTGGTTCTCATTGGACGAAAGCTTGGGCATGTACCGTTGGAACGAGGAAGAGGTGAGTGAATAGCGGTATTCTGGGGGGGTTTCACACACAGGTCATCGCGGATTTTGTTCCACTTTAAAGTGGACCAATGACCAGGATTTTCCATACCCTTGCCCTACGCCCATTCTGATACCCTGCTGTTTGAAGCCCCAGATATCCCACGCCAGTCACTTTATCTCTGTTCCCACAGTGCATGTGCTTATCCAATCAGTGCTTTATGCTGCGCATACTAATGTGGGGCATAAGGCCGTTGTTTTGGATTCAGCGTCAGCATAGGGAGCGACCACATCCTGGGTTTCCCTATGAAGTGCACGCACGACTATCTGAATGGATGAGTGTGGGAGCGTACAAATCAGTAGGGATACCGAGAGCCTTTTAGGGCCTTCGGTGGTGGTGACTGGTCCACTATAAAGAGGAAGATTCGCCTCTGTGGGCAGCCATGGGGTGTAAAAGATCACTTAAAATACACACGGGCAACTTACAACCCCTGGGGCATCCCTATTAGGGATACTCTGCTATGTGAAACACCCTGGGAACCCCCACAAATACCTTTCCGAGGTCCCACACCATATTCACTGGTCTTGGCAATTCCCTGGTTTCCTTGCAGTCTGTGGTGCTCTCCCACGCTCAGCCTCTCATCTGAAGGGCTGGGTGCAGGAGATGTTGGAGAAGCACAGAGAATAGGCCGTAAGACCCCATAAAGGTGGGTGTTTGTGGGGGTTTCACACTGATTTGGGATGCCCTGGGGGTGAGGATGAAATTCACAGGTTTTGGTCCACTTTAATTAACTGTATTTTTTTATATTTTCTTGTTGTGCATGCACTGTGGTAAATAAAACATTGCACATGTAACTGTCCTCATGTTGTGATTGGCTCATGTCTTGCTCATGGTGCCCCCAGGTAGTTGTAACCATGCTGTACTCAGTCATAAGGAAAGCACATTGAGCCTCATCCATTTTGTTCCTCACCATGACATGTCCACTGTCCTGTGTGTGCCGCCATGATTTATTTCATAGAAATGTTTATGCTATTTGTAGGGCCTATATTAAATATCATTTTACACAGTTTCGTGTTCATAGGCCTCCCTATGGTGCACTATGGGCTATTTTCCAGGCACAGGGTATAAAAGGGCTCCATGGTGGAAGTCAGAAAACAGACTTTCCTTCTCCTGAAAACAGCTGTAAATAATTTGTGTGAAACACTTGAATTTACCTCATGTGAGGAGCCAATCCATGGCACCTGAATTGCTAGAATTAATTTGCACTTGAAAATCCCACACAAATTATTTTTGAAAATCAAATTATTTTCAAGAACTTTTTCCCACACTGGAATAGAATTAGCAAAACCGACAAAAAACTGTTTTCAGGGTTGAATCGTGTGGGGAGTTTCCGTGCGATAAATTGCACTTTTTTCTCAAAACAACACATGAAAATTTGAATTCGAACTTTATTGAATCAAGCCCAATAAAAGTAAATAGCAGTTTTCACTTCTAAAAAAGGATTGATTCTCACCTGGCTCTGAATCTACCCCTTTATGACCCAGGCCTTGATTCATTAAGCAAAATTTACTTCATGAGAAAAAAGCCTGAGAATTTCACTGTTGATAAATCACCAGATAAAAGGTAAACAATTTACTCCTTTTTACACTGTAGTAAAAATTGCCATTGGCTTTTATTGACTTTTTATCTGATGATTCATCAACTAAAAAAAACATTAAAAATTCTCATGGTAAAAAAAATTCACTCCATGAGAAAAAAAGCCTGAGAATTTCAAGTCAATTGCACTTTTTTTACTCCTGAGAAAAGTAGTGAACTTTGTATTCCTTTTTCTATGTAGTAAAAAGTGCCATTTACTTTCACTGTCTTTTTATCTGGGGATTCATCAACAATGAAATTCTCAGGCTTTTTTCTCATGAAGTGAATTTTATTACTACCATGAGAATTTTTTTAAACTCTTGATGAATCAAGGTCCACGTCTTTCTCCCTTGTTCACACATATTGCACCTTTCTCCCTGCCATTGTTTCTGGCATTTTCTATCCTTTTATCCTGCCCCTTTCTAGCTTCCTCTCACCAACACTTTCTTCCTGTTCGCTCTCTAGCTTTCACCTGTTTCTTTTCTTTTTTTTTTCTTTTCTTTTTTCCTGTCATTCATCTTTCTCCCAAGAGCTTTGCATGAAGGCCATTTATGCCGTGTTTACTTCCTCAGTATGATTGAAAGCAAGTGAAAGAGAAAATAAAGCCATTTATTAAGGGCCTGGCTGGAAACAATGGCTTTAATCTCATTGCTGTGCCTTTTTTCTCTTCTTACCTCTCACAGCTCAGTCTCTCCAGTTGAACTTGCAGCCATTTGGCACCAGGCTGCACAGCAGCGCCGGCTAGGCAAAGGTCCTGGGCTGTCTCCCTGGATTAGCGGCAGCATGGCAGAGGCCTGGCAGGGCGACCAGGAGCTGGACAGATTGGGGGACAGAGGAGCCACCGGCCTGTGTGGTGTGGTCGAGGATGAGGAGCTGATGGCCAGCAATTCCCATGTGCTGCAAATGAACTATTCCAGAATCCCTTCAGAGGTAACAGTGGAAAATCTCATCCCAGCTTATATGAGGAAGCAGCTGTCGTACAGGTGAGATTTTTATTGTTAACCCTTTGCTGGTAAGTGTAGCCCTCAGGCACCGGGGTGTCCGGCGAGTGACGGCAGGGAGCAGGTTCTTCTGGGCCCAGGGTGATCAGCGTGTGTGTTGTGAGTAGGTAAGGGTTAGAGTTGCAGGAAAGGTAACTGTTGCCGCTTGGAAAGATGAACAACAGTCCAATAGATGAAATAGAGTTCCTCTTTATTTAATCCACAAGCAAACAGCAAACACAGAACAGGTACAATATCCATCCATACAGATCTGGTTCTGTCCATAGTCACAGGTACAACTGTAAAGTATTGCTTCCCAAAGAGAAATATGTCCTTTCTGTCTCTGTTAGAGTCTGTACTTCTGCTCCTCTTACAATTCAAAATGGTGAATCACATGAACTACGTGGCTTTGGGACTGGGGCTTCCCTATATCCCTTCTCACTACCTACCAGAACCTTCTATCACATGATCAGATACATTCAGAGAGCCACCTTCTAACCAATCACTACCCTTCTAGTTATAACTATGTTTCTACTCTACCTCCTGTTATGACTAACAACCCTTCTGACTTCACCTTCTTGAACTATCCCCATTATAGCCTATGGCCTAATGTTAGTCTATGGCCTAAACCCACTTCTGCCATCTTGAGTCTAATTTAGGGTATGGCACTCCCAATGTACTTTCATGGGTAGAAACCACAAAAGAGCTTAATGTTTGGTTTACTCTATTTAAAGGGGTTCTTATTAATTAACTAACCTGTTCCTAGTTATACCCATACCCCTACATAAGTCATTTCATTCTAAACTGTGTATAGAAGGATTCATCTAATCCCCAAAGGTGTTTGTATTTAAAGCAGAACAAAACCGGGGAACTTGACTTTCCCAGGTTCTGTTCTGTGTCAAATTGGGATGCCCCACTGTGAAACCCACCAGTTCACCCAATCAAACTCACCTCTCCTCAGTCCAATGGCTCATGCGCAGGCTCTCGTCCAGTCGGAGGCCTTTGCCGCGTTTATGTGTTTACATCCTTTGGCAGAGGGCTCTGATTGAATTGAAATGAAGAGCTTGCGCTTTCACATCCCTCACATCCCTGGCGGCACGCACACTCCTACCCCAGCCTATGTGAATGACTGGGTGGGAGCAAGACAAATGACTCTGATTGGGCGAAAGCCTGCGCATGCGCCATTGGAGCAGGGAAAGGTGTTTATGGGCACCCTGGTGGGTTTCACACAGCAGGGCATCCCGATTCAGGGCAAATCCAAGGGTCGGCAAGGCCAGCCACTAGTAGGGTTTGTTACGTTTTAAGACATATATGAAACTATATGGGTTACTATATTCAACCTATATAGGGTCAGCCATGGTTTAGTGATCAAGGAAATGATCTTGTAACTGGAGTGTTGCACTGGGCAGGGACATGACTGAAGTGCTCTTAAGCAAGACACCTAACCCTTCTTTCTGTCATTCTGTTTATTCTTTCTGCTTGCTATTGTTTCTTTTTAACTGTCATTCCGTCTATTGTTTTCTTTCTGTTTTTTATTCTATTCTTACTTTTAGTCTTCAATCCGTCTATTATTTGCCATTAGATCTATTATTATTTCATCTTTCATGCATTCAATCCATTTTTCTGACTTCTGTCATTATTTCTTTCCCTTACTTTTTCTTTCTGTAATTCCTGTTCTTTTTTCAATCTATTAGGGTATAAGGGAGGATACCGAAGGAGAAGAGATTACAATCTATTAGGGTATAAGGGGGGATACAGAAGGAGAAGAGCTTACAATCTATTAGGGTATAAGGGAGGATACCGAAGGAGAAGAGCTTACAATCTATTAGGGTATAAGGGAGGATACAGAAGGAGAAGAGCTTACAATCTATTAGGGTATAAGGGAGGATACCGAAGGAGAAGAGATTACAATATATTAGGGTATAAGGGGGGATACAGAAGGAGAAGAGCTTACAATCTATTAGGGTATAAGGGAGGATACAGAAGGGGAAGAGATTACAATATATTAGGGTATAAGGGGGGATACAGAAGGAGAAGAGCTTACAATCTATTAGGGTATAAGGGAGGATACCGAAGGAGAAGAGATTACACTCTATTAGGGTATAAGGGAGATCCAGGCTTGCAGAGGCATGGGCAGAGGGAGGGCATCAGCAATGGGGGGCGATAAACACCCTTTTTTACAAAAAATGGGTGTTAGATCAGTTTATGAAAGCTGCATTTTTTTCTCTTAGGATAAAGGGTCCAAAGGTGGAGCTACCAAATAGCAATAATAGTCCTATCTATCTATTAGGGTATATGTGTATGGTACTATAAGAATATGTATGAGCTGTTGGGGTATGAGGCGATACAGAAGGGGAGCTTGCGATCTATAAATATTTAAGGGAAAAATACAGAAAGGGCTTGTTAATTATTAGGACAATACAGAAAGTTGAAATGCTTGAAGTGCATGTTCTAGCCCCATAGCAGCCATATGAGCCACTTTAACAATAATCATCCCTAGGCATGGGTCAAAGCATTAGATGCATGAATTGTTCTCTTGCCTGGAGTGCAATAACCAAGCAATGCATGCTGGGACTTGTAGTGCAATGAGCCGGCATGACAGGGTGTATTTGTTCTCATCATTGACAAGCAGCATATGTCTTGTGTTACCCATCTGTGACATGGCGCCTTTTTAGCCGCTCGCTGTCGTAGTGCCGGGTGAGCGTGTTCTCTGTGCTTGGATACATCCATACAATGCTGCTGACATTATAAAGTGCACACACTTCTGCCAACAGATGACAGCTCACAGGGCATGCAGACACGACAGCGCATCCGGCTCCGTGTGCCAGGCTCATGCCGTGTCAGTAGTCCCAAGACAACCTCCTTAATATCTTTCTGAAGGGCCCAGCGTGAGCACCACTGCCCAGCACGGCTCAGAGGTTAGGTAACAATTATCACACAAGAGTGCCATCGATTCGGTGCATAGACGTGACAGTGAGCCATGTCCATCAATATACTGAAGCCTCACTCCCACAGCAAACGCAAAGGTTTAAAGGGGAAGTGTTGTCATTTTGATCCTACCATTGAAAGAGCATACGAATGATACAGATAAAAGGGCCACAGCAAAAAAAAAAAAACTGATGGCCAAAATTTGAAGTTCTCTGCCAGGAACTGCCCAGCAGGGAGGACCTTTGGGGCATGTGACATGTGGTGCTTTTTTAACAATGGTCTAACAATTACCTTTGCCTGCTTAATTACAGAAAAATAAAATACTACAAAATGGAAAAAAACGATTAGAACAAATCAGTTAGCCAGTAAAATACAGTACAGCAGATGCAAATACAAAGTAGAAATAATGTTAAAAGGTACGTAAAGCGAATGGAAACCCTTGTGGGCCACTAGCCCTTCACCTGGGGCATCCTATAGTCGGATGCCTCGCTGTGTGAAATCCCCAGGGTCGCCTGTATATTCACCATTATCAGGCGGCTTGAGTGATGCTGTGTTTGCCGGTGCCACCCCACCGGCTCCCCTGTAGATGTGCGCACCCCCACCCCTAGTCTTTCCGACTGACTGGGCGCAGAAGCGAGCACGTTCAGCTTGGAAACCGGGGATGCAGCCAGCCTACTGGTGCACGTCATCCAGCCTCATGCACCTTGAGATCAGACAATTGGCGATCTGAATAGGGCCAGGTGGGCGTGGCATCGGCGGTGAAAAACCCAGTTTTGCTCAGGTGGGGGGAGTGGAGGACCCAAAAGGACCCATCAGCTTTAAAGCGTAAGTCCACTTTCAATGACATTTTTGAAAGTGTATATTTTTTGTGCCAAAATGATGTCCCCAAGGTGCTGAGCTAGTATAGTAGTTTTTTATTTTTTATTATGCTGGCAAATGTGTGTTTTATGGAAGCAGTTTTTACTTCCTGTAGTCTGTTGCTATTGACAACCGAAAACCAAGTCTGTACACCAAGATCTACAAGAAGAGAGCAGTGAGCCTTGTACACTCAGAACACTGCTGATAAGTTGAGGGAGCACACTCAGCCTTTTTACATACCCAGCCTTCAAATACATGCTCTTCACCAAGACCATGGGACCCCTAACAAGCAGCATCCGGAGGGCCTTTTTGTGCCATTCCTCCTGTTCGGGCTTTCCTAAAAGCCTCGTTCTCAGGGCTGTTATGTCCTATTGACTGGGGCTAAAAATCAGCCCTAGATTTTATCAGCCCCTGGCCAGCCCGGGGCATCCCTGCTCAGGCCCCCCAACCATAATGCCGGGGGCTGTAGCATTGGGGGCTGGGTTTTTTTGGCTTGTGGGTAAAGTAGGGCTGGGTACAGGGGGCTGAGAGGGAGACTATGGGGTAGGGATTGAATGTGGGCCTCAAAGGCCCCAACGCTGTGCGGCCCACGGGACAATGTCCCGGGTCTCCCTATGGCGAGTCTGCCACTGGCTCCAGCATAGCCACACACAACGTGTTTCGTCCAATCATAGTACCTTGACAAAGGTCATGACTATGCATAGGAGCGACTACATTTTTAAAAATGTGATTGTTTATGGGATATCCCACCCCTATAATCTATTGGTAGTGAGTAGCTTATCAACCTGACTCCTTGCAGAAAATGATGAAGATGAGATTAAAGTGATACCACAGACAATTATTACACCATCGGGCTACATTTGGCATTGCCCTAAACTGTTTTCTGTTTTTAAAATGAAGACGAAATGCTCGAGATATCAAGGTTTACAGGTTTAGCTTATGATTTATCTTCTAAAAAAGTGGGCGCGGCTCTTGGCCCTGTGATGCTTCATAATCTGTGATGAATCTGGAGGAGGAGGGAGAGACCAGCAATCCTGTCTCGTTCTGCTGAGCTGATTGGGGGACGGGATAAAAGAGAGAATGTCATTGGCTGAACTTGTAACCTCCAATATCTCAGCCGTGTCTGCTTCAATTTAAAAATGGAAAACAGTTTAGTACAGTGCCAAACAGTGCCCGACACAATGGTGTAACAATTACCTTTGCCTACAGTATCACTTTATTCATGGAAAATCTCTAAAGCAGGGGAAACCCCAGACAGGATGTTGCTCTCACAAAGTCCTAAAGCCAATATATTCTTAGTTAAATAAAAAATCTACCTAACCTAAAATATATTTCATTTAATAACTTACACACAATTGTCATTACAAAAAACACATTTATCATTTCATTTAAAACATTCCTTTGGAATTTTACATTACTACAAAATGACTTTCACGTGATTTTACGTGTGCCATGACATGTGGAGACCTTCCTTTTGATGCTCAATGAAGGTATTATGTTGCCAGTCTTCATCAGAAGAAACTCTTCTTTTGATCCCCGATGTGGAAAGTTTGTTCTATATCTTTTATTTATACTTCGATGAGGTTCTTCCATTTGTCCCCAAAGTGACTTTCCACTTTGTAAACAAGTGACAACGATAATATAGGGCAAGTCCCTGTGCTGCTTTCCGTGGGTCCATCATGCATCCTGTCTTTCGTGGTGGCAGATGCAAATTTCTGGGAGTCAGAGATTGCGTTAACACATATTTATGCGTAATATATTGGTTAAATATGCTGTAACACACCTCCTTAAACCGGACATTCAGCATCATTTAATGAAAAGCCCAAACCTTTAAAAAACTATTCCTCAGCATCTAAAATTATTATAATGTATGTTTTTAGTCACTTATTATTATTCTTTCCCCAGCTGGGCTGCAACTCTGTTCAGGACTGTAGGATACAGGCGCCGCCATCTTGCCTCAGAAGCATCACATACTGAGGAGAGAAAAGGAGGCAAAAGTACAGGCAGGCAGGGATATAGCTGTGCTTTGCACAGACAGAGCAGAGCTGGGGTCAGGAAAAGAACAACATGCTCTGCATTCTGGGATTGCTGACCTTTTCCTGACTCCTGCTCTGTCTGAGCAAAGCACAGCTATAACCCGCCCCCTGTACCTTATCCCACTCTCCTCTCCTCAGTAAGTGTGATGCTTCTGATTCAAGATGACGGTGCCCATATCCTAAAGTCCTGAACAGAGTTGCAGCCCAGTGGGGGAAAGAATAATAAGTAAGTGACTAAAAGCTTATATTAATTTTAGTTGCTGGTAAATCGTTTTTTAAGGGTTTGGGCTTTTCAATAAATCATGGTGAAGGTCCTGTTTAAACCGGACCTTCACCATGATTTGTTGAAAAGCTCAAACCCTTAAAAAATGATTCCCCATCATCTAAAATGAATATATTTTAAGTTTTTAGTCACTTACTTATTATTCTTTCCCCCACTGGGCTGTAACTCTGTTCAGGAATTTAGGATACGGGCGCCGCCATCTTGATTCAGAAGCATCACACTTACTGAGGAGAGGAGAGTGGGATAAGGTACAGGGGGCGGGTTATAGCTGTGCTTTGCTCAGACAGAGCAGAGCTGGGGTCAGATAACGGTCAGCAGTCCCAGAATGCAGAGCAGCACAGTCAGGAGGCACTTCCTGTTTGCCGGCTGCCTGATAAGATGGCGGCTTCCATAAGCCGCCATCTTGGATGTTTAAAGGCTCATAACATGCAGTAGATGCAGGTAGGATGATTCTTAATGTGGGCAATCTGTATGTACAGGGTGTGGGAAACATATAAGATAGGCTCTTATTCAGAGTGAAGGTCCGCTTTAAGTCCTCAATTCATAGGGCTACTCCTGGAATTACATGTATCAACGTGTCTCTTTTCTGGGCATAGCTGGCTTCTTCTCTCAGCATATGTAACAATTTCTTCTGAGCTAGAGTAAACAAACTCATACAATGTAACATTTGCTACAACAGATTGTTACATTTGCGGGAGGGAGTCAGTTGTAGGATAAAATGATGAGATTAAATCTCTCTCTTTTTATTTAGACTCAGACATCATGTTCTTAGAGCTTTCCAGTAACACCCCTCTTCTGCACAGCAAGCCTTCGATACAGCTGCCTACAGCTTGCCCCAGGCTGGCTGTCAGGGTCAGCCCCTTTTTTCACCAGCACTTTGCAATCCCTGATAAAACTTGAGCCTTTTTGCTGACTACATTTTAGGGTCCCTTGTTAGAATTCACTGTCCCCTATAAAGATAAAAAGCTCATGGGGTGCACGAGAAGACCATTTTTTAATTGAGTAAGTAAAGTAAGTAGCAGTGGACCCTTTGGCGGCAGTAGAAAAGAAAGTGAGGGGAACAGTCCACTGTCGGTAACATAAAAAATGAAGAAACTAGCAAATATGGGACAGGGACATGGCTGTGGTGCTGCTGCTGGTGGTGATGGAGCTGGTGCTGGAGGGAGAGGACATGTTACATCTGTGTCTGCTACATCTTCCGGTGCTAGCAGGTCCCAGGTTTTGCAGAATATTCTTGTAGGCCCCAATACCGCTACCAGGATGGTGAGGGTTATATCAGGGGTTCCCAACAGGTGGTTCTAGTACCACTGATGGTGCTCACAGGTGGTACTCAACAAAGCTGCAGACTTGTCCCCTAACCTGATCTGCTACCATCTGCAACTTAGGCATGATTTGCACCATAAATAAAAAATCATAAAATTCTGTGTGTGATTCATTCACTTAAAAGGTGTTTTGTATCTTTTGATTAAGGGCTCAGTTGACTGACCCAGGTGGTGCTTGATTTAATCAGAAAATGGAAAGTAGTACTTGATGAAAATGAATGAATTGTATTCCATGGTGCTATATAAACTAAAAATTGCAGGAGGGTGGGACACTGAATTATCTTCGCCATGTCCATGCCCGGGAATGTGCAAAGCAAACAGAAAAACATTATAGTATTACTATTATTATATTTTTTTTCTTGTTATTTCCATCGCTCCTCCACCTCCTTTTTTGTCTTCAACCCACTCCACTTCTGCAGAGCCCTCCATCTCACCCCCTTCAAATTAGCAAGGCACCTCAGCCACAAGTCATGGAGCAGTAACTAAAGGAGAAGGGTGCCAACCATCAGCAGTCATCCACTTGCTACTCCTGTCCACCACACCCAGGGACTGAGCACTGAAAAAGCTGGCTCAAAGGATCTCGCCAGCATGGCATTTTTCAAACAGTGCACAGATGACTTGGGTCATCTTGGTCTTGGGTCATTTGCACGCTATGCCACCAGTCACCGGGGGACTGATGATAATTGTGAATAATCTCTTACAGGAGGGTGGGACACGGAATAATCTTTACCATGTCCATGGCCAGGAACCTGAAAACATTGTTATTATTATATGCCTCCACGTGTTGCCTCCTGCTCTGCTTCCACCTTTCCTGTCTCCTCATCCAATCATGGGATCCAGGAGCAGACACATGAATGGTTGCTGATGCTGAACCCAGGGCCAGATTATGAGGGGGGGGGGGGGGCGCAAGGGGCACGAGCCCCGGGGCCTCCACCACTTGTTCTGCAAAGCGGGCCTCCACCAATCTTTGGGTTATGGTCTGGTCTAGGAGGCCAGCAACAAAGCTATTAGTGGCAGTGGGGCCCCCCTGTGCCTGGGCAAGCCTTTTTAAGTTTTTGCAAACCTGTAGCCAAAGCCACCACAGGGCAGGACAGAGAGTCTAGAGCAGCAAACGCTATGCTACCGTGATAAGTGCGTGCAGAGCTGTCACTGCACATAAGCCACCAAGCACAGTCACTGGCAGCTCAATGCAGGGAACTGTTTTCTGCTGGACCAGCTGGGCGACTACACTACCCCCCAACCAGAATGGCAAAGCAGGAGTTCCAGAGGAGCACGCACCCGCACAAAGGTGGCACAAGGGACTCGATCTGACATTCCAGTAAGTGGGCGGGTGCCAGACCACCAACAATCAGTTACTTGGCTGGACTATTATTTTAAAGGATAAGAAATCCTGTATCTGGGGCAAGATTTTGTGCCCAGGGGTCTCCACAACACTTAGTCCGGCCCTGGCTGAACTCGAAGTCCAGAAAGGTGGTGTATGACAACATGCTGAACTTAGTAGCAGCCTTGGGCTGAGCTGGGTTGAGGCATAACTGTTGGCTGACACATGTGCTCAGTAGTGAAGTTCAAGCTCAAAAATTCCCAGGTGAGTCAAAGTGCAGACAACAGCACTTCACCACTAATAATCGGGCCTCCTTGAGGGACATTTGTGACATGCTGCTGTGCTTCTATTATGCCAGCAATACAGTCAGTGCTGATGATGCCATCGTCCGTGCTAACATCCCCGTCCTTTGCCTGCTAGGAAAAATACTTCAGGACATGACGAAGAATGTAATATTGCCACAGGAGAAGGAAGAGGAAGGCACATTTACACAGTTGTCAGGCCAATTCACACATGGCTAACAGGGTGCATTGCTGGACCAACAGCGGCCAGCCAAGGGACAGTTGTGGAGGCTTTGGAGGAGGTTTTTCCTTGCAGCAGGGTGGCACCCAGCGCAGCTCACGGGCATCTCTGGAGTGTGGCTGGGGGGATGCAGAGGAGGAGACACCTCCCACTGAGGACAGCTTCTGCTTGACTCAGGGCAGCCTGGCTCACATGAGCCACTATATGCTCCAGTGCCTGCGCAACAACTGCAGAATTACCCAAATATTCACCAGTGCTGATTACTGAGTGGCCACCCTGCTGAATCTACGCTATAAGGACAATATCACCTTCTTGATTCGACTACTGGAACGGGATAGAAAGATGAGGGAGTACAAACGCACTCTGGCGGATGCACTATTGATGGAGTTGAAGACACGGGTCATTTGAATTGTTTGCCACCAGTCACTGAAGCTTAGAAAATCTGTGCACAACACCAAGGACCTGCAAAGCAAGCAGAAAAAAACAGACTCCCTCTGATGCATCTGTTGTCTTAGCACTACCCAAAAACATATATGTCTAGCCAGAGTCGCACATCTCCCTTTTTTTTGTCATTTGTATCTTGTACCACTGTGGGCAGTATATTTTTTCCATTATTGTTTGATGGTGCTCCCAAAATGCAATTTGGCTTATTATCCAGACATGGTGGAGCTGCTGCATAAAGTGCATGCCATGTGCGCACACTTTGGGGCTGCTCGCCTATTTGCACCGCAGAGGAACTTTGGCCTTCCCACCCACCGCCTCGTAGATGATTTGCCAACTGCATGTTGGAAAGGGTGTGTGAGCAGCAGCATCAGGAAATAGTGGAGTTTCAGCAAGCAAGTCAATAAATTTGACATGTGGCAAAAGCTTGCCCTCTATGCCTTGGAGGTGCTGGTCTGCCCTACGGCAAGAGTCTATCAAGTGTTCAGCACTGCAGGGGGGTGTCATCACTGATCACCAACATCATATTTATTTCTATGATTTGATGAAGACTTCCTAAGTGATGTTATTGAACTTTGCCAAGGTTGTGGAGCTACCAACTGTAATATTTAGAGAAAATCCAACGTTCATATTATAATCTTGTATTCATGGAAACCTTTGCATTTAATGGAGTAAAGAATGTGTGAGAAGAAATTTTTGGATTACATCAATTCATTCTTCCTTACATAGGAATAAACCACTTCAGACAAATGAGGGGCTTAAGGAAATAAGGAAAGAAACTGAACATAAAATAAAAAAGAGCATACGAATGGAAGAGTAGGGTGACTGCTCATTATGAAAGTTATTCTTAAGCACTCATTCTTTACCTTCAAGGCACTGTTTTGTTATATATAACTTCCTGACATTAGGTGTCTGTATATTTTAACTTCCAGCATCCAACGTTGAAGGCATTATGGGTGAACAGTATGTTTATGTTGCCATCTACAGATAACAATGCAAGTCTTCATGTGTGCCTCTTTTATAATGCAAGGTGTGCTAGCAATTAAATAGTTTAGTATCAAAGCTCAAAAAAAGTATAATGCCAGGTGTGCCCATAATTAAATAGTTAAAATTAAATTAAACAGTACTGACACACAAGTGGCCTGACCTAGTGGATACTCCACTAACAATTGATATTAAAGAGTAATGTTATTATGGATGCCCCCCCCCCCCCGCCTGTCATATTGCTTCAGAGACCATCCCCCGCGCCAATTTAACTCCAATCCAATAGAACAGATTTTAGCTCAGTCAAAAGCATTCAGTTTATCCAACTCAGGCTCAGTTAGTGCTCATTTAACTCTTAGTTCACAGTTCTCTTTGATAAGGGAGTACAATGGGCATAGACCACCTCACTTCAATGGAATTACTCCCTGCCTGTCAACTCTTTAACTTGTTAAAGCAGGGGATTGCGCAGGACAAAATTCACTAAGGAAGAACTCAACCTTAGGGCTATCACTTACTTGGTTCAACTTCAGTTCAGTTACAGTCAACAGAATGTCCAGGGACAGCATTCCCAACCGGGTTCCACACATCCACAGGGGGGCTTAAGGGTTTCCAACAGAAGCAACTACACCTTACCAGAGCTCAGGCACCTCTCGCTGGCCTCACACTCTTGGTTTCAGGTGGATCTACATCCACACCACAGGCACCTTCAGGGCTTTCTCTAGCTCTTCTGACCAAGGTCTTATCCAGACGTCCCGAAACCCTTATGCGCTGAAGCAGTACATCCTCCAACGTTGTGTCAGCTGTTCCCGTCTCTCCCTGCATGTGTCTCTAGACTGGAACGATACTGGGGTTTTAAGGGTGACCAACCCAGTGACCTACCATGGGCCCATTAAACCCCCCAGTATATATGGAGACTCCTCCCAATTTACATTGCCAGTGCTAAACTCCCCCCTTGACCCTCTAGTCTAAAGTCTAACTCATCTCACTCTGATCTGTTTTTAGTGGATAGCTCCTCCCATCCCTCCTCTACCACCAGTTACAATAGAGGAGAGCGGCGGAGATGGGAGGGGGCTGCCTGCTGTACTGACACTGCAGCACAGGGCTACCGGCCTCCTATTGCGGACCTAGAACCCCAGAGGGCATCCCAAACAGGAAAGAACCAGCCAGACACCTCCCAAGTACCTACAGCACGACAAAGGCCCCGCAGTATCAGGCCAAAAAGGCAAATTATCTGAAGACAGGGGCATCCCTGTGGGACCATGGCAACACCCACCAACCATAGCCACCGACCAAGGACTGGGACTGCCAGGATTAGAATGGAGGTTACATGATCTCCTCCACGGTAAGCACACTCATTGTCTCACCCTTCTAGGCCTGAGAACCCCCTAACCCCCTATGCCCTCCCCTACAAAGCCTTTCTACTCTCCCCATAAAGGTCTTAGATGGATGAACCAGCTCCCACAGGATGGCACGGGGCACTCCTGAGAGACCACAGCTGATCCTTATCCCTGGAGCCCCCACCACCCAGGTATACAGGGGTGCACACAACCCTTCCTGGTAAGTGGACCTCAATAATTTCTTTTGGATGCCCCTTTGATAGAAATCAGACCCATCTTCCTTCAGTAACTAGATCCTTTGTTTTCCCATTAACAGGCATCTCCAATCCTTCTCCCTCCTCAGACCCGGAGGAAGAAACCCACCTAGACCACGTTAACCCTTTCCTCCCACATGTATCCAATAAATCTCCTTATTTCAAAGAAAACCATTTTATTACTACTGCACAAGGACCAGAGCATACCTCCCAAGTGTCCCTGATTTGCAGGGACTGTGTCTCTTTTGAGTCCATGCCCCCCTGTCCCTTGTTGGTCTCATTTGTCCCTCTTTGAGGTGTAACATTCAGATCTGCATCAATAAATGATTCATTTGCCTATTCAATGTGTTTATATTGGTTTAACTGTTACATCCTATCTTTAATCCATCCCTCAATGAGGGGACGTGGCTTAATTTATCAATTGTCCCTCTTTTCCACCCTGAAAAGTTGTGAAGTATGCCAGAGGGTGATCAGCAGCAACAGATGATTGGTGACAGTGGAGACGATTAAGAGGACTGGAGGGTGATCAGCGGCAATGGAGGAGCCATTGGTGGGAGCGGAACTGAAAGTTAACATAATTTAATGTAGCATGTGAGGTGAGGTGACAAAGGAGCCCATTAGGCCTGGTGCCGGGCCAGAGCACTTTCCTGTGCTTTATACAGCAGCACCTCTCCTGTGCTGTCGCCTCTCTCCATCTTCCACTGTTATACATTGGCTGCTCTTACCTAACATCTCCAAAACCTGACTTTCTACCTGACTAATTAGTCTGATTTCCTCCTTCGTTTTTGCTCTCAAAGGGTTTGAGCTAATGAATTATGTTTATCAAGCTGCTAAATATAAATCCTCCGAGCTGTGCGGCTGACTTGTCATTTAAATACCATCAGGAGGCAGAGGAGCACATTATGTACCCAATTAACAAAGCCAGTGACAGAAAGGGGCTCCGGAGGAGGCTGTGTGTACAAGAAACGGGCACTTTTGTATTTCTCTCATCTATTTTTTGGTATTGGGGGAGGAGTAAGATAAGGCTGGCATATGTGGCGGGACACACACTGGCAATGAAAGGTGGCCACCCGACTGTTGTCTTTGACGCCCATAGACTTCCTATTTATTCTCTGGAAGGTGGAAAAGATCTACACAAAGGGGTCACAGGCAGCCACATTTTTTTTAAAGGAGGTCTATTCAATAAAAAAATAGACATAAATACAATAGATAGCAAGAGGAGGGGTTACTAATATACCGTGTATCAAAAAGAAAATTGCCAAGCTCAATTTCTTTTACTAGGTGCAATATAAGGAATATTTCATGCAAAAGGTTAAATAAAATAAACAGCAGCTTACCTTGCCAAGTCTTCCTCCAGTACTGTGCTCCATTCCTCCAGTATTCTCAGCTTAACACTGTGAATTAGAAAATACACTTCCTCATCTGCCGCTTCAGCCCCACCCCCCGATGTAGGCTGCCATTACTAGTTCAAGGAGCTAGTCCAGACCACGCCCCTCTCTATTGATAGCTTGAATTGCTTTCTTAGAGCTACCATTCAAGCCCAGCCAACCCCTTCCTCCTTCCCCTTCCGGTCTCCTCCTAGCCAGCACCAACAGCTGAGGCCTTGCCCACGTGCTCCAGAAAATAAATCATAAGGTAAAACTGTAAACCTCGATATCTCACCCATTTCTGCTTCAATTTTAAAATGGAAACCGGTTTAAAACAGTGGCAAACATAGCCCAACACAATGGTCTAACAATTCCCTTTGCCTGTCATTTTAAAGTCAGAGGTGACAGATTTGTGAATATACCATTCTGCTTTTTCAGGGTAGGCCTGATCCATTCACAGACTATCCCCTGAGCTAGCCTGTGCTGGAAAAATGGAGTGTTGTCATTACAATTGATCTAATTCATGTAGATGATTTTACCCATCATGCATCACTTTGGACAGATATTAGTGTGGTTAATACTAAGGCGTCCCACTATCTGGTTGTTCTCCCTGGAAAAATTGGAATGGAATGTTCAGAAACTGTCACCTCCTTCCAGTACAGGAATTCAACAAGCTTAGAAGGAATATTTCGCACATAGGGTGTACAAGTAACCACTTATCTTACTACTGGCATGTTTATATGGATTTACAGTTTTACACTACAGTATTTCGTAATAAAGCTTCTTTAAAGCGGAACAGATTTTGACAATTCCAGGTGTTGTTACTTGCCCTGGGGGCATCCCAATTTGAGATGCCCCACTTTGTGAAACCCCCAGAGCAAACAGATCTGACTATCTGAGAACACAATTGGGCGCATCTCCAGCAGCGCAGGCACTCCTGCCCCAGCCTATCTGATCTCCTGATTACAAATAGTCAGAACCGTTTTCCGAATTACATAGGCACAGCAAATGGCTATGATTGGACAAGAGCCCTCACATGCGCCATTGGACTGGGAAGAGGTAAGCTGTTAATTCTGATCTGGGGGGTTTCACACAGTGGGGCATCTGGCTGCGCAGGGTTTGTTCTGCTACACTGGCCTCAAAGAGGTACCCCTACCAAAACTGTAGGAAATGATTGGTTTACTGTTAATGGCTCTTTTGGCAGCAGGGGCAAGTCCAGAGTCAGAGCAAGGCTGTCCATGGTATGAAGCAGTTCTTTTATGGGGTACCCACCAACATTACACCATCCATCACATTATTCCCAAGCCCCAACTGTCAAGTGTGACAATCAACACCACACCAAACTACATCTCATGAAACCAGTCTTGGCTCACATGACCAATGGAATACGATTGTAATGATCCGCGCTCTCCATAGAACTTCACTTTCAATAGTAATCCAATAAAATCCATAAAAGCTTTTATTGGATTACTATTAAAAGTGAGGTTTTATGGAGAGTGCGGATCATTACAATCGTATTCAATTGGCTCTGTGTGGTGGGATCACCCACGATCGGGCACCTCCAGAAGCAAGCTGAAATACTTATTTGTATATTGGCTCACATGACCCCATAAGTGGTAAAGGCCACTTATGTGCATCCCAGGAGCTTTCTCTATTATACGGTCCTGAGTTTTAGGTAATAATGGTGCTGCCCCCCCATTGCACCAATTATATTCTGGCCCTGGACAATTCACCTATTTTGCCAGGAGGCTGATTAGGGTAACCTAAAACTCTCTTTCCATTCAAGAGAGGAAACTGTGCACAAGGCTCGCCAGTTGTGGGTCTGTTATTAATTTCTTATTAAGGCTAATTGTTGGTGAATGCAATAAAGTCGAGCATATTAGTCGGTTCTATTTTGAGTCAAAGGATACAGGAACAGATTTAATTCAATCAAAATATTACTGAAGCCGCAGCAGGAGGAAATGTCACCGAGGAGACCGGAGGAGTAATGGATAGGAAATGTTAAATATGTCTTCAGGGTGCAGATGCTGCATCTTCAAAGTGCATCCCCTGAAACAGTAGCACACACAGTAACCTTCTTATTTTTATCTCGTATTGGTCAAATCTGCTCAGCCTGCTGGTAGAAAAGTCTTCTATTAAAAAAAAAAAAAAAAAAAAACTGTCATAGTTGCAAATCATTGTGGCAGTGCGTATCTGCATTACAAAAGTGTGGTACAGACTGTAGTGGTTTAGACTTCCATGGAGATACCTGAATTTGGCTCCAACACCCCCCCCCCCCCACACACACACACACAGAGTTTTACACACTACGTAGTACTTAGGTGTGGGCACAACCATGGGCCCTTTTTTCGCCCATTTTTCACACTGCTCAGTACTTATGTGTCTCAGACATAACCTGAACCCACAGCACCCCCACATATTCTATTTCCTCAGCCCTGATGGCAACACAACAGAACAGGATACACATGGTTGCAACAGGAACAGTTCCTCAAAACATTGTGACAGTGCAGTACAAGTGTTTTAAAGTGGACCCACACCCTCACTCTCTACATAATAACATACTAGCATAGAGCATACATACCATAGAGCCAGGGAAGCCAACTGCTACCGGGCCCATGGCAGAAGGGGGCCCAATACAAGCTGCCTCCCCCCACCTTGCAGCACTTGTGGCAGCAGCATAGGTCTGGAGCCACAGCAGTATGCAGCTGGTGCACTGTCTACAAGGAGCGTTGTGGGTTCTGTTGGGCGAAACTAGGTTTTCAGTGCATTGTTTGCACAAATACTCTTTGTATAGGAGACTGTTGGAAGCAAGCACACCAGCCCTCATTTTACCCCTACACTGCTTATTGCCCCAGCATCACGGCTGTGGAGGGGGGGGGGGGGGGTCATATCCCGACTGTATCTGCTCCTACAATATGAAAGATTCCTTACCATCTCTTTAAGTGCAACCATTACCTCTCTGCCTGAGATCTGCCCCTGCAGTGCCCCCCTCTCCCCCAAATAAAGCTTAAACTGACTTGCCGCGCCCCTTAGGAAACTGGACCCCCACTTTAATCGAGTTGTAAAACATAGCAATATAAAACACAATATATATTAATAACCAATTTAACTTATAGATTCCAGGCCGTCGGGGCGTGGGTTTTGGTCCACTTTAAAATTTATGTCCAGGCACAAAAAGGGGATACTCACCTTTTCTTTCCTTCAGCTGATCGATCTTCGTTCAGCTCAATAAAACTTACCAGTATCTGAGATCCCAAGGCCTCTTGCAGATCGAAGACTGCTGTGTCAAATGTCTGCTCTCACTCCATCAGTCACAGTTACTAGCCATGCCAACTCCATTCTCTCAGTAGAGGGGGCATCCCAAGGCCTTGATATCAGGATCCACCATGTTACTTAACATAACTATTAGGGATCAGCTGCAGGAAAGAAATGGTGAGTAGTAAATGTTTTTTCAGCACTTCATGCAAACCGTAATCACTGTATTAATCCTATTAGATGGAATACATTGGAAAACAACACCATAATCACTGAGCCAAAGGGTGCGAGTAAGTCCACGTGCTGCTGATTTGTGCGGCTAGGATTCCATTCAGCTTCTCTGGCCACACATATTAATGTAGCAGAAGCTGATTGGACAAGCAAACGTACATGCGCCAATGGTCTGAAGAGGTGAGTTTACTTTGCAAACGGCGGGTTTCACACAGCACAGTGTCCCAAACCAGGGTGCCCCAAGGGGATAGAACAAAACCTGGGATTTTCACTTTCGCCCACTTAAGGGTAAACTGCTAAAGCCATGTATAATCCAATACAATTGAAACCCATTCAGAACACAACCATCTTCCTCCCTATAAAGACATGACAAGATGCTACTAAGCAACTAATCCTAAACAAATATTAAATTAGGGTTTCATCATGCAAACCAAAGCCAGATTGCTCATTGCTTTGGTTAATAGCAAGCAACATATAAAGTCTAACAGACTCAGAGAGAGACAGACAGACAGATAGACACAGACACACTCAGTTCATTTCCTCCCCTCTCACTACCTGTGCGACCCTGGCGACCTCACAATGAACAGCCCAGTCTGCACCTCATGCTCCCCTCAATCATGTAACTTGAGCTGGAGCACCCTCCTGACAACTCAGCGCCCAAGGCAGCTGCCCTCCTATACCCCCCACACTATGCCCCTGGAGATGGTCATGGGCTGGCCAGGACCAATAAATT
This sequence comes from Gastrophryne carolinensis, assembly GCA_027917425.1. Classification (NCBI taxonomy): domain Eukaryota; kingdom Metazoa; phylum Chordata; class Amphibia; order Anura; family Microhylidae; genus Gastrophryne; species Gastrophryne carolinensis. The sequence goes on from CM051241.1 coordinate 77,651,285, forward strand.
CCAGGGCTGATTTTTGGCCCCAGTCTGCCCCTGACAGTGTCAGACTGGGGATTCTGGAGCCCACCGGGAGACCAGACTCTGGAAGGCCACCTTACAGGAACATGGCAGTTATTGGGGGTAACCAGCAGCAGTTACAGCTTTGAAATGTAATCAATTCAAAAGCCACTTATCTCAGGCAATGTCACATCACACAGGTACGGTCACCAAGGGTAGGGGTTAATGGGACCGCAGCATGGGAGATGACAAGATGGTATCTCAGCAGACAGACACTCAACGGCAAACAGGATAGGTGAAAGCATCAGCTTGTTTTATTGTTGCAGGGCTATGAAAAGAAAGGTTTAATACTTTAATTCGTCAGATACACAGCTCACAGTTCACAGGCCAAATAAATCGCTTGTAGAAAAGCAAACACAGGTACATTTGCTTTATAAGAACACTTAACGGATTAAATCGTCCTGTGTCCTTCGGGTAAAAGGACACAGGCAAAGTCACAGTATCAACTTTCCCACTAATAGCAGTAACTTCCAAAGGCAAAGTCACAGTGTAAGAAACTTACCTGTGGCAAGGGGCCAGCAGCGAGTGTCTGCTGAGCGGCGCGGCGCTTGCGGCTTCCTGCTGCTGAGCATGCTCGCCGCTCGCGGAAGACGTGGAGCATGGTGTGCGGCTTTAGGAGTCTCCCCCGTTCCTCTCTAGCTGTGTGGGTGCAGGCACCGCAGTCCAGTGGCTTTGCTGCTAGGAGTGGCAGGCGGTGCAGCGTCCTCCACACCTGATAGGAATCAGGAGCTGGTCAGCCTTGCTGCCAAGACTGACCAGCCCCTGGAAAGTACAGCACTCCGACTACATAGCTGCAGAGAGAGGCAGCCAATCGGGACATCTGGGCAGGAAGTGGGGGTGTTTCTATTCTTGGTCCACTGAGGGTTGATTGAAGGACCAAGTCAGTGGGGTGGGGATTGAAAGTTCAATGAGGAAGTGATAGAGAAGGAATATTTTTTTTTTGACTGGCCAATCACTTTAAGGGCCTTCAACAACAGAGGTAGCCACACCTTACCAGAGTCCAGGCTTAGCTCTCAGTTTATTCCACTCACACAGCAGATGGCTCTTTACTGCTTGTTTCATGCCAAACACACCCCCATGGATTCTTTCTCTCCTGACAGGGTCCTTTCCAGGCATACCAAAACCCTTCCACCTCAAAGCATTATATCCTCCAGATTGTGCTTGCTGGTATCACCACTCTTCTGATTTCCACCCCAGCCATCTTACATGGGGTGTGGGCTATGGACAATTTCTATTTCTGTCCCTCTGACTTCCCCTTATGAAATCTCAATAAATTGTTTTCCCTCCAAAAAACTCCCAACCAATCTCAGCAGTTTCCTGAATAAAATGCTGCTTCTCTTATTTGTGGTCTTTTACCCCCATCTAGTGACCAAAGTGGGAATAGCAGCACATTTTATATTTTACTGGACGATTCCCACATAAATCCCTTTTTCGAACTTACATATGTGTGTGAGTGTTTTTTTGATACTACCACACATGTAAATATTATTGGCTTATTTTTAGGGCTTATACACACAGACATTAAACCTAACTGTATTGTGCTTGAGTGGGTAACCAGCATTACCTTCTGCTTCCATCTCAGAAAAATGGAACGCATAGGTTCTGCTATCTCAGATTTCACCATCTTATCTGGAGATGGTGGCCCCCAAAGGGAGTCCAGGGGCCCACCAGCCAAGGCAGCAGTCCTTACACTTCATAACAGGTTATTTAATGCTGGGGGTTAGGTCTTTCTTGGGTAGGACCACTATGACTTTTGTTAGGGAGCCCTGCTAAACCTATGTACACCGCTGCTTGCAACTCTGTGTCAGGGATGGTCCTGATCCTCAGGAACACCTAAACTACCCCCTCACTCCTTCCATTAGCCCTGCTTTTCCCAGCAGAGCACCATCCGATGGAGGACATGAAAAAGCTACATATATTCGGTGATGGTTACCTTTGGGGTGTTTAGGCTGTGTGGTCACATAGAGCTCCACCCCAATGTATTTGTAAGGGAGGCACAAAGAGAAACCATTTCAGGGTGAAAGTTGGCTCAGCAGGTTTCTTTTCCATATTTCCTTTATTTCTGTTTCTCTCTTGAACACATTACCTGCATAATTTTCTCTCTCACACACTCTTCCTAGCTAATCTGACGCCAGGTTGGCTAAGCAGGTCATGAATGGAATGCAAGCTCTGATTGGACGGTGACCATCACATACGCTGTGGGCAATGAGTAAGATCTCACACAGCGGGGAAAACAAAATTGGGATTGTTAAAAAGATGAAGTTCTTTTTAGGGCTGGAGTCCTGCTTTAACAAGAACTTGGGGGCTATTGAGGAGGAGGAATGCTTTTGACTCTCTTATTCACTGTTCTATGTCGCTTATTAACGTGATTCAACAGACAAAAGGATACTTACTTTTTGTCCCGCGCAGCTGATTGGTGCTAGCCAGGCGAATGGCAACTCGTCTGATTACTGATCACTACCTTATCTCCCCCCTCCCAGTAGCCACTGCATCCCGTGCCATACATGGGGTTAGGATTCATGGCAGGTCAGGAGTGTGACCTGCCATCACTCAGGGTGCTGTCACACCCTGCTTGCTGTGCCGCAACCTGACTCCATTGTAGTGAATGGCGCATGCCCCTGTGACTGATGGTGGGGGACAGGACACAGCCCGCAAGCCTGATGAATGGCATTTGAGGCCCAGGGGTGCCACGGGCTCAGATTCAGCAATCAGATGATTGCCAGATTAGCACTGAGAGCTGTGCAAGACAAAAGGTAAGTACCCTTTTTTTTTCCATGCCTGTTGAATTACTAAAGTGGACCAACACCCAGGATTTTGACTATCCTGGGTTTTGGTCCACTTCGGTGGGGCACCCCGATCGGGGGTGTCCCGCTCTCTGAAACCCCCCAGAAACCCCAAAAAACTCACCTCTCCCCGCTCCCACTTGACCGCGCCGTCCAATCCCCGCCGAGGTCCAAGCGGGTGACAGCGGCGTCCAAGACAGCGCGTCCGCCGCCGCCTTCCACGCGTCACTCTCGGCGTGCGCGCACCCGCGTCGGCCATTCACAGACGGCATAGAACTCTGATTGGAGGAAAGCCCGCAGATTGTGAGAGAAGTGAGCAGACCAGGCAAACTGGGGAGTTTTACAAAGTGGGGCATCCCAAAGTGGGATAAAACAACAGGGATTGCATCTTTACTGCTTTAATAAAACAGATCAATCTTTCTTTTTATTAATATGTTTTATTTTCCTTGTATTATTTTGACCTAAATATCACACCGAATACCTACAGTATTAAGAACCCTTAGTGTTTTCCCTACAATGACTATTGTGATAAGAGATGATAAATGGATTCAAACCTTTTTTTGGCAGCCAGGCAGTGTAGGAGGGAACTGAATAATCACCTGCATTCTAAGCATTCGAGCAGCGCTCATTATTGCTTGCTGAGATCCCTCCACAGGGATCAATTTTGTTCACCTCTGCTCACCTCACCGCTTCCTATCTCTACCCTCTTCCGACCTCACCTCTATCACTTCAATTTAACTCTTTCTGCCATGCCTCTGCCCACCTCACTGCTGTCCGACACACCTCTTCCTGTCTCAACTCTGCCTACCTCACGAGTCACCTTACTTCTACCTGCAACATTTATTCTCAACTCATCTTTCCCTGCCTTCTGCCCACGTCACTACTGCCCACTCATTCTCACCTGAACTCATCCTGTCTCACCTCTCCTTGCTTTACCTCTGCTCACCTATTACTGTCTCTTCTCTACACACCTCTGCTCACCTTTTCCCACATCACCTTTGCAAATACATAAAAGCATATACAATGCTTTACGTTTAAAGCTTGCCTGCACTAAACTGTGTGTGTTTTTGTAGCATAAGTTTTATTGTGTCCCCTTGAAATGGAACACTAAAACAATGCATTCCCTGGACCAAAAAGGGTTGTGCATCCCTGCTCTAATGGATTCTATTTTATCCTCTTACTGGGTTCTCCTCCACCTGGCAAAGTCATGTTAAATCGTTTGTTGCTGTAAAATGCAACAAAGAAAATGTCAGGAAGCACCCACAGTGGATTTGTTCTGCTTTACATTATGGCATCTGTGTACTCACTAAAATGAACAAACTATAGGTTTCTATGTAAATGGCTCATTCTGAACAAAACTGCAACTGCATCCCTTTTTGTATCCTTTCTCCTGACTGATACCTTTCAACACTTTGATGTATAGTAAGCTGTTTACCAAGCAATTTTTCATTGTAAAATGCAACTAAGAAAATGTCAAGAAAATTGATGGCAGCTTAGCACTTACTACTTATTATCATAAGTTTAATTGGCTACTTTTGAACCCAAGCACATCTCCAATTACAAGATGCTGTTTACACTTATGCAGCCATATTTTGCTACTTGTATTTACTGCCTCTAAATGATTTCAGTTTGTTTTTCAATATAATTATACATTTCAAAGTTGGAGATGTTATTAAATTATTCTTCTCTGATTTTTTTAGATGACAAAAAACAGCCATTTTAACAGGGGTGCGTAGATTTTTGTCTCCACTGTATACAGTACAGTGTAAACAATGCAATCAATACATCACTGCCACATACATGCTGGAGGCAAAACACCACATTTCCTCTAATTGGGTCCCTTTCTGTAAAATCAGCTTGGAGAGCGGCATGCACATGGATGTCAGGTGCCAGGGTCTATTTCATTTTTGCTTTCCTATGCTGCTTAAAGAATGGTGGATAGTGAATAAGAGAATAAGGGTTATCGCTCGCTGTCTGCAAATTTCTTTTTGTATCTAGAGATAATCCACTTGCGCTCTTCATATTCATTTTCGGGTTGGGTGGGATTGGCTTGCACCCTTATATTTAGTCTGGAGTATGGGGGGGTTAGCGTTTGCTTGCACTCTTGCACTCAAGCTATGCATATTCGGTTTTAGGTCTGCTGGGATTCACTTTTGCTTTGCAAATTTTATTTGGGTCTGAGTTGAGCCACTCATGCTCTGCATATTTATTTTGGGGTCTGGGGGGCCCACTTGAACATTTACTTTTGCCATATGGGGGGGATGTTTGTCCTTTGCATGTTTGGAGTTGTGGGAGATGAATCTGCTCAAGCTGTGCATATTCAGTTTTGGATCAGGGTGTATCTGCTCATCCTCTTCATATTTATTTTCCTCATATGAGAGGATCCGCTTATCCTCTACGTATTTATTTTATGCATATGGGGGTCCACTCATGCTCTGCATATTTCCTGTGGGGTCTGGAGGGGGATATGTTTACCCTCTGCATGTTTGGGGTCTTGGGAGGTAAGATAGCTAGCTAGGGGAAATCTGCTTGTGCTTTGATTATTTAGTGTGTCTGGGGTGATCCTCTCATACTATAAATATTTTTTTTGGAACTGGGGGGTGTTCTCTGGCTCTGCATATTTACAACGGGGTGTGAGGGGTGTTCACTCTCTAAATGTTTGGAGTCTAGGGAGGTGGATCTGCTTGAAGCTGTGCACTCTGCATATTTAATTTATGATCTGGGGGGTGATCCACTCATACTCTGCATATTTAGCTTTCTGTTGGGGTGGGATTGGTTCAAACTGCATATTACTTTTTGGATTGGAGGATGGGTTCCATTTGCTCTCTGTGTATTTTTGGGGTCAGGTAGATCTGCTCATGCTCTCCCCACCCATTCTATGGGGGAACTTGTGTTGCCTGTCCTGGGAAAAAAAAATGTATACTTTTTTTGGAGGCAATACAATGTGGGATGTAGGATAATGCCAAGTAAGCAACCATGGATCCCCAGTTCTGCCTAAATTGAGAGCCAAACAGGGTCCACTTAAAGGACAACTGTAGGCAAAATTTAGAATCCCCTTGTCACGGCGCACTTACCTCCAGTCCGGTCCCTCAGCGGACCCCGGCTCGATTGGCGCTGAGCATACCCGCCTCCTCCTCTCCTCACTTCCCCGGCTGCTCTAGCTGTATTATGGCCTCTGCCAGCGCTGCAGTCAGCGCGGCTGCCGAAGGTTGAATAAAAGGGCCAGTGAGCCCAAAGGTCACTGTGAGCGAAACGCCCTTTAAACAGAGCAATCAGCCCACAAATCTCAAAGTAGCCAATGTGTTTTGTGCCTATGTTGATTACCTGTTGCCGACCTTGCTATCCTGACTATCCTGCCTGCTGCGTGTACCCACCCCAGCCCGAATTACGACTACGAACCTGTCTCATCCCTGGTGCCTTGAGGCTCTCTGATCTCCTGGTTTGACCCTTGGCTTGACCTTGACCTTGTCTGTATTCTCCTCTGGAGTTACCCGAACCGTAACCTGTACTTACCTCGGCTACCCAATTACGCCCAGTCTTACCTTCGGTTCATCCATCTTCACCCCTGTGAGTTTACATCCTTTGAGCTAATAAGTCCTGGGGGAAACCGTGTCAGGTGCGGCGTTTAAAGCGTCCTGGCAAAAGGGGGCTTGGCTAAAGGTAATGCTAGCTGCGGAGATTGGGGGTTGTAAACTCACAAAGAAGATGGGTGTCCCCGGGGTTTGACACCCCTAATCCCAGACTTCCCATTCTGTGCTAGTAACAAATCATCTTGTAACCCTACCTTTGTATTTTTATGATAAACATAGCTAGAACATCCCCTAGTGGCTGAAATCGGACCACAGTATACAGGTTTCTGCCACAGTGGGGTCCAAATCATCCCCCAATGCTCTAGAAGCATCTGTGCTCACTCCAGATCATACAGTGTAACGGTTATCAGGATTAACCAGCAGAAATCACAGTCAGCTTTTAAGGGATTTTTCAGTCATAAAGTAAAAAAGGAGAGAGAGGCTGCACACCTCTGCTGCCAGAAACCTGAGCCCTGTTAGTAGGTAGGGTGGGGGGAAGGGAGGCTGTACCCTCCTTCATTGTCCCCTGCCTGCCCTGCTGCTAAAGGTGCTGAGGGGGCCGGGGGTTGCTGACAGCTGCCCACCCACCAACCCATCTACCTACCCACTACCAGCTACCTGGGACTACCCGCATGCATTTTTGGGAGTGCTCGCTTGGAGGTGCACGCATGCACACCTGGGAGTGCGTGCATGTACTCAGGGAGAGCGTGCAAGCAAGTTTGGGAGTGCATGCATGCAAGTTTGGGTGTGTGCGTATATGCGCACTTGGGAGTGCTCGCATGCAAATTTGCGCATTTGGAAGTGCACATGTGGGAGTGTGTGCATGCACGTAGGCAGTGTGCGATTTTAGGAGTGCATGCAAGCACGTTTGGGAGTGCGCGTATGTAAGTTTGGGAGTGTCTGTGGGAGTGCACGCATGCGAATTAGGAAGTGCACGCATGCACTTTGGGCGCTGCGCGTGTGCACGTTTTGGAGTGCACGCATACAGGTTTGGTAGTGCACGCATGTGCATTAGGGAGTGCACGTCACAGTCAAATACACATTTCACAGGCCGAATAAACTTGCATTGCTTTGTAAAAAAACCAACACAGGCACAATAGCTTCCTAGAAATGTTTCTGTATAAGGGTTAAATAGTCTTGTGTCCTTCAGGCAAAGATGACACAGGTACACTTGCTTATCAGAACGTTACAGCATAGGGTTAATCAGGCTCGTGTCCGGCAGACACAGGTACTCTTGCTTGTCAGCACATTGCAACATAAGGACTAGGCAGTATTGTATTTCCCAATTAAATGTAGGCCTTTTTCCAGAGGGGGATTTGGGCGACCACCACCCCACTTTGAACTGAGCAACCCCTCGTGGTGGAGACTGTCTATGGGGTATCCCAGATTGGGACACAGGAGTACACAAAGGGGCTGTTGGGCTACCAGATGGAACCTCCTCTCATCGGGCGCCCAGGCCTGTGCCATCCCCCAACACGAGGGCTTCTACCTCACGCAACAGTCATTGCAGGGCAGAGTTCTCAGACAGGGGCAGCTGCACCTTACTGGAGTCTTAGGCACAGCGGCTCCTCCATCACGGCCTGATGGTCCCATTGCATCCTCTCTACTCCTAAGGGGCGCCTCCTCTGTCACATCCACGCCAGGACCCCCCTGGGCTCCTTCCTGCATGGACCTAAATTCTCTGTGCAACTCTGACTGCACTACATCCAGGTCTTCTTACTCGCTTCCAACTGCACCCGGGCCTCATCTCTGAAGTAGCCACACCAGCTGTGTTACACAGGAGGCTACCCCAGTCTTACCCTTAGCATGGTTGTGGACGATGTTTCCCTCTGTTCCTCAGGCTTCCCCTTATGAAACTTCTGCTCAATACATTTAAGCCTGAGGATTTCCCTCCAAAAAGCTCCCAACCAATCTCAGCAGTTCCCTGTTGTTCCCCAAATGTAAGTTATGCCTCCTGCCTCACACTAAAGGTGAATCCTACACCTAGATTCTAATAGTCGGAATAAAATACTCCTATCTAGTGACCAAAGTGGGAACAGCAACCTTCTTTTCACATTAATGTATAATTCACACATAAATCTCATTTTTGAATCCACCACAACAGCATGTTGGAATGTGTTAATTTTCCAAAATACTGTTTAGCCAAGAGCTCTAAACTGTGGCCTGTTTTCTGTCACTAGGTGGAGCACTATCTGAGATAAGGAAAAACAAACATAAATGATATTTTCTAACTTGCACAGGAAGGAAAGAGACTATTAACTACTCAGGATTAAAGGGCGAGTACACTTTATTTGACTTACCCCCTTGGACCTCACATCAGGGCTGTCCTAAGAGGCACAAGCCCCCCCCCCCCCCCCCCAGCCCCAGTATCTGGCTGTCCAGAGGTGTGCAGCCGTTTATGTAGCTCAGCTACCAGGCACCCATAGAAAATAAAAGGCGCTTCAGTCTGGCTGCACACACCACAGATGCCCAACCTACAGCCCGGGAGCAAGATGTTTGGCACCCAGCTTCAGATGCTGGCAGACATGTCAGAGGAGACCTGTTTACAGGGGGATTGGCGTTGCAGGGGTGTGGTTTATGGGCATGACTTATTTGCTGCCTTTTGAGAAACAAATATTTTAATATAATCACCCCTATGGAAATTAACCATAAAATATTATACGTGATGCAGGGTGGTTAAATCAAGGTATTAAGGCAGACCAAACCCCAGGATTTTCACTATTCTGTCTACTGACCCATAACCTGGGGCATCCTAATTTAGGATGCCCCGCTTTGAGAAACCCTGCCGTTGGTCCATTATACATACCTCACCAGCGATCTCACAGCGCATGCGCGGCTCTCCTCCAATCACCCTTTTTTGGTTGTGCATATAAATGAGTGGCTGAAAAGCTGAATGCATCGGCGGCATTCTTTCCCTCTATGGCTGTGCGCAGCCGCATCCACCATTCGGTAATAGCTGGCATGGACGCACACAGCCGTAGCAGGATGCAGGAGATACTGCTGCTAGTCACACATGTATGGATGTATAACGGGTGGGTATTCAAACGAACCTAGAGTCTATAAAACTTTAGGTTCAGTTTTGGTCCACTTTATGAGTACAGAAACTGATGCTGCAATGAAATCAAACACAAGCCTCCCCCAGCATGAGTGGATAAGTTGTCCACTGCTTTAGAGCTGCAACACCCATAATTATCCAGAAAGGGAAGGAAAGGGAGAAATGCAGCAGAAAAAAATTTGGGGAAAAACATGAAGGAAATAGGATGAAAAAAAGTGAATGAGCATGTGGGGGAATGTCAAGAGGGGAAAGGGGCCCAAAGCAGTAGGGTTGAATAATGCTACAGCTACTAAATTATTAAAAAGAACTTCAGAGCTGCTGGTTAGTGGATTCAGATTGCTGTTGCTGCTGCCACCAGCTGGCTGAGCTTGGAAACAACAGCTCATTGCTATTAGCATAATCACCTGACTTCTCATAAATAATTTAGCATTGACTTCCAAATCGGGATTATCCAGGGTAAAGTCCAAAACTGGGGTTGTCCAAATCCCGGTCCTCTTTAAGTGAAACCCCCATCTTTTTTCTTTATCCCAACATTTTCATTTCTTTTTTACATTACCTCTTTTCTGCTTTGTTATGCATTCTATCTCCCTTTGCTATTACCTTCTTTATGCTTTCATCTCTTTTTCTTTCCATCTTCTCTGTTTTTTCCACGTTTCCTTTTCCCCTATTTCTCTTTTCCACCCCTCCCTCACTCACATTTTCTTTGTTTTTCTTTTTTGTTCCACGTTCTTCCCTGTTAGTCTAGTCAGAGAAAGAGAAAGAAATGATGGAGGAAATGTTCCAATGAGAGAAAGAGAGTTGCATGAATGTGTAAAAGAGAGCTGCTGAGCCAGCTGAGAGCTGAAAGGTTGTCTGAATGGTGCCCCCTTACAGATAGATTAGGGTGCCACCCCATGTGACCACACAGCTTGCACACCCCATGCATACAATACCCAGGAGGCCCTTCACGTACTCGTATATTTATTAACTACTGCTGATGTGCAGATGTTTCAATCTCTGTGGTGCAGTTGTGACATGCACATCCTGCCCTCCGAAATGTCTCCTATCTTTTCACCAGAGAAGCAACGCGCCGCCACGAGACAAAATCAAGGAGGAAGTATTTAAAAACAGGAAGGATCTGCAAAAATATCACTTAAAAAAGACAAGAGAGTTGTGAGCGGAGGTGGGGGTGGGGGGCACGTGCTGGGATCCTGGAGAAAGGTGGAAAGAGCAGCCGGCAAGGGGCAGAGGGAAGAGGCCAGAACCGCAAGGAGGAAAGGACCGGACAACAAGGAAAGAGCGACATGGCCACTGAGAGGAAAGGCCGGGGCAGAGAGGAAAAGGGCCGATGTCGCAAGGAGTAAAGGGCATGGCTGTGAAGAAAGGGGGAAGCAGGATAGAGCAATCCAGAGGGGGTGCCATCGAAAAGATCTAGCATCAGCCAAACCTAATGAAAGTGGCTTCTCAGGAGCTTAGCAAGTAGCAGCCACTCCAGGGATCTTCAGGGTGGAGGAACTGAATGTGCTGCAGAGCATCAGAGGTGGGAACACTTCAGACGTGGGTGGTAGACCAAAAAGCGAGTTGTTTCTGATAAGCATAAGCAAGATGCAGTTTAGACTGTCTGCAGTGAAAGTCCAGAGGCCGACTGGTTCTTAGCGAAAACAGACTGAGGCCAGTCTGAAGATACCCAAGACAGCTGAGGACCTGGTACACCGGTGCTATTCCAGGATCTCAGGGGACCAAAATCCCTGACGGTGGATCATTTCAACCAGTGAAGGCGAAAACTGCCCCCATGTGGAAGAGACACTCTTGGGATGTGCCACAAATTCAACCAGAGAGGGATGAAAGGTTAGTAGGTCTGCAACAGTCTTGTGAGGGGGGGGGGCAAACTGAGCAATTGCCTGGGGCCTCCATCACCAAAGGGGTCCCTGGGTAAAAGATGCCAAGTACATTGTCTCTGTGTGAGGGTTTATAATTGGATGAATGCAAAGGGGTAGAAGGCGGAGTTCAAATGTGGATGCCAGTTGGGGTGAATGGGGTTGATACAAAGGCCTTGATTCACTACAAAAAACTCATGCTAGTAAAAAATTACATTCATGAGAAAAAAGCCTGATAATGTCACTGTTACTGAATCACCAGAGAGGAAGACAATGAAAGTCACTGGCACTTTTTACTACAGTATAAAAAGGGGTAAAAAGTTCTACTTTTCTCAGGAGTAAAAAAAAAGTGACTTGCATTGTCTTCCTATCTGGCGATTCAGTAACAGTGACATTATCAGCATTTTTTCTCATGAATTAAATTTATTACTGACATTAGAATTGTTTTCCACTCTTAGTGAATCCAGGCCAATATTTCAGAACTTAAATCCCACTGCAATATTTTGGCTTAAAATCAGCCCTAAGGCCTTTTTACTATTTGTTAGTGTTTTTTTTTCTTTATAGAGAAACAACACACAGAAATGTCACTTTCCCATGTGTTGTTCCTCTGTGCAGCGGCATCCTGAATTGGGATGCCCCGCTGTGTGTATTCCCCCAGGTCGCCCAATCAACTCACCTTCCAGTCACTCCCATGGCGCAGACTCCAGCTAAAAGCGAGCACTCTGATTGGCTGGGCTCTCACTGTCACTCGGCTCGGCTTCTGCGCCACTGACAGCTAAGCTGCCTGGACGTCTAAGCACCCGAGCGGCGCTGTTCGGGAAGCCTCAAGGATGGGAACTCGGACAGCCCAGGAGTGTTTTAGACTCCAGGGCCTCTGAAGTTCCTCTTTAACCCCCTAACTGTCCAAATGAAATCGGGAAAAAAAATCCAAAATGCAGAGTGTGGGGTTCCGGCACACAGGGTGAGGGGGTCGTAATGGTTGCGGATTGGCTCTACTAAACCTAAATTAAAAAGGCAAACCACAGGCAAAACTGTTGAGGGGTTAAAAGGACTTCTGGTCCATGGAAGAGCCTCACTCTGGGGCATTCCAAATCGGTATGTCCCTTCCTGTGTCTTTAAAACAGGAAGAATGAGAATGGGCTGACCCTCCAGTCAACAAAAAACAGAGGGTAATTGGACTGGGTGGTGGAGGGGGCATCAGGATGAGGGATGCCCTGCTTTGCATACTGGTGATAAAAGCCCAATCTCAGTTCTTGGAATTCACCTACCCTCGAGTTTCCATGCATCTTCACAGCAGCTTTAGACTAATTTTGGCCAGGGATGGATTAAAATGGACCAAAACACAGGATTTTGACTATCCTGGGTTTTGGTCTTTGGCCCCAGGCACCCCGATCGAGGGTGCCCTGCTGTGTGAAACCCCCCAGGTCGTCTGATCTCACTTACCCTGCACTGGTCCTACGCCGCATATGCAGGCCTCTCGTCCAATCAGCGCACTTGGATCAGCTTGAGCCCCTTTGACCAGGAGCTTGTCTAATACGAGCGGATTAAGGTGCTGGCGCCACATACCCCGCTACTCTCTAACAGGCAGCGAAGGGGTGGGAGCGAATCCGAGCGTGCTGATTGGACGACGTATGCGTAGGACCGGGAAGAGGTTAATTTGTTCGGGCGACCTGGGGGGGTTCACACCCCCAAGGAGGGGCAAGGACCAAAACCCAGGATAGTCAAAAACCTTTGTTTTTCGTCTGTTTAGATTTTTTTCTACTTCTGCTCCCCCTAGTGGTCACTTTTATATGAAAATGAAAAAGTATAACGACCAAAACCCAAGATTTTGACCATCCCAGGTTTTTTTCCATTCCCATATCCCGATTTGTGGTGCCCACCTGTGTGAAACCCACTGGGATTGCCGGTATACTTACCTCATAGGTGATCTGCACGGTGGCCAAGAAGGTCAGGGGAGCCCCATCCTCCATTGAGAGCCGTCTGCCATGCCTATATCATTTGGCAAAGGCTCTCATTATTGTAAATGGCTGCTGCATCCCCTGCATCCCCGGTGGCGTGTGCGCGCTCCAGCCTATCTGAATGGCTGGGGCAGGACATCACATGCTGCCAGGTATGCGGCAGTGCACTCCACATTCTAGTCAATGAGAGCCATTTGCCGAATGATATAAAGCCTGATTCATAGCCTCACCATGATTGCTTGTTTTTTTGCGGAAGAGGACTCGGAAACCGGGAATTTATGAGTGCATGTCTAATTCACAGCCGAGTCCCGAGACTTTCTCGGCCAGGTGTACACGATCGCTTCATGTACGCATACGGTTTAGTAGTACATGGGATGCCCCCCACCAAGAGGGCATCCCATATTTGTTTGCCTCCCTGCAGTGTAAGTTATCTTCTCCCTGTTGGTTCATTGAAGGGCATCCTATGCCATTTGCTTCCTGGAGGGGCATTCCTTGTAGTGTTCATCCCTGTTGTATGACTTACCTTCTCTCAGTTGGTTCCTTCTGGGGCATCCCATGTCATCGTCATCCCTGCACTGTCACTCACCTTCTTCTTCTGTGTCCTTACCTTATTCTACCTCCTCTTTTCCAACACCTTCACCCACTCCAGCCTGACCTGCTGCACCCTGCCTTAAGCCTGTTTTGATAATAAGGACACCACACAGTATATTTGTTTTGCAAATGGTCCTTTTTTATTTTGCCAAAGTTTGAACTGTTGCTTTTTTAAAAACAAATCTATGTATATATATAAAAAGAAACTTTATTTTGTTTAAAACAATAACATTATTTTTTGTTATTTAAAATATGTAACATTAAAACTTTCTGGGCATAAAAGAATAACATTTTTCTAAAAACAAACTTATGGGGCCAGTTGTGGACCCCTGGAGGGGGGGGGGGGCTGTCTCACCTGCATGCCGCCTGAAGACAAAATAAATGCTTTAACACGTGTGCCAGTTCTCCTTGGGCAAGGTCCCCCAAATGCTCACTACTTACAGCAACACTGCCTGTTGGCCTTTTATGGGGCCAGCCTCCTCCTGGGTGCTATCCCTTTGTCTGGGTCTGTAAGGACATGCAAACGGATGTTCAAACTCGTGTATTTGTTAGCATCCACCTGAGTCCTGTGCAGTTCCAGCCTCGGGTGGCCCTATGGCCGCGTACCCCCCCCCCCCCCCCCCCCAGTTCTGATGAGTCTGTAGGGAAAGAGAAGCCAAAAACACCAGCACTTAGCAGACATGGCATTTAGTAGTTCCTTTCCTCAATGTGTACACAGGTTCCAGCTTGCAAAAAGAGGCGTAATTTGGCACTGAAGCACTGACATTTTTTTGGTTTTTATAGGCTTGAAAATGGTCAGTTCAGGGCTAAGAATAACGCGCACATGCAGGTGAAACCCTTTAGCTTATGCATGCAAGAATGCCAAAACTTGGCTTTACCCATATTAATACAGTGAATATTTGGTTTCGCGTATGCAAAATGAAAAGCTCAGCCAAAAATGCAACTTGGACAAAAAACACGACCCTGAATAGACTGACCTGGAAAAAACATGACTTTTGAGTCATTTCCACATGCGGCAATGCATGCAGGAAAGGCTCTGGTTCAGGGCCATAGTCACGGTTGTCATTGGAGCACGCACATGCGCCATTGTAATGAGGAAGAGGTGAGTGAAAAGCGGCTTTCAGTGGGGTTGCACACAGCGTGCCTCGAGGGAAGGAAACAAAACCTGAGAAAGTCAAAAGTCGTACGGGGCATGCGCAGGATCTTGTCCAATCAGAGCTGTTTGCCGTGCATATGGAATGCTTAGCAAACTGCTCTTTTTACACGCAAAGCATCAACAAAAGGAGCGAGAGCGGCCACATCCCCAGCAGCGCATGCACTCCAGTTCCCTGCCTATTTAAATGGCTGGGCGCGGGAGCGTAGGCACAGCTCAAACATAAGTGAAGCCTGGAAGGAGATGAGTGCTGCGCCCCCCCCCCCCCCCCCCTGGTTTCATACAGTGGAGCATCCAGATCTGGGATCTTTTAAATTCCAGGGCCGTGGCACTATGGTTTTGTTCCTCTTTAAAGTGGACCAAAACCTCGGTTAACTAAAAGACTCCAATGCCCGGGAAACAGCTTGTCCTTGGGGGGAACCCAATTCAGGATGCCCTGTTGTGTGAAAACCAGCCCGTACATGTGGATAAACCTCAGGATCTGTTCCCAAGACACATGCTAGTGTCTCTGGCAGCATCCCAGGCACTCCTCTTACGCTTACCTTTCCACCGGCCTTAGAAAGGACATGCTAATGGATTGGGCCTACCTACAACAGAGCTGGTGGCAATTATTACGGCTGGCCAGTTTCTTGTGATAGTGAAAGGGTTCCGGGTTTACACCACAATGTCTGTGCTGTCAGCCGATTCGGCTTGCCGGGCTCTCTCACACTGGGAGCACTGAGGCATACCTACCAACATTTCAGGGTGCGAAAGAGGGACATTTGTTAAATTAGGCCACATCCCCTTATTGAGGAATGGACAGGAGAATAGGCGAATGAATAATTTATTGATGCAGATCTGCATGTTACATCTCAAAGACAGATGAGAACACCGAGGGACAGGGGGACATGGACTCAAAAGAGGGACAGTCCCTCCAAATTAGGGACACTTGGAAGGTATGGCTGAGGGACTGGGGTAGCCCTGCAACCACATTTAAAGGTGGTCATGGAGATGAGGAAAACATTGGGGATCCTCTATAGCATCTACAGCGCACTGCAGGAAAGTCACATGGGACGGGCTTTTTTTGCATACCTCCCAAGTGTCCCTGATTTGGAGGGACTGTCCCTATTTGCAGGCCGTGTCCCCCTGTCCCTCGTTGTTCTCCTTTGTCTGTCTTTGGGGTGTAACATGCAGATATGCAGCAATAAATGATTCATTTGCCTATTCAAAGTGTTTCTATTGTTGTAACTGTTACAATGTCCTACCAATCAATAAATGAGGGGGCGTGGCTTAATTTACATTTTGTCACGATTTCCCATTCTGAAAAGTTGGGAGGTATGTTATTGTCATTATATTATTGCCATTGCCCAGATTCCTTTTAAATAAAATACGGTATATGCATACCTCCCAAGTGTCCCTGATTTGGAGGGAATGTCCTTGTTTTGAGTCCATGTCCCCCTGTCCCTTGTTGTTCCCATTTGTCCCTCTTTGAGGTGTAACATGCAGATCTGCATCAATAAATGATTCATTTGCCTATTCAAACTCTTACAACTTATATCCTATCCATCCCTCACTGAGGGGGCGTGGCATAATTTAACAATTGTCCCTCATTTCCACCCTGAAAAGTTGGCAGGTATGTATACAAGAGTGCAGTGCAATAAGGCGCCGCCAGATGTCGCCCGCTTACTCCTTCTCTCCAGCAGCCCACACCAGCATCAGGCAGCGCGGAGGACAGCCCGCGGGGGTCCTGCGAGGTGCAAACACTTCCTGGTGGGCAGAGAGTGTTTGTTGTGACAGTGTGTGTATGGCAGGAAGCCGGGCTGTGCGGCTGCCAGGAAGGAAAGGCTGCGCTCCCCGGACCCACACCATTGTCCCCCTCACTGCCTGTCTGCCTGTACAGCATTGTGCACTGCTGCCGGAGACCAACGGGTGTCAAGCTGGCTGCTGCCCCCTGCAACAGGTGAACAAGGAGGGGGGGGGGTGTGTGTGTGTGTGTGTGTGTGTGTGTGTGTTTTGTCTGAATGTTGTGTGTGTGTGTGGTGTCTGAATGTTATATATAGTTAGTTATATAGGGGTGTCTCTAAGGTGACATTCACAGGAAAGGGGTGTGACTGAGCCAAGCTACCCTATCACCCCTAGCAGTAGAGCGCCTAATCCCCCCCCCCCATCATCAGGGTCCTACCTGTCAACCTTAGTGACAGGAGAGCTACCTTATCACCACTAGCAACAGGGACTTAGCAATCACCCCTAGCAACATTGGAAGCTGCCCTATTATCCCTAGAAACAAGGGAACTACCTTGTCACCCCTAGGAACGGGGGAGCATCCATGTCACTCCTAGAAACAGGGGAGCTGCCTCCTTACCCCGAGAAATAGGAGAAGCTAACCCATCATCCCTAGAAATAGTCGAAGATACCCTGTCGCCTCTAGAGATAGAGTTAGCTTCCCCATCACTCTGAGGATTTGATTAGATGAAAGGAAAGGGATATTGGTTGTATATTGCAGACTGATGTGATGTGTCTTTTGGAATCTAGCTCAGCAGATAGCCTGTGGAACAATGTGTATTACAACGTCAATGTGTCTGTGTTGTCCTTGAAAATATTGTATTTAATTAAAGTGGGGAGATTTCCATTGCAGAGTGCCCTTTGGAATCTATCTGCAGACACACTGTATAACATTGTATAGTATTGCATTAAAGGATTTGGTCGGATGTAAGTGGGGGGGGGGGGGTATGTTAGTTGTGAGATGTATACAACTTGTATATTGTGTAGTACCGCATACGTACGATGTTGCATCTTGTCTTTTGGAATTTGCCTACACCTTGTATAACATTGTATAGTGATGTTACACAGGTGATGTGTCATTGAAAGGATTTGACTGGTTGTAAGTGGGGTTTATTCTAGTGGTGAGATGTATAACAACTTATATTAGTTTTGGATATATTAATTTAGTTATATTTGTGTTGCTATTGAAAGGATTTGCTTGGATGAAAGTGGAGAGATTTCTGTTGCAGACTGCAGTGATTTCAGTACCCTTTGGAATCTAGCTACACCCTGTACTGTAGATTCCTTGTGTAAATTTGTGTGTTGTGTTACAATATCTGATATGATTCTGTGTTGGTGTTAAATGCTTTTGAGGAATGTGGTGAGATTTATCTTGCAGATGAAAGTGGGGTTGGCAACCTTTGGATTCTGGATGCACAGCTGCTTTTTATTGGTGCGATGTGTCACAATATATAACTCGTTTGTGTTATTAGTTACATGTGACTGGATGAGTGAGGAGATTTCTGTCATGGTACAGTGTCCCTTGGAACCCCACTGTATAGATCTCTTTTGTAACTTTGTGTAATAGATATGTCTGTGCTGTCATTGAAGGCATTTGATTGGATGAAAGTGGTGAGATTTCTGTTGCAGAATGTTGTGATGTCATTGTTCTTTGTAGTTGTATATTGCATATGTAACATTGTAGTATGCTCCAGCAATCGGGGTGTGTCTATGTTGCACCTGAAAGTATTTGAGGTGAGATTTGTGTTGCTGCTAGTGGCACGGTCATTGTCTTTTGGAATCAAGCTGCATAACATAGTGTAATATTGTGTAGTGTGTTATTATTGGAAGGATTTGATTGGATGAAAGTGATGAGATTTCCTTAGTGGATATGTGTGACATCATTGCCTCGCTGCATTGACACCTTGTGTTACACATTACAGTAAATTCCATGTCTGGGTTGACTTTGGAAGGATTTGATTGGATGAAAGTGGTGAGATTTCTGTTGCTGTATGTAGCAATGTCAGCGCTCTTTGTAATGCCGTCGCGTTTACTACTTATAAAACATAGTCTAGTATGTTCCAGCAGTTGTGTCTTTATATGGATTAGAGGTTTATGTTGCAGATTGCGGTGGTGTTAATCAGGTGGCGTTGAGATAGTTTGTGTAAGATTGTGTAGTTATTGAAAGAAGATATTGGAAAAAAGTGGTGAGATTTCTATTGCAGATTGAAATGAAGTCATTGCCTTTTGAAATCTAACTGCTTGGACGCCTTGTGTAGAATTGCAGTGTATGGGTGGCCTCACCAATCAGGTTGTGTAGACGGATCTTTAGTGCTGATCTGGTAGGAGAGGAGAGTTGTGGTGGGTTTGTAAGAATTGTGTTGCCCATAATAGATACAATAAAGTAGGTGTCTATTGTCAAATTTCTAATCTGTGGTACCTGGCAGAATAAAGAGGAATCTAGCTGCACAGGGTGCCTGGCAGAAGAAGGGGCATCTAGCTGCACAGGGTGCCTGGCAGAAGAAGGGGCATCTAGCTGCACAGGGTGCCTGGCCGAAGAAGGGGCATCTAGCTGCCCAGGGTGCCTGGCCGAAGAAGGGGCATCTAGCTGCCCAGGGTGCCTGGCAGAAGAAGGGGCATCTTGCTGCACAGGGTGCCTGGCAGAAGAAGGGGCATCTTGCTGCACAGGGTGCCTGGCAGAATAAAGAGGAATCTAGCTGCACAGGGTGCCTGGCAGAAGAAGGGGCATCTAGCTGCACAGGGTGCCTGGCAGAATAAAGAGGAATCTAGCTGCACAGGGTGCCTGGCAGAAGAAGGGGCATCTAGCTGCACAGGGTGCCTGGCAGAATAAAGAGGAATCTAGCTGCACAGGGTGCCTGGCAGAAGAAGGGGCATCTTGCTGCACAGGGTGCCTGGCAGAAGAAGGGGCATCTAGCTGCACAGGGTGCCTGGCAGAAGAAGGGGCATCTTGCTGCACAGGGTGCCTGGCAGCAGAATGGGCATCTAGCTGCCCAGGGTACCTGGCAGAAGAAGGGGCATCTAGCTGCACAGGGTGCCTGGCAGAAGAATGGGCATCTAGCTGCCCAGGGTACCTGGCCGAAGAAGGGGCATCTAGCTGCCCAGGGTACCTGGCCGAAGAAGGGGCATCTAGCTGCCCAGGGTACCTGGCCGAAGAAGGGGCATCTAGCTGCCCAGGGTACCTGGCCGAAGAAGGGGCATCTAGCTGCCCAGGGTGCCTGGCAGAAGAAGGGGCATCTTGCTGCACAGGGTGCCTGGCAGAATAAAGAGGAATCTAGCTGCACAGGGTGCCTGGCAGAAGAAGGGGCATCTTGCTGCACAGGGTTCCTGGCAGAAGAAGGGGCATCTAGCTGCACAGGGTGCCTGGCAGAATAAAGAGGAATCTAGCTGCACAGGGTGCCTGGCAGAAGAAGGGGCATCTTGCTGCACAGGGTGCCTGGCAGCAGAATGGGCATCTAGCTGCCCAGGGTACCTGGCCGAAGAAGGGGCATCTAGCTGCCCAGGGTACCTGGCCGAAGAAGGGGCATCTAGCTGCCCAGGGTACCTGGCCGAAGAAGGGGCATCTAGCTGCCCAGGGTACCTGGCCGAAGAAGGGGCATCTAGCTGCCCAGGGTACCTGGCCGAAGAAGGGGCATCTAGCTGCCCAGGGTACCTGGCCGAAGAAGGGGCATCTAGCTGCCCAGGGTACCTGGCCGAAGAAGGGGCATCTAGCTGCCCAGGGTACCTGGCCGAAGAAGGGGCATCTAGCTGCCCAGGGTACCTGGCCGAAGAAGGGGCATCTAGCTGCCCAGGGTACCTGGCCGAAGATGGGGCATCTAGCTGCCCAGGGTACCTGGCCGAAGAAGGGGCATCTAGCTGCCCAGGGTACAATAGAAGTGTGTGTGTGTTACTAGCTGTGTGGGGTACCTGGCAGAAGAAGAGGCACCTAGCTGCCCAGGGTGCCTGGCAGATGGTGCAACCGGGTTTCCTGGGTACAATAGAACCGTGTGTGTGTGAGGGGTACTAGCTGTGCCGGATGCCTGGCAGAAGAAGAGGCACCTAGCTGCCCAGGGTGCCTGGCAGATGGGGCAACCAGCTTTCCAGGGTAAGGCCGCAGAAGTACAATAGCACCCTGTGTGTGTGTGAGAATATTATTGGCTAATGGTTCAGGGGGCCTGGCAGATGGGGCAACTAGCATTGTAGAGGGCGCCGGCAGGGAAAATGGGGTGTGGGGGTGCCCTCTTGTGTTGACCTTACAATGCTTTCTATGATGGATGGGCTGTGCAGGAAGTGGGTGGTGTTTGTAGTAAGCTCGGGCATTTATGGGGAAAGCTGGCTGGTTGTGTAAAGTGTGTCAGAGTGTTTTGTAAGTGGCCATATAGGGTGCTGGTGGGATAGGCGGCTTGTTGTGCAACATGTTGTGTAGTGCGTAATTCAGTTATGCGCTGCATTTTTCGTATTGGACAATGATATATAGACTGTTATGTAGGGGGTATAGAAATATAGTGTGTGCGGTGGTGTTGGGTGAGTGTCCTGTGTGTAGTGCTGCTCTATGCCGGTGTGTCATGTGTGTTGCATTAATCTCTATTGATGTCTGCCTAGTGTGTGCGATGCTGGCTGCTCAGCGTGTCCTGTGCGCTCTCCCACTGACCCATGCCCTACACGGAAGCAACCTTGAGTCGCGGGTCCCCTCCTTCGGGAGGATGGCTTGACCAAGCCCCGGGCTGCCAAGGTCTTGGGGGGGGCAGGCCACAGGTAATGGACGGGGACGACGAAACTGCCAACACCAGCTCAGCAGCGTCCAGCGGCTCCGACCAGACCCCCGAAACCGACAAGGCTGCCATCAACCGCAGGCACAGCGTCAAGGCCTTCAGCGGGCTCCGCTTCTTCCGACGCAGGTAAGTCCGTGACAATGTCTATTTTTGAAGTGGACCTAAACCCTCCTTTGTTCCCATGTGACATATGGAAACTAACCTAACCTACCCTCTCACACCATCAGTGAGCTCTGCATCATGGACATACTTTCTTAGTGGAGCTCCATTCGACGGGGCAAGACGGCGCACCATTGCAGCTTCCACACCTACCGCACTTTCACGCATACCACACTGCCTAGTTTCTTTAAAGAGGATCAACACCAGGGACTCTCCTGGGTGTTGTTTCTTTCTAGCAAGCATCCTGATTTGAAATGCCCTGCTGCCTGTTTCCCTGGTGGTTGCCTGTAAAATATTTTTTCGGCTATCTCGGATTGGTCACTGGTCACTGGCCAATTAGTGCCCACACTACATTCATGGCCTTCCTAGCCAACCTGATGTCAGATCACCAAGATTTTTGCATGAAGTGAGCACTGCTGGCCTCACCCCCACTGTTCAGTGCCAGCCATTCAGAAATGACTGGATCAGGTATAGTAGCAAATGGATGTAGCCTGTGCATGTGCTGTGGGATGTGAGTATTAACCAGCCATCCTGAGAGTTTCACGCAATGGAGAATCCCAAATTTTAAGACTCCAGGGAAGCTGTTCCTCTTTAACTGTATAGGCATCCCATAGTGCCCCAGGGAGTGATTGTTAATGGAATTGACCACCACAATAAAAAAACAAAACAAAAGGGTACCTTTTGACCCCTGCAGCTGGTCTGACTTGCCCATACCTCACTTGATCACTGTATCGAATCCAAATTCCAAACCCTATTGTTCACATGCAACATGTTTTTGCCACAGTTCAGGAATGTGGAAGGGTCAGAAATACTGCCAGATGTTTGGCTTTCTAGGGATATGTAGCTATAGGGGCATCCAAAATCTGTTCAGGTCTGCAAGGACAATAACCCACTTACTTCCACTGCTCATGAGTCCTATATTTAGGAGGTGCCCATTTTTCACCATACAGCCCTGACGGGGGACCAGGATATAACTGCACACTGTATTAAAGAACATGTCCTGTTACATCTGTAACTGTTTTCTTCCCCCCAGATAAATGGTGCTGCCTTGGGAAAGGCATATCTCTAATGCAGGGCTCACTAATGGCATGAGCGGGTGGGTAAGACTAGTTAATGTATCCCTATGTCACAGAGTTACAAAGGAGGGTTTAGGTCTGCTTTGAGGCTGACCATAAGCCGATTTTAAGCAGACATGGCATTTGCCTCTTCCAGCCCGGGAGGTGGTGTTGCTGCACTGCCAGCAGCTCGGAGAGATCTGCCAATAAAAACACTTCTCACTGACAGACCTTCCTGAATGACTGGGTTATGCTGGCACTGTGATCTGATTCTGGCGAGGAGGGGACGGGTACTTATCTGGGGAAGGGAAGAGGTTACAGGATTTCAGCTGCAGATCCTCATTAAATCACACATTTCTAAAAAGTGGACCCTCCAGTTTCATTCTTGAAGTGGAAATGGTCAGAAATGTGGTACAAACACAGATCCCTAACAGGAGATCCCTGTCTAAGCAGCATAAAGGAGACATAAAACGTTCCTGGCAACTCTGTGCCAGTTAGGGTCCAAATCCATCTATCCCCCACTCCCTGTGAACCCCAAATTAAGGAGATACTTATTTTTTTCCCCTGTGATCTCTGCATGATGGGGGACAGGAAACAGCAGAGGTGGTGTGGTCTGTCTACATTCTGATAAAATCGAGTGTTTCTCTAATACAGGGCTTATGGTGTAAAGAGGTTACATTAAATTTCTTCATCCCTGATTTGGGATGCCCCACCGTGTGAAACCTCCACGGTTTACTCATGTATCCCTTCTATGCTCTCAGCTGAGGTTTGTACCCGCGCCAGGCATTTGTGAATGACTGGCGCAGGGAGGAGAGGGGGTGCGGCCAGCCTGTTTCCGAGCCGATCTGACATCAGCTTGGCTATGCAAAGTATGAATGGAGAAGAAGCGCTGATTTGCCATCGACCGGTAAATGCAGCGTGGTACTGCCGGACAGTTTTTAGAATCTGTGGGGATTCACACAACAGATTGGGATGCCCCCCTGGAGAAGAGCATCACCCCGGAGAGTGAACATCCCAGATGTTATTCCTCTTTAACTGTGGACGCATCGCAAATTGAGATTCCCCAGGAGTGATTGTTATATGGCACCTAAAGTCATTTTTGACTATAACCTAGTTACTTACCTGTTCCCTGTTTGCTAGCCCCAGGACCTATGGAGGACATATGTGCCATTTAAAAATAATACCAAAACACACCAGTGAAGGGATTAATTGCCCCCCCCCCCCCTTTTGACCTCGGGAGCTCAAAGCAGAGCCCAACCTCGCCAAATAACAGCCTAATTAAACATGAATAAAAGCATGTCAATTTTATGTACTATTCATTGAAATAATTTGGTTATATACACAAAATACGTATACCATATCCTGCTATTTTACAGACATCTGAATACAGTGTGACATCACAACTGAAGTCTGGAAAAAATGCATTCCTTTCACACAATTTCACCTGGTCTTACAGTAGCTTGACACTTGACATTAGGGCAGGCTAGTTTCGCCTGACAATAGGCTTCCCCAGCGCCCATGCAGTAAGCTGTAGATATGTAAAGTCATAGCGGTATAAATAAATATTTCAATAATATAAATTCACAGAAAAATACCTCAATAGTACTGATTTGCACCTTATTGGAATAAATGGTTATCGTAGGTATAGCAACCCCTGGTCCCTGGGTCATATTTGCTTTTAAATAGTTGCTGAGTGAAGTACTCAAAAAGATACATGTCAATGCACTATAGAGGGCAGGTGCGGGATTCCCGCCAGTGTGTGAGAAAGTGGCACCTGAAACAGATAATAGGATTGCCTGCTGGAAGTATGCAATATACATGATTTCACTTTATAGCTACCATTTAGCTTATATTTAAACAGTATACCTAGCTGGTGCTATAAATGTGTCCAAGCTGCGTGAGGGGGGACGAGGAAGAAGAACGTCCCCTCCCTCCTGTGCTTGCCCGGCGCCATTAGGATGCAGACGAGGCGGCCGCAACAAGTGCAGCCGCCTAAATCCGTCTTGCATCCATTACGTGCGCGCCGGAGCCCCGCCACCCGGCCTCCCTCGCTAAGATAAGCGCCGAGTGTTGCCAGGGGGACGGGGACGGCGCGCGTCGCAGGAGACTTGCTGCGCCAGTATGTCAGCCCGCACGGAGGGCGACGCGCCCCGACCACCTCAACGAGCACCCAGCAATGCTGTCCCCCTGGCGCCGGACGTGTCAGCGCATGGGCGCCATTTTAGTGGAGACCCATACCAATAAAGCCGGAAGTGGAAAATACCTGGGAAAACAGTATTTATAGTCAGGATTCGCATTTAAAGTTTAATAAAGAATATATTAAGGCTTAATGAAAAACTGACGTGGCTGCGTCAATGGCTTAAAATGTGTTTTAGAATGAACATTAAATTTGAATCAGTATTGTAAAGGCATATGCCACATATTGGGAATATTTATCGTTCAGAGTTCTCCCCGCCCGCTAATTAAAGAAATAATAAGTAAACACCGATAAGTAGAATAGAAGATCGTCTCGGTCAATAACAAGTATGTTAAACCATGGGGGTCTCACATGTTTTTCATCCCATGGGTTGCTGCCAAGTACCATAGCCATGTACAGAAAATACAGGAAAAAGGAAAATTAAAAAAAAAAAGATTTTTTAACCTTATATGTTAAATTATTTTCGTACAGTATACATGATAATCACAGAAAAGGTACATAGCTTATAGATTCATTTAATCCAGGGTATTGATGGGCCTTGTAGTGGTATATCCACTGTGTCTCCAGTTGTAGGGTGACTTTTTCTACGTCCCCCCCCCCCCCCCCCGTGGGCTACAGTGTATTCTGTCTATGCCTACCTACCATTTCATTTGGATTCTGTCCGTGATGTTCAAAAAAGTGCCTCCCTACCGGAGTCTTCCTATTTTCTGTTTTAATGTCATAAGAGTGCTCGTAAATTCTTTTGCGGAACTCTCGGTTTGTTTTGCCTATATAAAATCTCTTGCAAGTGCAAACTAGGGCATAGATAATATTTGTACTCTTGCAGTTGATGAAATGTTTAAGTTTGAGGGGTGATGATTCCCCCAAAGTTACCGTTTTCGTTTCTTTGATGTATTGGCACATGCTGCATGATTGGCACTTGTGCGTCCCTACCGTCTTTCAGCAGGTTAGTCGTTTGGTTTCACAATAGTGACTTTGGACTATTCGTCCTCACCCACAACCTCTTCCTTTTTAACAACACCCTATACCACCAGATACAGGGAACGGCGATGGGGACCACCTGTGCCCCGTCATACGCGAACCTGTATCTGGGGGGTTGGGAGAGGGGGTTTTTGGCTGAGGACAGACTTTCGAGATATCTGGGCCACGTGGCACAGATATATTGATGTTTTTTTGATTTGGACAGACACCCAAAAGAACCTTGAGTCATTTGTGGTTGAACTAAACAGAAACGGATTGAATTTGAAATTTACATGTGAATTTAGCCAAGCGGCAATTAATTTTCTGGACCTGACAATTATGTTGAGCCAAGAGGGCTTAGTGACCACTAAGTTCTATAGAAAACCAACGGCAGCTAACACGATGCTCCGAGCTTCTAGCGCCCATCCTAAACCACTGCTAAAGAGCATTCCATATGGCGAGTATGTAAGAGCTCGCCGTAATTGTACATCCGAAGCCGATTTCAAACAGGCGGCTAATAATATATACCTCAGGCTTACCAATAGGGGTTACAGTACGTCCGTACTGAGGCAGGCGTATAAGCGAGCTGCAAGTAGACCTAGGGACGAGTTGTTGTATAAACCTAGAATAAAAAAGAATGATCCCTCCCTTTCTATGATCATGACCTTCTCAACTCACCACAATATTATCAAAAGAAGTTTTCAGAGACATTGGCATGTCCTGCTAAATGATGCAGGCCTAAATAGGATTCTTCCCACTAAACCTAAATTTGTATACCGCAGGTCAAAAAATCTAAAAGATCTGATAGTCCAAAATCACTATTGTGAAACCAAATGACTAACCTGCTGCAAGACGGTAGGGACGTGCATGTGCCAATACATCAAAGAAACGAAAACGGTAGCTTTGGGGTTATCATCGCCCCTCAAACTTAAACATTTCATCAACTGCAAGAGTACAAATATTATCTATGCCCTAGTTTGCACTTGCAAGAGAGTTCATATAGGCAAAACAAACCGAGAGTTCCGCAAAAGAATTTACGAGCACTCTTATGACATTAAAACAGGAAATAGGAAGACTCCGGTAGGGAGGCACTTTTTTGAACATCACGGACAGAATCCAAAAGAAAGTTCTTGGTAGGCATAGATAGAATACACTGTAGCCCACGGGGGGGGGGGGGGGGGGTGGACGTAGAAAAACTCACCCTACAACGGGAGGCACACACCACTACAATGCCCATCAGTACCCCGGATTAAATGAATCTATAAGCTATGTACCTTTTCTGTGATTATCATGTACCTATATTGTACAAAAATAATTTAACACATAAGGTTAAAAACATTTTTTTTTCCTGTATTTTCTGTACATGGCTATGGTAGTTGGCAGCAACCCATGGGATGAAAAACATGTGAGACCCCCACGGTTTAACATACTTGTTATTGACCGAGACGATCCCTTTAATGAAATGATCTTCTATTCTACTTATCGGTGTTTACTTATTTCTTTAATTAGCGGGCGGGGAGAACTCTCCAGATGTTTTGAGAACTATGGTGGCACCTATGTGCCCTGCATGGCCACCATTGCGTGGGTCCGTACATCAATGGTCATCTTGCCGGTATCTGTATATACATGCTTAAACCTCTTCTTATATACAGTGGTCAGGATTACCGCTAAATATTCCCAATATGTGGCATATGCCTTTAAAATACTGATTCAAATTTAATGTTCATTCTCAAACACATTTTAAGCCATTGACGCAGCCACGTCAGTTTTTCATTAAGCCTTAATATATTCTTTATTAAACTTTAAATGCGAATCCTGACTATAAATACTGTTTTCCCAGGTATTTTCCACTTCCGGCTTTTTTGGTGTGGGTCTCCACTAAAATGGCGCCCATGCACTGACACGTCCCGGCGCCAGGGGGACGGCAGCGCTGGGTGCCCGTTGAGGTGGTCGGGACACGCCCCGCCCTCCATGCGGGCTGACATACTGGCGCAGCACGTCTCCTACGACGCGCACCGTCCCCGTCCCCCCGGCAACACCCAACGCTTATCTTAGCAAGGGAGGCCGGGGGGCGGGGCTCCGGCGCGCACGTAATGGATGCGAGATGGATTTAGGCAGCTGCACTTTTTTGCGGCTGTCTCGTCTGCATCCTAATAGCGCCGGGCAAGCACAGGTACTAGGAGGGAGGGGACGTTCTTCTTCCTCGTCCCGCCTCACGCCGCTTGGACACATTTATAGCACCAGCCAGGTTTATTGTTTATAGCTACCATTTAGCTTATATGTAAAGTGAAATCATGTATATTGCATACTTCCGGCAGGCAAGCCTATTATCTGTTTCAGGTGCCACTTTCTCACACACTGGCGGGAATCCCGCACCTGCCCTCTATAGTGCATTGACATGTATCTTTTTGAATGAGTACTTCACTCAGCAACTATTTATAAGCAAATATGACCCAGGGACCAGGGGTTGCTATAACTATGATAACCATTTATTCCAATAAGGTACAAATCGGTACTATTGTGGTATTTTTCTGTGAATTTATATTACTGAAATATTTATTTATACCGCTATGACTTTACATATTTACAGGTTACTGCATGGGCGCTGAGGAAGTCTATTGTCAGGCGAAACTAGTCTGCCCTAATGCCAAGTGTCAAGCTACTGTAAGACCAGGCAAAAAAATCTAATTGTGTGAAAGGAATGCATTTTTTCCAGACTTCAATTGTGATGTCACACTGTATTCAGATGTCTGTAAAATAGCGGGATATGGTATATGTATTTTGTGTATATAACCAAATTATTTTAATGAATAGTACATAAAATAAAATTGATATGCTTTTATTCATGTTTAATTAGGCTGTTATTTGGCGAGGTTGGGCTCTGCTTTGAGCTCCCAAGAGGTCAAAAGGGGGGGGGGCAATTAATCCCTTCACTGGTGTGTTTTGGTATTATATTTGTCAGGGAGCCCTTTGTCTGTTATGCTACCGGGTGGAACATCCACAGTGTAGCTTTCTTCTGGCTATTCACACTTTTATCCCCCTATTGGGTTGGGTCGTTTATCTCTGTGGGTTCTAATAAATCCACACTTTTTTTGTTATGCCCTTTAAAAACCTATACCCTAATGCAGCCCTTGAGGCAACTATGCCCCACCACCTCATGATCGTCCCAGTCCCAATGGGGCCTATCGGATGCCACCTCCATCAGTGACAGTCTTCTAGAGACCCATTTGCGAGCAACAAAATGTTGTAATTCTATTGGTCGTAATTGTGTATTTGAGGCATTACTAATATATTTAGGGTCTAGTTTTTTGTATAGACTCCATTGATGATTCATTTTTTGTGTCATGAGTCATTGTAATATCACAGAGATGTTTATTTAGTGTGTGTAAAAATGTCTGCTTGGTAGTGATGTCATAATGAGGTCACTATGGAGGCAAAACTCTGCCTGGTCATTGGTTACAGTATAAAATATATATATATAATATTGCCCTTTGATGGTCTGTTGTGCCTGAGGAAAGGTCCTGGTGGCCCAGAGATTGCAAGATTCTAAAATAAAATAGTTTTTAACTAGAGCTGTGCCATGGACATTACAAGTATCCCAAATTACGGATGCCCGTCTACATGTCCTTGTTAAGTGCCTGAAATCGAGTGATTTTACTCACCTGTTCATGCTCCTATGGCGCTCCTCTGTGCCTCAGCTGCACGGCAATTGACGGAGGCCAATGGTCTAAAAGACTCCAGGACCCAACCTCAGGGCATCCCCAATCACAATCCTCCTGATCGCCTTTCATTCACTCACCTTTTCCAGGGCCATGCTCGCAGGCCACATCTCCGGCACCCCTGTAGCCGAGGCGCGTTCTTGCGCCCTGCAATTTAGATAAGCTAAGAGATGGCGTACATTGCATAGAAGCCGCTCTCCCTTATTCCAGGCTTTCTGTGTAATCAGGGTTGTATGCCGATCATTAAGATGCATGGCATGCAGCGCTTATTAGATACGTTTTCAGGGCAACCTGAGGGGCTCTAACATAGATGGGCATGTCCCTGTGGCAAATTCTGGCATAGGGAAAATCCCGGGTTTTGACATAAGAGGACACAAGCACCTAAAAAGGAATTTCGCATTTCCACTCCTTGGGGCATCCTGAATTAGGATGCCTCGCTGTGTAAAGCCCCCCTCTAAAGCCCCAATACACTTACCTTCTCCCGGAGGCCTTAACGCATCTCTGCATCGCAGTCGCTCGCTTTTAGCTGGGCGTGAGCCGCTCATTCAGAAGAGTGGGACGTCGAAGGGAACCGTCAGCTGCATCCCCCACTCACCTTCAAGCACGCCACAGCTAGAAGATGAGTGGTTCCTTTTTGGCTCGGCTCAGCTGCTTAGCCTTCCAGGCGTCTTAGCCGCCAGCAGAGTCGAGTAAAAGCGCTAATTGGCTGAGCGGGTTGCGGGGTTCTCACCCAAGTCTGTGCCATGGGAATGATAGGAAAGTAAGTGTATGGGGTGATCTGGGAAGGATACACACAGCGGGCATCCAAGTTCGGGATGCCGCCACATAGAGGGATACCCCACAGCATGGACACCAAATACAGTCCTGTTCACAACCACTATGTACGAGGCGCCTATCCCTATTGGTTGGCAGCAGTGTCCTGTGCTGCCGCTAAAGCATGGAGGTGGTGACTATTCTTGTCTTGCCTTTCTAAAAGGAGACAAGCATAGGGGCATCCTTTTGAGATTCCAGATTACGCAGCGGCCTGAGGGTTGCTGTGGGTCATTAGAGTGCGGGTCTGCTGCTGATGAGTCCCCACAAATAACAAAAGGTATTGCTTTATTTTGTCACCTTTCTTACAATACCTGTATGTTGTGCAGCATGGAAGACTGGAGTCTTTTTCTGAGAATAGAGTTCCCCTTCAAATGTCCCCTCGATATTTCTATTTGGAAAACAGGCCAACCCTGGCCTAACTGGCACAAATCACTTCTGTAGATTAAATAATAAACCGTTTACTGTATACGTCACACATCTCTCAAGTGTTACAGTTACTATTTACAGAGCAGTCAGCAGATGGAAAAGAAGCCAGGCACATACTCTTCTCTGAAGCTGTTCCATCTTAATCTGGAAGAAATAAAACTTACCAGGTCCCAAGATCAAGTCCTGTGGTGCGCAGGTCCATCCTCACCAGCAAACTAAGGCATGAACATCAGATGTCTTAGTCAGTGTCTGCAGCATGCCCACTCCATTTCGTCGCCTATTTCACAGAGGACGGGTCTGCACATGTGCTTTAGGACTTGGGACCCAGTAAGTTTTATTTATCGGAGTTGGACAGAGCAGTTGCAGGAGATAAAAGTGAATTTGGCTTTTTTTTTTTTTTTTATTTGCCTGGACAGGGACTGAGAAACCAAGCTTGCAATGCTCCCCTGTTCCTCTGTGGCTTAGCACATCCCAGCTCATATGAATGCAATCAGTGGTTCTGGTAATGACATTAACTTTTTGCACTTCATAAAGGAGCTTTGTATACGATTCCCTGATGCAGCGATACAGATTTAGCACAGAATTGGCCTAGGTAGATGAGTATTCCTCCTGTAACTATTCATTTTGTACTGCCATTTTTTGGTTTGCATTGTACTTACCTTATCATGAGCATTAGCAGACTATTTCTCACATATCCTTTTGGACTTTTATTAACTTTTACAAACAATTTGGCCCTTGCACCCGCCCCACCTGTAATAGGCTGCTTGTCCTTTTTGTTTGAGCTCCCTGCTGGCCGACAGTAATT
Organism: Gastrophryne carolinensis; assembly: GCA_027917425.1. NCBI lineage: Eukaryota > Metazoa > Chordata > Amphibia > Anura > Microhylidae > Gastrophryne > Gastrophryne carolinensis. The sequence continues at coordinate 77,682,947 of CM051241.1, forward strand.
CAGGCGTTCATGCCCTACAGTTGGCCACACAAGACCCTGCGTCTTCACATGGGCACTTGACTGCAGGTGCTGCCTGCACCTCATCAACCCATACAGCAGCCCCTGTCTGAAGCTTATCAACCTTTTTATAGCACTCCTGACCTGGGTCAGAACTGGAATGGACTACTTGGCCAGCAGAACCCACTGAGCTTCCCTTACTGGCCAGACTCCAGGGCCTGACAGAGCACCCGTTACTCATCCCTGGGGGGTATGCAGCAATGTTTAGGGGTGCACCAACATAGCGATTATTGTGGGTCTGGTATATTATTTTAACAATAAGATTATTTTTTTTCTTGCTCTAAAAGTGATACAAGGCCTATGATTTACTTATTTTGTAACATTAAAGCGGACCTTCACTCTGAATAAGAGTCTATCTTATATGTTTCCCCCACCCTGTACATACAGATTGCCCACATTAAAAATCATCCTACCTGCATCTACTGCATGTTATGAGCCTTTAAACATCCAAGATGGCAGCTCATGGAACATCAGGCAGCCTGCAAACAGGAAGTGCCTTCTGACTATGTTGCTCTGCATTCTGGGATTGCTGTCCTTTCCCTGACCCCAGCTCTGTCTGAGCAAAGCACAGCTATAACCCGCCCCTTGTACTTTATCCCACTCTCCTCTCCTCAGTAAGTGTGATGCTTCTGAGTCAAGATGGCGGCACCCGTATCCTAAAATCCTGAACAGAGTTGCAGCCCAGTGGGGGAAAGAATAATAAGTAAGCGACTAAAAACGTAAAATGTATTAATTTTAGATGCTGGGGAATCATTTTGAAGGGTTTGGGCTTTTCAATAAATCATGGCTCCGGTTTAAGTACAAGTCTGGTGCTATTCCAGGGGTGCTATAATGGAAGGTGGAGATCTCCTTTTTATATTTCTGTGTAATATGCAGCCCCTTTGACCGCTAAAAGGATTCTTATTCCAAAAAGCATTTATGGAAGGCTTTGGTCTGACCAAATTGTTGTCCACATTAGGAGCTGCCCAAATTAGAAGCCCTTCCCCCCAGTTCCTTGGTCACATGTAAATGACGCGTTTTGTAACAGGTTTAAACAATGTGGATATTGTTTGACTCTTTGCTAAATAATTAGTAAGGAAAATGAATTGGCTTTGCTACGTTGTATGTACAGAACGGTTTTGTTGTGGATATGAGGCTGCATCCTGGCCAATTCAAGATTCATAGCCATTAAAGTGGACCAAAACCCATTGCCTTCCGCCCAGAAATCTATAAGATTCCAGGGCTGCTTGATTCTTACCCCGTGGGGCATCCAGAATCGCAGTAAGAAACCCCCTAGGTCTCTCCCGGTCAATGGCGCAAGTGTGAGCAGCGCCGCATCACCACTATTCCTCTAGCAGGGCAGTGCCCGCACCAGACATTTGTGAATGGCTGGGGCGGGCACACTCCCGCCGGCAGAGCTCGGCTAGATTCTGCTCCTTAGACGAGCCTGGCTGAGCTTGCGTCAGCGTATTTGTACACGCTGATTGGACGGGAGGCCGCGCATGCGCAGCGTGGCATGACACTATACACATTGGCAGTGGTGCTTTGCTGGAAGTGTGGATGTGAGCTCAGGGCATGTTTTTCACAGCAGGCTTCTGCATACACCAAGAACTCCAAGCGCCCCCAAACCAGAAAGCACCAAAAAAGCGAACAGCAACTTAACAGTGTCTGTGCTCCTGTATGTTGCATGAAGAATACACACCCACCTAGCAAACCCTGTTGGTCACTTGTGGAGCTATGTCTTTATGGGAAAGTAGTGGGGTGAGCATCCCATTCAGGCTTCCTAGCGATCCTAGTGAAAGGGTCAGTCCAGGAAAAAAACATCAATAACCATACTTAACTTTTGCCTCCTACAGCTGTTTCATTCTACTTCTGTAGCCTTAAACTTCTAACAGAAGTAAATGCAGTGAATTGAGTGGGCATGCTGCAACTGACAGCTTTGTACTACATGGTGGTCGACAATGAATGGAGAGCCTGTACCATTAGGTCTCAAGCAACGGGTGTATGACGGAACAGCTACGGGGGGGGAAAAAGATGAGAATGGCTCATTTGCATGTTTTTACCTGGGCAGTCTATTTAAAGGGGTTGCCTGGGCTATAAAAACATCTATACTTCCCTATGACCCCTGCAGGTGATTGCTGATAGCCCGGTGCCCTGGCACTTACATCATCTGCCTTCACTTCCCCTTCATTGACTGTCAATGACGGTGTCAGTGCCAGTGTCCCTGGTTTATATTAATAGCAAGCCAAGGTGGGTAACTCTATATTTCTGCACTTGATACTCATACTGATGCTGGATACCTTGGGATGTTTTGGATATTTCCATTTTTTTTTTTTTTTATTATTTTCATATCATTATTGTGTCTATTCTTAGATTTCCATAATTGCAGTTTTCCTTCCTGGTGTTGCAACCATGACTGGCCTTAAGTGAAGCGCTGCCAGTCATATATATATATATATGAATATGCAATATTTCAGGATGGAGCCCCACAAACACACATTTGTATTAACATTTAGGAGAGAAAAAAAGAGAATGCAGGAAAGATACAGAGATGGATGGGGCTGAGAAAAAGAAGGTGTGAGCACAGGTAAAATAGAACGACTAAGGTAATGTAGAAAAGAGAGAGAGAGAGAAACAAAGATAAGGAAATGACTTAGAGAAGTTGAAACAAGGGTGGAAAGGGAAAAAGATGCGAGGGCAAATGGAAAAGCGAGATAATGACAAGGTGTAGAAAAAAAGTGGTGTGAGAGAGATAGGAGGAGGAGATGTGGGGTAAACAAAAAGAAGACCAGGTGAAGGTGGGAAAATGACACAAGATGAAAGGAAGGTAACAAAGGAATGGTATGGAGGAAATGTGGGGAAGACAGAGAAGGGTGTGTGGAAAAGGAGAGCTAGAGAAGTTAAAACGAGAGACAGAGATACATGTGACGAGAGAGAGTTGGAAGGAATGTGGAAAAGTTAGATGAAAAGACAGAATGTGGAAAAGAGAGATGGTGAAAGGGGATGATGGTTTCAAAAAGAGAGATAAGGAGGGATGGTGGAAAAAAAGTGGAAAAAAAGAGGAAAAAAAGGGAAGGTGGCGAGAGAACGAGATGGATGAAACAGCAGAGAGATAAAGGGAAGGTGTAAATCAATGGAGAAGTATGGAATTGGGAAAGGAGAGATGAAGGGAAGGTGTAAATAAAAAGAGAAAGTAATTCGGAAACCAAAAGAAGGACCACGTTTTTAGAGGAGGAGGAGGAGTGGATGTCGACATGAGAGCAAGATTGAGTGAATGTGAAAAAGAGGGGATAAGGAAACGCCAAAAGATAAAGAAATCACATAAATGAAAGAGACTGAGACAGGGGACTGCAAGATGAAGGAAAATAGAGAAAAAAATGTCTGAATGGGGTGACCTGGTGCCCACTTACAGAGAGATCTGAATGGCTCTCTGTGCGCTCGCCCCCCCCCCCCCCCCCCCCCAGGGCTGCCCATGGTTGCAAATATTGATGTTGAGAAGTGTGTTTGATGAAGATGGCTGTTGGGTCCAGGCCATGCTCCTGGTAGAGGTGGTGTTTTATGACAGTAATATTATTATTATTTATTCATAATGCGCCATCATCTTCCGTAGCGCTGTACAAAGTAGTGATTACAGACAGGGAAGAACATACAGTACATAGACTATTACAAATGCAGTGTTAGAGTTCACAGTGAGAATTCTGAATGCAAGATACAATAGGCGAGAGATCCCTGCCCTTACGCACTTATAGCCTAAAGATTCAAAAAGTTCTGAGATAATCTGCTAGAACTCTAGGCCTGCAGAATGGAGGACATTCCTAGGTAGGTTATTCAGTGTCTAGCGTCTGCCTTGAAGTGTGAAATGTTGTTGGGACCAGGCATGTTGAAAAACTAGTGGTTCATGGAAAGAATGGTTTACCTTCCTCGTCTTTTGTGCTCTGTCACTCATGTGTCAACGTCGCCTAAAGATCAGTCAGCAATGCATAGAAGCGTTGCATACTTTCCAGTGCAAAGGGTGACATGTCGCTACTTGAGAAATGCCATTGTCATCTGTGAGCTAACGTTTAAGCCTCTTTTTCACTTCTCCTGCATCAGAGATTATCAGGTCTGCTTGAAAAAGATGCTGATCACTATGAGTTTTTGTCTTGTAGACTTGACCGAAGTCTAGCCGAAAAAACAGGCCTGGCTCATATTGGACAGCTTTGGTAGATGGACATTTTTCTGTGAGTGCACTACTCTAGGGATCCACGAAACCTGTGGTGGCCCTTGAGAAGGAGGGCAGGGGACACCCGCTGTACTCTACTGTAGTGGTGTTCAGGGGTGCATCAGTTGAAAGGGTCCATTGGGTCTGGTTTATAATGCAACAGCCAAACATTATTCTTCCCTTCTTTTAAAGGAGGCCCACGACCTACTTATACTGGTAACATTTATGACTAACCCCCTTTGGGGGTATTCAGTTGGAGCATCTTGTCACTAGAGGGTACTTGGTATAACAAGGTTGAAAGCCACTGCTCTACTATATTCTCTGCCATAGAAAGGCATTAAAGCGGAAGTCTGCCCTCTGTTAACTCCATTGCCGTTGCCCATCCGCTGGATAATGACCTACATTTGGACATTTTATAATAACAAACAAAGCCTACCCTACTGGCGTGGTTGCCTTCTCCCCTGCCAATCAGCCCCAGCCACTGGGAGACTGCCCGCCATGGCCTTGACTGCAAACTTATTGGCTGACTGGGCGCTCAGAACACAGAAGTGATGCTCCCAGCTGGGAAGCGGGAGGCCAACATCTGGTGAGGTAAGCTTCATTTGTTACATTTTAAGTACCAGACACCACCTAACCATATCCCCCATGGTAACAGTGAAAAATGAGCCATTTCAAAGCATCCCAAAATCTCTGATTATATGTAAATCTTATTTATTCTTAGTGAAGCTGCTTTTTTTGCTTTAGTTTCTGGGCATGTGAACACTCTGCAGTGGTCAGGGATGGCTGTGGGATTACTGTAGCTTGCTGTGCTGGTTCACACTGAGAGCACCAAGGGACAGAGTGGCCTTTAGACCATTTTTTGTGTGATCCTGGAGGCACAGAATTGAAAGGAGGACAAACTTTGTAGCCCTGCCATGACTTCTATACTTTGCTGCAGGAAATGGAGGATAGTCACATGGGACAGGCATCAGGTGAGCTGCTTCCTTGCCTGCTGTATTATTGCAGCCAGTAATATACAACAGTTTAAAGTTATACTAAAAGCTAGCGCCCGATTGTTGTCCCATTGTCTCGGGCTACACGTTGCACTGTTCCAAACTTCAATCCGTTATCAAAAAGGCCCTAAGTTATTTGTAATAGAGCATTGGAGATGCAGAGAAAATATGAAACAGTGGAAGTGGCAACATCGATGTGATGTAAGCACACTGTGTGCTTCACATATATCATGGTAAAAAAAAATAAGTGCGTTGTTGTGCCTCTAGTTATTACTGCCAGCACAAAGAGGAGAGCGGGGTTTCATAGCTGCAGAGAGAGGCAGCCAACCTGGATGTCAGGCGAGGGAGTGAAGGCACAGGTCAGGGGGGTGCAGACTGAAAGCTGAAGTGATTTCCTCTCTAAGTAAACCGAAATAGCAGGAAGGAGAGCACTGGAGGGACGCCATGTAATGTAAGCTACTGATATTTATTTTTTAACTTTTGAATGCCAATCACTTTAATGCACTGCGTTGTTTCCTAGCACACATTTTTGAAAATTTAAATACCATATTTCCTCTTAGGCAATGTCATAGTACAATTTCTGCAGTCTCCCCTTTCTCTTTAGGAACACAGCGCTCACCTTTTGTACTGTGTAACAGCGCTAGTATTTTTCCTCTAATTGTAGCAGGAGATAGGAAATCTTCATTGATAATCATCTGTATGGCTCCCTCCCCTCATATCAGCTCAACACATTGGGCCAGAATTGATGGTCCCCTCTGCCTCCTCCTCCGCCCCTCCCTCTGCCTCCTCCTCCTCCGCCCCTCCCTCTGCCTCCTCCTCCTCCGCCCCTCCCTCTGCCTCCTCCTCCTCCGCCCCTCCCTCTGCCTCCTCCTCCTCCGCCCCTCCCTCTGCCTCCTCCTCCTCCGCCCCTCCCTCTGCCTCCTCCTCCTCCGCCCCTCCCTCTGCCTCCTCCGCCCCTCCCTCTGCCTCCTCCGCCCCTCCCTCTGCCTCCTCCGCCCCTCCCTCTGCCTCCTCCGCCCCTCCCTCTGCCTCCTCCGCCCCTCCCTCTGCCTCCTCCGCCCCTCCCTCTGCCTCCTCCTCCTCCGCCCCTCCCTCTGCCTCCTCCTCCTCCGCCCCTCCCTCTGCCTCCTCCTCCTCCGCCCCTCCCTCTGCCTCCTCCTCCTCCGCCCCTCCCTCTGCCTCCTCCTCCGCCACTCCCTCTGCCTCCTCCGCCCCTCCCTCTGCCTCCTCCTCCACCTCGAGCTTCACAGAAGCGTTCACAGCCTTCCTGCCGGCCAGTAGTGGATAGACCCCATGGAAAAATTGAAAAGTTTAGGACAGTGCCAATCGTAACCTGACACAGTACTGACACATCACAGTGTAACAATTATCTTTACCTGCAGTAGCACTTAAAGTGATAGAGCAACACCGTGGTAGTTTGTGAAGTGTAAAGAAAAGGATTTTTCCAAATGTAAAATAAAACTAAATAGTGAAAAGTGTTGCATGCCTATCTATTCATTTTCTTTACACTTTACAGATTCTTGCTACTTTGTGTTGCTCTATCACCTAAAATCTCAATAAAATACATTCAAGTTTGTGGTTGTAACGTTTAAAATTGTGGAAAAGTTCAAGGGGAATGATGACTTTTTTTAAGGCACTGTGCTTATTCTTTGGTCAAATATAGGCTTGAAATCGTCCGTCACACCAGTCATCCGGCTACTTGTGAGGACACTGGGTTTGTTACTGAGATGCAATCAGTGTACAGAGCTGTTAGATAAGACACTGGGCCATAACACAGAGTTCTGGGAGCATCTTTGAAGCCGGCTGTTTTCAGCCAGGCGAGTGCTGCATCCATAGACTGTACAGCTTATACAGGAGCGCAACACGCCTATCACACTATGATTTCCTTTTATCCAGACCCGTGGCTTTTTTTCTTTATTGCATGGCACGGCCCACTTCGGTATTCATAGCAGTTGAGTTATTCCGCCACTAGGTGGCGCAGTGGTACTGCAGAAAAGCTGTGGCTTGTCCCAGCTCCCTATAAAAATGTTCCCAGTGTTCTCTCTGCAGTGGACTGCAAAGTTAGCAGATGGCTCTCTCTCTTGCGCAGGTGAGCGGGGCAACCAAGCCTGCGGCCCTGCATGTCTATTTCCATCCGTTTCTGGACCCTCCCTGCCTCCCAGCCTCGGCTGACAGATCGGGTGAAGGTAGAAGAGCACTAGGGTCAAGTGCTCCTGGAGCGCAGCTCCAAGCCGCAGACCCTGTACCACAAAGGGGAGCCGGCCATAGGCTTTATGGTGAGCCTCATAGGGATGCAGAGTTTCTGTCCTAACTTCTGAGGGGGTAAGTAGTTTGGGGACTGTGTCCTCTTTTTCCTTTGGGGCCCCCCCTCCCTTGCCCATTGCTGCTCGCCGCTGCTTCTCTCTCTCTCTCCCCCCCCCCTCTAACTTGGTTGGGGGGGGTGGCGGCGAGTAGTCATATCTGTGGTGTTTTTACGTTTTTTAGTGCGTTTTCTGGTGTTTTTAGCTGCCGCGCCGCTTTGTACTGCGTTCCGCGGCTGTGGGCGCTATAACCTTTTGCTTTGTCATGGCGCCGGCCGGGTCACATGAGCGCAGTTTTTCGCTCTCTTTGGAGGCACCGGGTGATGACGCGTATCGCGTCGTTCACCTCGCGGCCCGCCCCTCGAGGTACCTCTGCCGGCGCCATTTTGGACGAGCTGCGTGTCTGGATTTTTTCCCTTCCTGGCTGCAGCGCTGCTTCCTCCGGCGGGTTGCCTTATACAGTGATCTGTTCCTGTGTGACCCCGCGGTGTCTTTGGTCCGTGAGTCCCCCTTGGGGTTTTTTTTATTGAATCGGGGTGTATTTGCTGCAGGATGCTCATGTGTGTTTTTACTTATGTCTTTCAGGCAGGATACCATTGGGTTGTGGTTTCTCTCGGCTCCTCCCCCTCATTCTCCCTTTATTAACTTCTGGGGGCATCCCGGGTGGCTTCTGTATTAAGCCTGTACACACTGCTGGCCTATTGCGCCTGTGCTAATCACCATATGGAGGCTTCTGGGGATAGCGCGCTTGGGGGCCCTTCGGGGCAAGCACGGCTGTGTTCCATGTGTGGGGTATCCCCTGTGAGTAACAGTGTCATGGTGTGCGTGCCGTGCGCTGAAAGTGTCCTTGCGCTTCAAGCTGGTTTGACTGCTTCGCTTCCCAGCTCTGTGCCTCACTCGGCTTCACCTACTCCCCTGCTCCTGCAGTTGGGCCCCAGTGAGGGAAATGTTGGCAGGGAGTCACATTCTGATTTGGCTCTGCGGGTGGCTAACATTGAAAAGCAGCTTGCCAGGAATGCTCCTAGGAAGGTCTCTGGCAAGAAGCGACACCTGGATCCCAGGCCTGCTCCCCTTACTGAGATGTATGTGGGGATTGATGAGCTTGGTGACTGTCACCCCCTTGAGATGGGGAAGCTCTCCCAGGATTCTGACTCCTCTGGGAACCAGCAGGAGGGTTGCGATAGTGACCCTGGGTCTGCGTCCGGAGAGGAATCATGGTACCCTGAGGACACTGATAATCTGTTGTCACATATTTTTGAAATTTTGCACATTGCTGCCCCTGAGGTAGCTAAAAGAAAGCTGGGAGAGCTTTTTCGCCCCGGTAAACAGCGTCTAGAGTTCCCTGAGCAGGAACATTTTACCACCTTGGTGTTTAAAGAATGGGAACGTCCTAACAAGTGGTCTGTGGTGCCCAAGGGTTTGGATAAAAGGTATCCCTTTCCCATTTATCTTGTTAAGAGGTGGCAATTTCCCCCTGAAGTGGACGCTCCCGTGATAGGCTTGTCCAATACTTCGGTCATGCCTTCCCCTGACACTACCACTCTGAGGGACAGAGAGGACCGGCGCATGGATCAAGTGGCCTGCCATGCTTTTACCTGTGTGGGGGCTGGCTTGCGCCCTGTATGTGCTGCCGCCATTACTGCTATTGCCCTTAAGAAACTGCTTAAGCGTCTCATTGATGGCACAACAGCCGGTAGTGTGGGGGAGGAATATAGGACTCTCTTACTTTGCACTGATTTTGTGGCCTTTATCCTTACTGCTATGGATGATGCTGTGTGGAAGGACCTCTGCACTCTTGGTGGCTATGCGCCATTCTGTCTGGTTGCGCCAGTGGGCAGCTGACGCTGCGGCTAAGAAAGCTCTCCCTGGCCTCCCCTTCATGGGGCTGCGGCTGTTTGGAGAACGTTTTGATGTTCTAGCCAAGGATGGAAGGCTGCCTCAGCGTAGGAGGCAATCTCGTCCCTTTCGGGGGTCCTGCCCCCCTCCTTTCCTTTCGCATTCCCAGAGGGGGCCGTGGCTCCCTCCTCTCCATTGGTCGCAGAGATTCTTGGGGCTGTGGCATCTCGATCTCTCCTGGAATCCTAAGTCCAAGCCCCCTCAGGCATGAAGGGGCGCCCTCACCCGTCCGGGTGGGGGGACGGCTTCGGCTCTTTGCTCACTTCTGAAGGTTTCACGTCTCAGACTGGTGGATTCAGGAGGTAGTGTCCTCTGGTTACAAGATAGAGCTTGCAGCCTGGCCTCCCCCAAGATTCATCAAACCCCCTGTCCACTCAGGGATTGCTTCTGGCTGTTCATTGCCTGTTAGAGTCCGGAGTCATTTGTTTGGTGCCTCATCAAGAAAGAGGTCAGGGGTACTATTCCAATCTTTTCACGGTCCCCAAAAAGGACGGCTCTCTGAGGCCCATTCTGGACCTGAAGGGCCTCAACAAATTTGTCAGATTCAAGCATTTTCTGCTGTCAGTACCCTTCGCCCGGGCGACTTCATGACCACTGTGGACATCAAGGATGCTTATTTTCATGTGCCTATCTTCCCAGGTCATCAGAGATTTCTAAGGTTCGAGCTGCAGGATCAGCATTACCAGTTTGTGGCTCTACCCTTTGATATCACCTTGGCACCTCTTGTGTTCACCAAGGTGCTGGCGGGAGTGATGGCTCTGCTAAGGAACCAGGGCATCCGCATCATTCCTTACCTGGACGACATCCTGATTGTGACCGAGTCTTTTCCTCAGGCTGAGCAGGACACTCAAATGGTGACATACACTCTGGATACTTTCGGCTGGGTGATCAACTATCCCAAGTCTTCTCTGTCCCCGTCATTGGTGAGGACCTTTCTGGGCATGACACTGGATGCCTCTCAGGTCAAGGTGTTCCTTCCTCAGCAGAAGGTGGAAGGTCTTCAGCTGCAGGCTCGGGCTCTGCTGTTGTGTCCTCATCCCTCCATCCGTCAGGGGATGCAGTTGGTGGGCCTGATGGTGTCCTGCTTCGAGGCAGTCCCCTTTGCTCAGTTTCACATGAGACCTCTCCAGTTGCACCTCTTGTCAGTTTGGGATGGGGTACCTGTGTCCCTGGATCAAGAATTTGTTCTGTCTCCCCTGGCCGGACAGTCTCTCTCGTCGTGGCTGGACTCAAGGAACCTTCTGGAGGGCAGGACCTTCCTGCCCCCGTGCTGGGAAACGGTCACCATGGAGACCAGTCTGACCGGCTGGGGAGGCTTCTGGAAGTCCCTGAGGTTCCAGGGTCGGTGGGGCCCACAAGAGGCCCATGCTTCCATCAACGTCCTGGAACTGAGGGCGATCAGGTTTGTTCTTTCTTGCCTATCCACTCACCTCCTGGGTCGGGCTGTTCAGATTCACTCAGACAACCAGACAGCGGTTGCCTACATCAACCATCAGGGAGGGACTTGGAGCAAGAGAGCCTTCATGAAAGTGTCCCCGATTCTATCTTGGGCAGAACAGCATGTTCCCTGCATATCGGCGGTCTACTTCCCAGGGGTGGAGAACCAGGTGGCGGACTCCCTGAGTAGGGGGACGTCTCGTCTGGGAGAGTGGTCTCTCAACAATCAGGTGTTTCTCTCCCTCTGTCACCGCTGGGGTCAGCCAGACGTGGACGTGTTTGCGTCCTGTCACAATCACAAACTTCCCAGATTTGTCTCTCTGTCTCAGGATCCCCTGGCCTTTGCCACGGATGCCTTGTTCCATCCGTTTCCTCTCCTGGGTAGGGTCATGCGCAAGATAGCCCAGGAGCGGGTACCAGCCATACTAGTGGTCCCTTGTTGGCCAAGAAGAGTTTGGTTCGCAGATGTTGTGCGGTTGGCAGTAGACCGGCATGTCTTGCCCAAGGATCCAGATCTTCTCACCCAGGGGCAGCTACGCCATCCCAATTTACAAACTCTGGCTTTAACGGCTTGGCTGCTGAAACCTCCATATTGATGGAAAAGGGGTTGCCTGCTTCTGTTGTTGATACCATGATTTGGGCTAGGAAGAAGTCCTCATCCTTTATTTATTACAGGGTCTGGCATGCTTACCTTGCCTGGTGTGAGTCCAAATCTCTTCCCTGTGGGGTGTTTTCTATTCCCAGGATTCTGGAATTCTTGCAACATGGTTTGGATCAGGGCCTTCAACTTAGTACCCTAAAAGGCCATGTTTCAGCTCTGGCATTTTTTTCCAAAGATCTTTTGCCAATCACCGGTTGGTTAAAACCTTTTTTCAGGGTGTTTCTCATGTGTGTCCACCCCGTAAGCCTTTGCTACCAGTCTGGGATTTGAATCTGGTTTTGTCTGCACTGCAAGGGCCTCCCTTGGAGCCTATCCGTGATGCTACCTTGTCTATTCTGACCCTTAAGGTAGCCTTTCTGGTGGCTATCACTTCTGTAAGGCGAGTTTCTGAACTAGCGGCACTTTCCATCAAACCTCCCTATTTTGAGAGGCATCAGGATAAGGTGGTGTTTTAAGCCTGACTTTCTGCCAAAGGTTGTGTCTGCCTTTCATCTTAATCAGGATATTGTCTTGCCTTCATTGTGTCCTAATCCTGCTAATTCCAAGGAGCGGACTCTGCATTCCCTAGATGTGGTTAGGGCTCTGAAGTTTTATTTGCAATGTCAGATTGCACAGAAGCACTCTTACCTAGCGTTGTAGTGGGTGCTGTGGCCGGCGGTGGCGCCGCAAACACACAAGAAAGACGATCAGCCAGCACTCCAAAAGATATTGTATTCAAATCCAACAGGTCAATATCACAGCAAAGACCAAAAAGATCCAACAAAATCCAACGTTTCGGGGCGTCCAGCGCCCCTTCATCAGGGAGCAAAAACAAGCAAAACTTTTTGCTTGTTTTTGCTCCCTGATGAAGGGGCGCTGGACGCCCCGAAACGTTGGATTTTGTTGGATCTTTTTGGTCTTTGCTGTGATATTGACCTGTTGGATTTGAATACAATATCTTTTGGAGTGCTGGCTGATCGTCTTTCTTGAAGTTTTATTTGGTCGCCACTAAGCCTTTCAGGAAGTCTGATGCTTTTTTTGTTCTTACTTCTGGACCTAGAAAGGGTTTGCCTCCGGCTAAATCCACTATCGGCAAGTGGATCCGTCAGGCGGTGGTTCAAGCCTATTCTGCTAAGAGAAAGGAACCTCCCTTCTGCCTTACTGCTCATTCTACTCGTGCTATTGGTGCCTCTTGGGCTTTTCAGCACCAGGCTTCTGTTGAACAAGTTTGCAAGGCCGCTACTTGGTCTTCTGTTCATACTTTTTCCAAGTTTTACAAGGTTGATGTTAAACAGGACCTTCACCCTGAGTTATTGAAAAGCCCAAACCCTTACAAAACAATTCCCCAGCATCTAAAATGAAAATATTTTATGTTTTTAGTCACTTACTTATTATTCTTTCCCCCACTGGGCTGCAACTCTGTTCAGGACTTTAGGATACAGGCGCGGCCATCTTGACTAAGGTGCATCACACTTACTGAGGGGAGGAGCGTGGGATAATGTACAGGAGGGCGGGTTATTGCTGTGCTTTGCTCAGACAGATCAGAGCTGGGGTCAGGAAAAGGTCAGCAGTCCCAGAATGCAGAGCAGCACAGTCAGAAGGCACTTCCTGTTTGCAGGCTGCCTGATGTTCCATGAGCCGCCATCTTGGATGTTTAAAGGCTCATAACATGCAGTAGATGCAGGTAGGATGATTTTTAATGTGAGCAATCTATATGTGCAGGGTGTGGAAAACATATAAGATAGGCTCTTATTCAGAGTGAAGGACCGCTTTAAGGCCTCAGCTGATGCTGCTTTTGGCCGCAAGGTGCTTCAGGCGGTAGTGACTTGAACTACTGGCCGTTACTCTTTGGGGATCCAACCCTACTCTGGGACAGATCCGGATGCTCCCGCAGCACACAGCTGCGCTGCTGCTTTTGCCAGCCACTTCCGGGCTTGTGTACTGCGGTAAATTGCGCTACATGAACCAGTATAAAGCTGGTGACCGGCCCGCAGTCCGCAGCATTCTCTGAGGCCCCATGCCGCAGCTCCCACTCACCTTGCCACCGCCTCCACTCAATGTACAGAACAAGTAGGCCACTCTCTGTGAGGGGCTGGTGGAAGGTCAATGGCTACAGGTGTAGCAAGATGATCTGGAGCTGGTGGCCTGGTAAGGTGAGTAGGTAATTAATAAGCATGCAACCATTTGCATACTTATTACCTTTTTTTTTAACGTATAAAAAATATCATTTTTAGACTTTCAGGCTGTTTTAAAACATGGTGGACCTGAAACAGCATGGCTTTATTGTGGGTAGATTATCTCAGGCTAATCTTACTGATTTCCTTTGACAATGTCAATGTTAAATCTGTTTAGTCTTGAGAGGAGACGACTGGGGGAAACACTATTTCAGGTAAAATCCTTTCTAAAGACAAAGGGGCACTCCCTCCATCTGGGATAAAGAGAAATCCAGTCTACAGAGGTAGCAATAATTTTTCATTTCAAGAATCTGTGTAATAGCCTCCCACAGAATCTTGCTACAGCATCAACCTCTGACAGCTTCCATAAAGGATTAGATGCTTATTTAGAAGAAAATAATATTAACAGTTACTATTAGCTGTTATCAGTAACAAAAAAAAAAAACTTCCCCTACCCTTACACCCTTGGTTAAACTTGATGGACATATGTCTTTTTCCAACTGGTCCTAGTTCCGACCATGCTCCAGCTCTGGTCCTAGTTCTGACCATGCTCCAGCTCTGGTCCTAGTTCCGACCATGCTCCAGCTCTGGTCCTAGTTCCGACCATGCTCCAGCTCTGGTCCTAGTTCCGACCATGCTCCAGCTCTGGTCCTAGTTCCGACCATGCTCCAGCTCTGGTCCTAGTTCCGACCATGCTCCAGCTCTGGTCCTAGTTCCGACCATGCTCCAGCTCTGGTCCTAGTTCCGACCATGCTCCAGCTCTGGTCCTAGTTCCGACCATGCTCCAGCTCTGGTCCTAGTTCCGACCATGCTCCAGCTCTGGTCCTAGTTCCGACCATGCTCCAGCTCTGGTCCTAGTTCCGACCATGCTCCAGCTCTGGTCCTAGTTCCGACCATGCTCCAGCTCTGGTCCTAGTTCCGACCATGCTCCAGCTCTGGTCCTAGTTCCGACCATGCTCCAGCTCTGGTCCTAGTTCCGACCATGCTCCAGCTCTGGTCCTAGTTCCGACCATGCTCCAGCTCTGGTCCTAGTTCCGACCATGCTCCAGCTCTGGTCCTAGTTCCGGCCATGCTCCAGCTCTGGTCCTAGTTCCGGCCATGCTCCAGCTCTGGTCCTAGTTCCGGCCATGCTCCAGCTCTGGTCCTAGTTCCGGCCATGCTCCAGCTCTGGTCCTAGTTCCGGCCATGCTCCAGCTCTGGTCCTAGTTCCGGCCATGCTCCAGCTCTGGTCCTAGTTCCGGCCATGCTCCAGCTCTGGTCCTAGTTCCGGCCATGCTCCAGCTCTGGTCCTAGTTCCGGCCATGCTCCAGCTCTGGTCCTAGTTCCGGCCATGCTCCAGCTCTGGTCCTAGTTCCGGCCATGCTCCAGCTCTGGTCCTAGTTCCGGCCATGCTCCAGCTCTGGTCCTAGTTCCGGCCATGCTCCAGAATATGGTTGCTTATGACAGCCTGCCCCCCAACTTACTATAATAGGAACCAAATGGGAATGGATAGGTTCTGTTTCAGGTTGGTTTTTGAAGTTCCACTTGACCTTTGGAAGGTTCACAGCTCATGTCTGGATTGTATGCCTTTGATGGGGGAGTCATCCACAGCACACAATACAAATTAGTCAGTTTCCTCTGCCTCTTGTTCCATGTATGACACAACTTCCCATGTCTAAATGAAAACAACAGGGCTGCTGTCTCGCTTTGTGCATAGAAAGCCGTTTAGCGGGTGCGTGGGACTGCTTTCTGGGGTTCCCCAGCAACACAGACCTGTTCTTGTCTCAAAAACTCGTGCTTCCTGATTCGCAGCTTTTGCCCTTCAAATATGTGTCAGCAGTGCAGCGTTACAGGGAAAATTTGTGTTACTGTTTCACCGTGTCACATTGTGTCTGACAAGAACGCAACACATGCGTGTACACATAAGCACACACTTATGTATGATGGCATCTGCACAAACATAACAAGGCCTTCTCTTTTTTAGCCATGTTCCAGCTCTATGTTCTGACCATGTTGAAGTCCAAGCTGGGATTATGCCCCAGCCCAAGGCTCTGACCGTGCTCCGGCCCTGGCTCTGACCGTGCTCCGGCCCTGGCTCTGACCGTGCTCCGGCCCTGGCTCTGACCGTGCTCCGGCCCTGGCTCTGACCGTGCTCCGGCCCTGGCTCTGACCGTGCTCCGGCCCTGGCTCTGACCGTGCTCCGGCCCTGGCTCTGACCGTGCTCCGGCCCTGGCTCTGACCGTGCTCCGGCCCTGGCTCTGACCGTGGGTTTTAGTGGTCCAACTTGCCTATGCCTCAGGTGTGAAGTACAGAAGGGCAGGTCCCAGAGGGTAGTCATCAGAGGGTTAAATACATGTTTTGTTTTTCACTATTCATGGTGGGATGCCTCAATTTTGGCCTCGTTTGCTCAGTGTGGAATGTGTAGGAGTTGGCTTCTCTATAGGCTTTCCTATACAGAGCGCACTAGAAGTCTCGATGACTCAAACTATTGGTACAAAGAGGAGTTTGGTGCCGGTCTCGCCCCCACATGAAGTTTGATTACGGCTCTCTCGCTGGGTGTGTGCTACTAATTGCTGTATCTGTGAATGTGTGGGCACACTGATCCTTGCCACTTCTATCTATATAATATATATATTATATATAATAATATATATGGTATATAATATTTTTTTATTTTATTTACATACACACGTATACTGTATGTTTATTTAATGCCACTTTGTAGTTAGACCTGTGATCATAATAGCTATCATTATGAAGCTATCTATTGAATGTAAAGCAGGTCTCCAGCCTTTAAACTGTATTGACCCTGCATCCCCTACCCCCTATGAGTTTTTATTGCTGGCCACTCCCTCCGGCGGCATTCGTCCACTGACAGCCATTCAGATATGTATGGCACATTGGATGCCTCTATGGTCGATCCCAGAGGGGGTTTCACACTGCAGGGTAGTCGGAATCAACATGAGGGCTTTCACTTGGCCAGGTTGAGTGAGTTTTGGTCTGCTTTACGATACCTTCACAAAGTTTTTATATGCCCTGAACTTTTCCACTTTTTTAAAACGTTAGTGATAAACCTAAAATCTTGTTGCCCCCATCCCCGTGACCTAGAGCCGAGTGTGTCCTAATGACTGGTTGTACCCGGTCTATTGACTACAAAAGAGGGGCTGAGTCAGGATCCGGCACGCCTCCGCCAGTGAAATTATTTGAGTGGGTGGGGCCAGTCATCGTGATTGATGCCAGGGGGGAAGTAAGGATGGCGTAGTCTGGATCTCCAGTGGAGGTAAGTTCCAAACCCCTAGGATATCGCTGATCAGCTGTATGGGAGTATGGGGTGTTTATTGGATTTGCCGGTACAGTCCCTTTTAAGCCTCTGATACCTCTAAATTGCCTTCAGAAGTAATTTAGTAAATACCTTTTTTTTCTGGGATTTTGTGGGGGAAGTCTGCTTCATAGGGAGAGTAAGTATAGGTTTGCTTTTATGAATTGAGCTTGAAAGTGCCCTTCAAAGCGGAACAAAACCAATGAATTTGACTTTCCCAGGTTTTGTTCCATGCCCCCATGGCATCCCAAATCTCCAATTAAACCCCCGATTCACCCAGTAAAACTCACCTCTCCTTGGTCCAATGGGCTTCTGCAAAGTTCTTTGACTGCCTTAAATGGGCAGCGCGTGCTTCCCATTGTAAACAATCCAAGCATTTTGCCGAACAGCAAACTGCTTTGATTGGAAGATGCACCGTTGGACTGGGAAAGGGTGAGTTATTACCGGCACCCTGGGGGGTTTTACACAGCAGGGCATCTAGTCAGCCGGCCCTGGAATCTTTTAGACTCCAGGCTGGCATCTGTGGTGGTTAGTCTAATTTAAGCCAGTACTTTACTGCACACTCAGCCTGACTCATCTACAACATGATTACTGTTAAAATCCCTCAAATGACGGATGATTGTTTATAAAATATTAATATTCCAGCAGTCGGAATTCAGTGTTCGTTGTGCCTGCTTATAGACCATAGTTATTATGATCACATTTTCTATAATGAAAACTTCCAACTTGTTACAGTGTTCATCAGCCTCAGTGTTTACACTGTGTACTATTACCCATTAGTAGTCATGTCAGTGTGTTGCTTTGCTATACTCTGCATTGTGGCCAGTTATAACTTTTGTTTGTAGGTCAGCTCATATTTCTTTTAGGACTGATTTAGCTCCATTGTGCAGCATAAAAAGACTAAGCATGTCACATGAACACATATGACAATACATTAAAGAGGAACAACACCCAGAAATTTCACTTTCCCCTGTGTTGATCCTCGTAGGCGGTGCATCCCAGTTCAGGTGCTGTTTGTATTCCCCCAGGTCACCAAAAAAATAACCTTCCTTTCTTTCCCACGGTGCAGGCGTGGCCAAAACCGAACGCTCAGCCAATCAGCACGGTTGGTTTAGCTTGGCTCCCTTTGGCTCTGCTAGCAGCTGAGCTGAGCAGCTAAGTGGTGAAAGGAAGCAGAGCGGGGCTGAGTACTCCGCCCGCCGCATCCCCCACTCAGCTTTTAGCTTTGGCTTGCCAGTGTCTGCCAGTCAGAAAGGCCTGGCGCAGGTATGAGGTGAGCAGTGGCTCTGGGAGCAATCCGGGGGGTTTCACAAAGCTGGGCATCCCAATTCTGGATGCCCGAGGGAGTGGAACTTGGAGGGCCTGGAGTCTAACAGCGCATGCACTTGCTCTCGTCCAGCCAGAGCTAGAGCCACTTGCCTATTGGCAAACGGCTCTGATTGTTTTCAATGTTGAGCACGTGCTGCCGCATCACTGGCAGCATGCATGCTTCCCATTGAAGTCAATGAGAGCTATTTGCCAAAGGTTGTAAGCACTGAAAACAGCTCTGGTTGGCCCCGTGCCATAGGAAGAGGTGAATTGTGGGGGGGTCTGGGGGGTTTCATTCAGGGAAGGGAGCAAAACCTGGATAAATAAAATTTCCGGATTTGTTCCACTTTAAGGTAGCAAGTAGCTCCCCTGATGTGTGTCCCATGTGCCTCCCTTCCGATTCCTGCGCTGCCAGTTAGAAGTCATAGCAGGGTTCCAAAGTTTGTCCTCCTCTCAATTTCATTCCTCCAGGACCACAGAAAAAAGTGGTCTGACAGCCATTGTGTTCCTTGGTTCAAATCCTTGGTTACACGGCTGTCTCTGACAACAGCAGAGCTTGCTAATGACTTGCCCTTCACAGCTCAGCCATGACACTGAAATTGAAGAGAAGAAATTGTCTTTGCTTAGAATACATAAGGTATTAACATATAATCTGAAATTTTGAGATGCCTTGAAATCAGCATTTTACACTGTTACCAATGTGGGATAAGGTGGGAAGAATTTTGTGTGTGCCTGGGCAGGGGACAGTGGAACAAAACCCGGCAGCGCCGGCCTGGAATCAAAAGATCCCAGGATCAGCTGCCAGCCGCTGGGATGCCCCACTGTGTGAAACTCCCCCCCCCCCCCCCCCCCCGTTCACCCATAAACATTCACCTTTGCGGGAGTGCGTGCTTCCCATTAAAGTAAATGAGAGCCATTTGCCAAAATAGGTAAACAAAGCAAATGTCTCTCATTGGCAGAAGTCCCGTGCATGCCCCTTTGAAACATGGAAAAGGTGAGTTGTTTAGGGCTTCCTGGGGGGGGTTTCACACAGTGGGGTATCTCCAGTCTGGGGAAAGGAACATACCCGGAGAAGATCACAGGTTTTGTTCTGCTTTAAGCCAAATTTCCAGCTCTGACTTAGACTCCTTCATAAATGGCCAATTAATTAATAACGAAACATTTGTGTGGGACAGGAATCCGGGGGAGACACCAAAGAGACTGCACAGCTCCAGCTACTGCAATGTCCTCCACAAGCATCGGACTTTACTGAGGACATTAAAGAAGATTACATAGCAGGCTCTCCCCTACTCTCTCGGTGGATGGTGTATCTCGTTTCTACCTGCCATATCTGACTGAACTGCAACTACAACTAGATGTTCAGCAAGTATAAAAGTGCCAGCTACAAATAATGCAATGGCCAGAAATAGGGTTATTATCATGTAAACACACTGGAGGGTTTTACACAATGGGCATCCCAAACTGGATTGCAACTGGGGTTAGTGAAAATCATGATGATAGGTCCACTTTAACAGAGTAATAATTTGTTTTTGTGAGCTTTTGCCATTCTTGATATTTACTATGCTTTACAAGTTTCACTTCTGGTGCTGCACAGCCGACCTGTATTGCAAATCTATTGACCTTCATGCAAAAAGAGATGCAAAGCAGATGCAAAGTACAACTGAAAGGACTCCTTTAACCCATTCACTCGTGCTTTGAATCTGCTTTACCTACACTGTTTAATATAGATCAGTGGGGACTTGCCTTGAAGTGGACCAAAACCCAGGATTTTGACTATCTTGGTCCTTTCCCCCTTGCGCATCCCCGAACATGTGAAACCCCCAGGTTGCCCCAATCTGACTCTTCTTTCCCCGGTCCTATGGTGCCGGTCATGGCCTCTCATCCACTCAACGCAATTGGATCTCCTCCCTCCCCTTTGTCTAAGCCTTTGTCTAGGGAAGCGGACCCGAGCACACCCGGCGTCTACATCCCCTGCTACCCTCTAACAAGGAGTGTGCCGGCTGTTCTTCAACGTCGGACACATTGATGGACATACCTCCCCCCTACACGCGCGTGCGCACGCACACACGTACGTACATACATATCATTCCTGTCCCTTGTGTAAATGTTAAGACTGGTTGTTCCTTATTTTTACCTGATTTCTTCCGTACATGCACAATTGCCCAGCTGCCAAAGCAAATTCCATGTATGAAATATACTTGGCAAAAATAAACTCATTATGATTTCAAGGCTAGAGCAACGTTCTGGGAAATTCTATTGCTTTTTATTGCCTTTTTTTTTCTTTTTATAATTCTCTGAATGGCATTAGGTGCGGTTGCTACTTAGATAGATCATTTGTATGATATTTACATAGGTGCATTTGCATTTGAAATGCAATGTTTGGGTTGGCCGGAGCCACTGTGTCTGGCATCACCTGCGTGCTTTAGTATGCCGATGCCTCTGCGGAGCATTCTAAAATCACATCCATGTAGAAATAGTCCATGATATAATAATGGTGCCATGTGCCTGCCATCCAGTGCAGAGTGCCCTGGGACAAGCCTGATAAACACAAAGAAGCTTGTATGGACTTTGAGGAATTTCAAGTGTAGCCTCTAACTCATTTTGTAGTCCTACCCATTGGCATTTTCTTTGTTTAAACACTACAGCCACAGATTAAAATGTAAAGTATTTAATTGAGGTGAGACGCGCAACCCAGAATACGGGAGTATCCAGGTGGCTCCGTTCTTTGCTGTAGAGGCACTGATGCACACTGGGGCAGCGCAATCTGGGCTGCGCTTCTGCTGCAAGAGTGTTGGGTCATTTCTCACTGGAGTTCCTCTTTAATGCATGGTATAGAGCTTTGGATGAGAACTGAGCTTGGCAAGTTTGGTTAGCAGAGGTGAGGTGGTGAGCATTAGGTCAAGCAGGAAGAGGTGGGAATAAATGGGCAGGGGTCAGAAGGGAAATGGTGATGTTGGCTGAGGTGAGGTGGGAAGAGGTGAGATGAGGCAGACAGATGGGAGGAGATGAGGTGGGTAGAGTTGCCGGGGTCCATATCTAACCGCAGTGTGGCACGCAGGCTGTATGCTGGACCAAAACGTATGCAAAGCTCTAGTGCACTGTTGGGAGGGAGGGGATAATATGGTATCCAGGAGCTGGGCATTGTCAGTGTCATGCATAAGGGTTAAGGTAGATTGGGGCAGGAGATGGTGCCAGTCTATCTCCCTTACAGCCTTCAGTACTCCTTCCCGCGCTCATGTGACTTCCATGCAGAGGACAGAAGTTGTGAAACTAAGGATGTTGTTGTAAACTACAGAGACAGGTAAGCCAGAATGCTTTTCACTCAGGTACAGTTCAGTCTAAATAACTTTTGTAGTTCATGGGAGTAGCCATGATGGGGTCACCCCATTATCTTCTGTTCTGAGGTGCAGCTGCAATTATCCCATCATGGCTGCTTCCATGAACCACAAGAGCTATTTAGACTAGACTATCCTAACCTCTTTCCCCTAGCACTCAATAAACAAGTGAGTGCTAAGGCAGTGCACGAAGGTTCCCATACAGTCCCCAGATTTATACACAGAGTGCATGAAGCCCCCCCCCGCAGTCCCCAGATTTATATACATCGTGCACGAAGCCCCCCCCCCCCCCGCAGTCCCCTGATTTATATACATAGTGCACAAAGGTTCCCCTATAGTCCCCAGATTTATATACAGAGTGCACAAAGCCTCCCTCCCCCACAGTCCCAGATTTATATACAGAGCGCACAAAGGCTCCCTCCCCTACAGTCCCCAGATTTATATACAGAGTGCGCAAAGGGTCCCTCCCCTACAGTACCCAGATTTATATACAGAGTGCACAAAGGCTCCCTCCCCTACAGTCCCCAGATTTATATACAGAGCGCACAAAGGCTCCCTCCCCCACAGTCCCAGATTTATATACAGAGCGCACAAAGGCTCCCTCCCCTACAGTCCCCAGATTTATATACAGAGTGCACAAAGGCTCCCTCCCCTACAGTCCCCAGATTTATATACAGAGCGCACAAAGGCTCCCTCCCCCACAGTCCCCAGATTTATATACAGAGTGCACAAAGGTTCCCTCCCCTACAGTCCCCAGATTTATATACAGAGCGCACAAAGGCTCCCTCCCCCACAGTCCCCAGATTTATATACAGAGTGCACAAAGGCTCCCTCCCCTACAGTCCCCAGATTTATATACAGAGTGCACAAAGGCTCCCTCCCCTACAGTCCCCAGATTTATATACAGAGTGCACAAAGGCTCCCTCCCCTACAGTCCCCAGATTTATATACAGAGTGCACAAAGGTTCCCTCCCCCACAGTCCCCAGATTTATATACAGAGTGCACAAAGGCTCCCTCCCCTACAGTCCCCAGATTTATATACAGAGTGCACAAAGGCTCCCTCCCCTACAGTCCCCAGATTTATATACAGAGTGCACAAAGGCTCCCTCCCCCACAGTCCCCAGATATATATACAGAGCGCACAAAGGCTCCCTCCCCCACAGTCCCAGATTTATATACAGAGTGTACAAAGGTTCCCTCCCCTACAGTCCCCAGATTTATATACAGAGTGCACAAAGGCTCCCTCCCCTACAGTCCCCAGATTTATATACAGAGTGCACAAAGGTTCCCTCCCCCACAGTCCCCAGATTTATATACAGATTGCACAAAGGCTCCCTCCCCTACAGTCCCCAGATTTATATACAGAGTGCATAAAGTTTCCCTCCCCTACAGTCCCCAGATTTATATACAGAGTGCACAAAGGCTCCCTCCCCTACAGTCCCCAGATTTATATACAGAGTGCACAAAGGCTCCCTCCCCTACAGTCCCCAGATTTATATACAGAGTGCACAAAGGTTCCCTCCCCTACAGTCCCAGATTTATATACAGAGTGCACAAAGGCTCCCTCCCCTACAGTCCCCAGATTTATATACAGAGTGCACAAAGGCTCCCTCCCCTACAGTCCCCAGATTTATATACAGAGTGCACAAAGGCTCCCTCCCCTACAGTCCCCAGATTTATATACAGAGTGCACAAAGGCTCCCTCCCCCACAGTCCCCAGATATATATACAGAGCGCACAAAGGCTCCCTCCCCCACAGTCCCCAGATTTATATACAGAGCGCACAAAGGCTCCCTCCCCCACAGTCCCAGATTTATATACAGAGTGTACAAAGGTTCCCTCCCCTACAGTCCCCAGATTTATATACAGAGTGCACAAAGGCTCCCTCCCCTACAGTCCCCAGATTTATATACAGAGTGCACAAAGGTTCCCTCCCCCACAGTCCCCAGATTTATATACAGATTGCACAAAGGCTCCCTCCCCTACGGTCCCCAGATTTATATACAGAGTGCATAAAGTTTCCCTCCCCTACAGTCCCCAGATTTATATACAGAGTGTACAAAGGTTCCCTCCCCTACAGTCCCCAGATTTATATACAGAGTGCACAAAGGCTCCCTCCCCTACAGTCCCCAGATTTATATACAGAGTGCACAAAGGCTCCCTCCCCTACAGTCCCCAGATTTATATACAGAGTGCACAAAGGCTCCCTCCCCTACAGTCCCCAGATTTATATACAGAGTGTACAAAGGTTCCCTCCCCTACAGTCCCCAGATTTATATACA
Source organism: Gastrophryne carolinensis (assembly GCA_027917425.1). Lineage (NCBI taxonomy): Eukaryota > Metazoa > Chordata > Amphibia > Anura > Microhylidae > Gastrophryne > Gastrophryne carolinensis. The sequence goes on from CM051241.1 coordinate 77,706,847, forward strand.
GAGTGCACAAAGGTTCCCTCCCCTACAGTCCCCAGATTTATATACAGAGTGTACAAAGGTTCCCTCCCCTACAGTCCCCAGATTTATATACAGAGTGCACAAAGGTTCCCTCCCCTACAGTCCCCAGATTTATATACAGAGTGCACAAAGGCTCCCTCCTCCACAGTCCCCAGATTTATATACAGAGTGCACAAAGGTTCCCTCCCCCACAGTCCCCAGATTTATATACAGATTGCACAAAGGCTCCCTCCCCTACGGTCCCCAGATTTATATACAGAGTGCACAAAGGTTCCCTCCCCTACTGTCCCCAGATTTATATACAGAGTGCACAAAGGCTCCCTCCCCTACAGTCCCCAGATTTATATACAGAGTGCACAAAGGCTCCCTCCCCTACAGTCCCCAGATTTATATACAGAGTGCACAAAGGCTCCCTCCCCCACAGTCCCTAGATTTATATACAGAGTGCACAAAGGCTCCCTCCCCTACAGTCCCCAGATTTATATACAGAGTGCACAAAGGCTCCCTCCCCTACAGTCCCCAGATTTATATACAGAGTGCACAAAGGCTCCCTCCCCTACAGTCCCCAGATTTATATACAGAGTGCACAAAGGTTCCCTCCCCCACAGTCCCCAGATTTATATACAGAGTGCACAAAGGTTCCCTCCCCTACAGTCCCCAGATTTATATACAGAGTGCACAACGGCTCCCTCCCCTACAGTCCCCAGATTTATATACAGAGTGCACAAAGGCTCCCTCCCCCACAGTCCCCAGATTTATATACAGAGTGCACAAAGGCTCCCTCCCCTACAGTCCCCAGATTTATATACAGAGTGCACAACGGCTCCCTCCCCTACAGTCCCCAGATTTATATACAGAGTGCACAAAGGCTCCCTCCCCTACAGTCCCCAGATTTATATACAGAGTGCACAAAGGCTCCCTCCCCTACAGTCCCAGATTTATATACAGAGTGCACAAAGGTTTCCTCCCCCACAGTCCCAGATTTATATACAGAGTGCACAAAGGTTTCCTCCCCCACAGTCCCCAGATTTATATACAGAGTGCACAAAGGCTCCCTCCCCTACAGTCCCAGATTTATATACAGAGTGCACAAAGGCTCCCTCCCCCACAGTCCCAGATTTATATACAGAGTGCACAAAGGCTCCCTCCCCTACAGTCCCCAGATTTATATATAGAGTGCACAAAGGTTCCCTCCCCTACAGTCCCAGATTTATATACAGAGTGCACAAAGGCTCCCTCCCCTACAGTCCCCAGATTTATATACAGAGCGCACAAAGGTTCCCTCCCCTACAGTCCCCAGATTTATATACAGAATACATGAAGGATCCCCTACAGTCTCCTGATTTATATACTAAGTGCACAAAGGATCCCCTACAGTCCCCAAAATGTATAATGTAAAATGTGTTTGGATTCTCCTAGCACCGAAAAAATGAATAGGCAAAGACATTTTGCATTATAGGTATTGGGAACTGTAAGGGGACTTTCGTGCACTCTGTATATAAATCTGGGGATGATCTGAAAGATGTTCATTTGTGGGGTGTTGGTGGGATCCACGTGTACAGTGAAGTGTGAAGTTTGATGCTTTCCAGTAGCTCCAGTTTCTTCCTGTTATACAAGTTATATGGCTTCTAACATCTATTCAAATTAATATGGCACAGAGCTAAATGTGCCCATTTCCATAAGAAAGGATGGAGACCTCTGGACTAAAGGATAGTTAAGTAAAATAGACTCCTAATTACAGGGTGAAGAGGTAGATTTTGGGCCACATTCACATCTTAAAATTCGTTGCTGCACTTTGCTAACCAAACTTCACCTCGACATGGGCTTGAAGTGGAACAAAACCTGAGATTTGTTTTTTTGGTTTTTTTTCCTTTCCCCCTGGGCATCCTGATTTGGTATGCCCCGCTGTGTGAAACCCCGAGGTCATTCAGTTACCCCCGGTCCTATGCCGCATGCTAGGGCTCTCATTTAATTCTAGTCGTTTGCCATGCATATGTAATGTTCAGCAAACGGCAGTGGCGTAACTAAATGTGATAGGGCCTTGGTGTGAATATTAGCTGGGGCCCTTTAACAGCTCATACAGTAAACTTTTCTTGTCTTTTGACTCAACTAGGTGCAGCTAAATAACTAAACACTTAAACAGCAGAGACAAATACTGCTTCCTTGTTCTAAATCATGCCATGTGAGCACAAATATGAAAAATAGCGTGGAGGAGCAACAATGATGGGGCCTCTCTGACCTCCAGGGTCCTGGTGTGGTCGCACCCTGCACCCCCTATAGTTACACCCTGGGCAAACTGCTCTGTTTACGGCAATCGGAAGCGAAAATGGGCACATACCCAGCATTGGGTGCCATTCCGATAGGGACGGGAGCGTGCGCACATCCAAAGATGCAGGGGAAGCCCGATGTTTACATCGGCCAAGGAGCCAGGAAGAAGGTGAGATTTGTGGGGACCCCGATTTGGGATGCCCCAATGGAAGGCCGGTATCCTGCGTTTGGTTTTGATTCACGTTAAGACCTTTGGCTCTAGCAGTGTTCTTATGATTATCTTTATGGCTTTGAGGTTTCTTCAGGATGTGCAACCACCTTGCATCAGATCACAGAGCAAGCTTCTATAGATGTAATGAATAAATTCCAAGCATTCTCAAAATTTCCTGCCGGATCAGTTTACACACAATGTAGCTTTCCAGTGATAGCAGCCAAGTGCTGATTCAGGAGATTTGATGTGTAGGTGTTGCACAAAGAGTATAAACAGGAACTGCTTCCCCAAATGGAGCTCAGTCACCCTCCTGTCCTGTCATAAGCACCTCTCCTCCAATAGGAAGGCTTTTATCTGTGGCGGGAACCACAGTCCAGAGAGTGTCCATCATAGCTTGGCTTTGTTTTCCTCCATCCTGGTCACCTTGATGGATTACTGGGCTTCAAGCGCAAGATCGGTCGCCCCCCCCCCCATTTCCTGTTGTCTCAGGTGGATGTGATGGGGTAGCATTGCAGGCATGTGATGTGGCAGACTCTGAGATCTCACTACTACTACCATGAAAGGACTGAGAATGGACATAGTGAGGAGGCAACACATGTAGGAGAACCCCATACATATGCTCCTTGCTTAGATATGCTTAATTAAAGCCAAGTGAAGAAAGTCAAGAACCCAGGTTTTGTTCCGTGCCCCCAATTGAGGATGCCCCGCTGTGTGAAACATCCCAGTCCTCCCAGTAAAACTCACCTCTCCTCTGTCAAACGGCGCATATGCAGAATCTTGTCAAATCACAGCCCTTTGCCGTGTTCACATCGTTCGGCAAAGGGCTCTCATTGCCTTCAGTGGGGAGCAGGAGCAGCAGCCCCCCCAGCGGCATGCGCTCTCCCAGCTCAAATGAATGGCTGGGGCGGGAGCGTGCGCACAGCCAGAGGATGCAGAGATGCAGCCACTCTTCCTCCCCATTGTAAACAATCGGTAAACTGCTCTGATTGGACGAGAGCCTGCACATACGCTGTTGGACCGGGGAAAGGTGCATGAATACCGGCTCCCCAGGGGGTTTTACACAGTGGGCATCCTAATGCTGAATGCCCCTGGGGAAGGCCAGCGCCATGTTTGGTCCTTGTCCAGACACACAATAACTTCCTCCCACCTTATCCCCTCTTGGCAGCAGTGTAAAATGGGCCAATTCGATGCATTTCAAAATCTCTGATTCCTTATTTATTCTAAGCAAAGCGGCTTTTTTCAATTTCCAGGTCGTGGCTGAGCTGGGAAGGGCATGTCTGTGGGCAGCTTTATGAGTCCTGTGTGTACCATGCTGTGGAACCACTGTGACTTGCCCTGCTCACTCACTATGGCCAAATCGGGATACCCCCTGAGAAATGGACCAAAACCTGCAGTGATCAAAACCTCAGGTTTTGGTCCACTTTGGGTGCCTGTAACCCTTCTCTCCTCTTTTTTTAGCTTGTGCATCCCAGGCATAGCGTGCCACTTGTGAATGAGCAGCTCCTCGATTTGTGCGAGAGAAGCCCCCAGGGTGCACATATTTGATGCACTTTAGCAGAGAATGCCGGTTTGCCTGTCATACCTAGTATGGTAAACGGCACACACCCCGAGCGCAAAGCTTGTAACAAGGTCTTCCTGGGCCAAAAACATTAAATCCAAAGCTGCTTATAGGAATATTTTGTCTTTTTTTTAAAGAGGAACTCCAAGCTTTTTGTAACCCCGCCCTGCCCCTGTGCTAAGCCCAATTTGGGTATTTAAAAAAATAAAACAAATCACCTGATATTTCATTGTTGCTTTTTTGTCCAGTGTGGGGTTTGGAATATTGATCATGGTGTCCAAGAGGTTAATTTGAATTGAGAATGTTGGCTTTATTCCATGACATTTGTATTTGCACAGGTAACTTTATTATTGGTGGTGTGGTATTAGTATGGATTATAGGTTTTAGTGTTTTATACTGCCCCCTAGGGCACTATTATTATCAATGTAGATCTCTTTTGATCTTTAGGACATATATTCTTTATTAATTATATCCCCCCACCGCCCCTCCTTCATTGTCCATAGTGTATATGTGTGTTACTGTGTTTCTGTATCTCTTTATTAATTTAATAAACGTGTCTATTCTTTTTAATTGTTGGAAGGTGCTCTTTGTATCAGTTAACCTTGAGTTGGAGAGAAATACGTCCATCCTCCTTATGGTGAATATCTAATGTAGGTACTCTTATTATAGCACACATTTTTTATTCAGTGTGCATTAGCGATTGTTAACATTAGTCAATATTCCGAACAAGACGACCCAGATGCAGTCAGCCATATTGCTTCCTGGCTGAACAACCACGCCCCCTGGTGTTTTCCAGCGATGATGCATTCAGTTACAGTACACACAGCTCAGTATTGGGGGTCAGCCTTATCAGTTATAATAACTACAATGAATCTGAAAGCTATTCAACCGAACTGCTATTATGTGAAAGTTTAGCTGAATAAATTAGCATATGACTGCCATTTGGACATCGTACTGCTTTCTGTTAGTGTTTTTATGAATATTGGGTAAAGGCTTTAGTTAAAAGAAAAGGAAAGGAATGCAGGCTGTTTTGGGGCACTGGGCTTGGGATAGAAGGTGGCAACATAAATTTTTTTTTTGGGGTATAGGTACACTTTTAAAGTGGGAAAACACCAGTCCTAGTGGGGACACATTAAAGTGGACCAACACCCAGGATTTTGACTATCCTGGGTTTTGGTCCACTTCGGGGGGGCACCCCGATTGGGGGTGCCCCGCTGTGTGAAACCCCCCAGAAAGCCCCAAAAACTCACCTCACCACGCTCCCACGTGACCGCGCCGTCCAATCCCCGCCGGCGTCCAAGCGGGTGACAGCGACATCCAAGACAGCGTGTCCGCCGCCTCCTCCTGCACGTCAGTCTTACAGGGCGCGCACCTGCGCCGGCCATTCACAAACGGCCGGCGCGGGCGTGCGCACGTCTAGAGGTAAGGTAAGGTGTTTTGGGGGGTTTTGAGGGAGGTGATCGGCCTGGGAATCTTATAGATTCCCGGGCCGATCACCCCTGGGTGTTGGTCCACTTTAAAATCTGTGATGGTAAAAATCCTGGGTCCACTTTTGAACCGGAACAACGTCCTGAAATTTAACTCTCTGTATATGCTGCAAAAAAAGTCTCACCTTTTTTATTCTCTTTAAAAATTCATTTTTCCACTGCTAATGGCGGCCCCTGTGCGCATGGTGGCTGGCAAACCAGAAGCTCCGATCAGCTCCCAGCAAGCGACGCGCCCCCGCTGGCTCGGAAAGCGCTGATTGCGAATGCCCAGATGTTAGGGGGGGTTGGCGTCTGCTCCCCCTCAATGAACCAGCGCTTTCAGAGCAAGCGGGAGCGCACTACACCACTCGCTCTGGAGCTGATTTTAGCTTCCAGTTTGCCAGGCGAAGCGGTTTCTCCGTTGCTGCCCACTATGCGCCCAGGGGCCGCTATAAATGACTTTTTAAAGTGAATAAAAAAGGTGCAGCAATCTGGATCGCACAGGTGCACTATCCAGTTACAAAAAGTTTAATTTCTGAGGGGTGTTAAAGTAGAACAAAACCTGGGAATTTTACTTCGGGTTTTGTTCTGTGCCCCAATTTGAAATGCCCCAGGAAACAAGAAAAAAAACTCACCTGTCCAGGCTCCAATGGTGCAGGCACTGGCTCTTGTCCAATGAGAGCCGCCTGAAATGACTACGTCATTCGGCAGCCAGTTCTCATTTAATAGAATGGGACGCACACATGCCCTGAATGGCTGGGAATGGAGCATGTAGGGAAGTGGCAGCGCGTGCTCTCCATTGTAAACAATGAGAGCAGTCTGCCGAATGAAGAGGCAGACGGCTCTCATTGGAAAAGAGCCCACACCTAAGCCACTGGAGTGGGTAAAGGTGAGTGTTTATGGGCGCTCTGGAGGTTTCACACAGCGGAGTGAAAAGCCAGAGACCAGCGGGAAATCTTTAAGATTCCAGGCCGGCCGCTGCTGGGTTTTGTTCTGCTTCAGCCCTTTAAATACCGGGCCCGGAACAGGCCCCCTCCCCTGCTTCCGCATTCGCTGCCACTAGCTCTGCCTTTTGCGGATGGGGCATCCCGCTCCCAGTGCCATAGACTTCATTCAGATGCTGGTATTTGGAGGCGGGGACTGTAATCTCTTGCTTCCCCACCCCCCCTTCACTGATCATCGGTATCTGTCATCGAATCGACGAGTGACAGAGCAGCGTGAGACAGCGGATTGGAGGTAAGGAAAGAAAAGTGTTTTTTTTTGTTTTTCTTTTTACAGTTAACACTTTGTGGGCTGGTAAGGAATCCATGATTTTTTTAAATTAACCATTTAAAGTGTGGCTAGTAGTTGTATTTAGTTTGTAGATGTTATAAAGTGCTCTTTTTAGTTTGGGGGGTCTCCTGGGCAGGAACAAGGGGGGGAAGGGGGCTACCGATACATTTGTGGTACAGTTGTAATCGGAAGAAATAGGGCTTTCACATGCAATATGGTTTTCTTGAATAAAATGTTTTTCCTAAATAAACAAAAATTACAACAGCGTAATTTTTAATTTTCTTTTACATTTTTCAAAGCCACTGTAAAAATTACAAACAAGGCATTTCATGTTAAAGCCTAAACTCTGCCGCAAAAAAAAAAAATATAATTTCCTTAAAATTCCTGAAAAAATTGGTTGAAAAATGACCTGTCAACAGAGGGTGACAACATCCCATATAAGCTGGCAGTTAAAGGGTTAAAAGTAGCTCTGTTCGGGGGAGCTTGTGCTTTCACCTTTTTTTTTGTTTGCATACTGATATTTTAGAAAATGTTTTTATTCTGCTTTGTTATGAGCTTTTGTGAGCTCCAATAAGCTGGGTAAACCTATAAAGCTTAACGTGTGTGTGCTTTCAGTGAATATATGGTTTGTGGGGGGTATTCTAAATGTAAAGGGTTGTTTTGGTAGAAAAAGCGCAAGTTGCCCACTTTGATTGCAAAGCTGAAATTTTTAAGTAAAATTACTGTTACACGCATGCTTTACTTTGGAGTGTTTGGCAACTATTCCCTTGACAGTACCTATGCATATTCTGTTCGGGGGACCTTGCTTTTTCAGATTTAACCGTGTTTTTTCTTGTTTGCTTATTGTTTTTTTTTTTAAGGAAAATGTGGCTTTGATTCTGCTTTTTTATTCTATTTTTTTAGTGAAACTCTGTGCAGCCAAATAATTCATTGAGGGATTACTTCCAGAAAACTGTGCCCACGTCAACAAGCCTGGTATGCCTAGAAAGCTTGAGGTGTGTTCTTCCAGAGAATATATGGTTTGTGGGGGTATTTCAAATGTTTTTCTTGAAAAACTTCAAGGTGCGCATAGCATAGTTGTATTTTATCTGAAAAATCTCCTAAAGCGCTGTTTCAGTTTGGTTGAGTCTCCTGGGTAGGAAAGAGTGTCTACCAATACTTTTGTGGTACCACTGTAACTGGGGGAAATGGGGATTTAACACGCAGTATGATTTTTAAAAAAAAACTTTAAAAAAATTTTTTTTTTAATTTCTTTGCACATTTCACCCAAAAATATTGAGAATACACAAAAAGAATTACAAACAAGACAAGTTAAAGCCCAGGCTCCCAAAAAAGCAATATATCATTTCCCTGGGAAATACCACAAAATATAGGAAAAATGTCTGGCAACAGAGGGTGACAAAATCTCATGGTAGGCTGGTACTTAAAGGGTTAATGAGGGATTTCTTTTAATATACAAGCCTCCACTAGGGGGAGCCCCATCCACAAAATCGGGGATTGTTCCGGCTAAGTGTAAAACCAAATCAGTTTGCATCCCTGCCATGCATAAGAGGCATCCTGGTATGCTGCTGGATTCAACTGTTGTTGCTGACAATTAGCCCTTTTTCTGTAGCCCGGACCCCAAATTTTATTTTCTCATGGCCAACTTTGTTTTCTTTTTGTATAGATCCACCTTTCACTGCTACGACAAACAAAGCTGGTAACAGCTACCCTCCCCTGTGCACAAGCATCTGCATGGCCCACACAGTCTGATTAAAAAGAGGTGGAAATAGATCCACTTATGATTGCTGAAAAAGGTGGCTTTGAATAATTAAATTCCAGTGGTTGGGCCACAGGAAAGGGGCTAAATCATGACAACTGCTTTATGCAGCAGCACATCAGGGTAAATCCCTAGTAATCTAACAATAATTTAGTTTTACGCTTGGCCTGGACCATCCCTTTAAACCCCAAAATAGATTGGTAAGGAAACTAAAGGGGGAGGGGGGCTTTTGAAATGGCAAACTGCGCCCAAAGTTGTCCTTTAACTGACTTTTTTTCTTACTTCTGCTGATCACAAGCCGAGGCCTGCAAATCCTCCCCTGCTTGTTGCATGTCAGTGTGAAAACCATGACTAAAGGGTGCTGAGCAGGTGTAAAATGACATCATGGCACAGGATTAGAGCTGAGAGAATATTCATATCCCTGCTCCGTGTTTTGTTTAACCGCTTATAGATAAAGGGACAGTCGCAGTTAAGGTGGAACAAAACCCAGGAATTGGACTTTCCCTGGTTGTGTTCCATGCATGCACCTCTCCTTGGTACAACGGCACATGTGTGGGCTCTCGTCCAATCAGAGCCCTTTTCCATGTTTGGTCCTTTGGTAAGGGGCTCTGATTGCCTTCAGTGGGGAGCATGTGCTGCCATATCCCTGGCAGCTGCACTCCCGCTTCAGCCTATCTGAATGGCTAGAGCGGGAGCGCATGCACGCACGCAGCCGGGGTATGGAGCAGCGCACGCTTCTTATTGAGAACAATTAGACCCCTTTGCTGGAATGCAAACGGCTCTGATTGAACTAGACTGCATGTATGTGCCCTTTTGGGGAAAGTGAGTGTTTATTGGCTCCCTGGGGGGTTTCACATTGGAGCATTCCAAAAGCCAGCCCTGAAATCTTTTAGATTCTAGGGTGGCCGCCGGTGGGTTTTGCTCCACAGACACTGCCCTAGTCTACCAGACTCTAGAGCTGGTGTTCTCCCTCTGTGTGGGCCTTCCAGAATACAGTATAGCAGTATATATGGCCGGGGGTCTTTGTCTTAGGCTGTAATGTAGCTCCAGCAGTGATGAAAGGTAATCCTATACCAAATACGTGGAATGTTGTGCTGTGAAGCAGCAGGTGTACGGGATGCTGTGCGCTCCCCCCTCTCATGCTGGAGATCTGCAGGTGATGGAGGCAACACCTGCCTGAACTTCCAACTACAGTCAGCAGGAGCTGCTCCTCACCTTCCATTCTACAGGTGCTGTAACCCGAGCGACCTGGCCCTCCAGGTAGCACACAGTGCCTGTGGTAGTGTGTGATTGGTGCATGACCCGGGGTCATCCGGCGACCCTGTAACATAAAAGCCTCTGGGCTGTGTGATGATAAGCTGCTTATCTGCTTTCCTGCCGCTTCTCCCTAGACCCTCATCTACTGCAGCTGTTCTGCCGGTAGCAGTGAGCATCTATCTGTATATCTGTGTCATATATATCTGTCCATCCATAGGGATCATATCAGTTTATCAACCCATCCTTGTAGCTATATATCTATATATTTATTTATCTGAACTATAGCTTTGTATCTATCCATGTATCTGTCTGTTACATCTATCAATTTATCTTGTTTCATATCGCTCTATCTGTATCATATCGATCTGTCTATCTATCCATTTATCTATCTGTATTATATATCTCTGTCAATTTATCTATCTATATATCTGTTTCATATCTATTTATTTATCCTAGATTATATCTTTCTATCAATCATTCCATTTATCTTTCTATATTTCTGGATTATATCTATGTATCAATCCATTAATCGATCTGTATCATATATCTGTATCATATCAGTCTGTCTATCCATTTATCCGTCTGTATCATATCTCTTTATGTATCTATTTGTTTCATACCTTTGTCAATCCATTTATCTATCTGTATCATATCGATCTGTCTATTCATTTATTCATCTATATCATATCTCTCTATTTGTTTTATATCTTTATCCATCTACTGTGTATATCTGTATCATATCGATCTGTCTATCCAGTTATCTATCTATATATATATTTGTTTCATATTGGTCTATCTATTTATCTATCTGTATCATAACTCTCTATCACTCTATCTATTTTTATATATCTATATATCTAATTGCTATCTCATGTCTTTCTGTCTGCAATCTATCCATCAGTATTATATCTATTTAGCTGTTTTATGTGTATCTGTCTATCTACCTGTCTATCTACCTGTCTATCTACCTGTCTATCTACCTGTCTATCTACATTCTTTCTATGTTCCATTTTGTGTATTTCTATCTGCATCAATTTGGTTTATATATATATATATATATATATTACATGTTTATCTGTGTATCTATATACCTATATATATTCTATCTGTCTATAGTGATCATTTTGTATCATATCAATCAATATATCTGTATTATACCTATTTTCTATCTGTCTTCATCCATATCTATTTGTGTATTTGTTTCATATCGACCTCTTTATCTGTATCATGTCTATTAATCAATCTACCTGTTTTATCTGTGGTATTTTCTCTATTGATCTATCTATCAGTCTATTCATCCGCTGGTGTGTGTCTTTCTATCTACAGTACATCATGTCTATCTGTGTCATGTTTAATAATCTATCTACCTGTCTATCTGCATCATCTAACTATCTAATATCTACCTGCCTATCTATTTATCTATATCATATCTATTTATGTGTTTCATGTAGCTCTGTCTATCTATATACCTTTCAATATATTCATGTGTATCTGTCTTTTTATCTATTTGTCATATATATTTATCCTTGTATCCTTCTGTGTCATATCTATTTGCATTGCATGTATCTATCTGTATCATATATAACATATGTGCATTAAATCTGTCTGTCTAGATACCTATCTATATACATTATATCTATCCTTTTGTATCATATCTATCTACATTCTATGTGTATTAATCTATATGTATTGTAACTTTCTATCTATGCATCTGAATTAAATCTATCCACTTCTTTCTACTTTTCTCTTTTACGTATATTTGTCTATCTATTTTCCTCCCTCTATGTAATGTATCGGTCTATCTCCCTAGCTATGTATATTTTCTTCGATCTTACTGTATCACACTTTCTCTTCCATTTTACTTCAGGCCATCAGACTTAATTCAGAGACGATTGGGTTAATCTCGACCGAAGGGCGTGGACTGCAAGACAAAGGTGTGGCTCCACTTCCCGGCCTATAACTGTTATAGGCCTGGCTAGAAGACTCAAAATTCGCGCTCCTTTAAGGGGGCGGGGTCAAGCGGGCTTCTTCCGGCGGTTCATGAGGAGTGTTCGCCTCCTCCGACTCGAGGCACGGAAGCTACCTGGCGCTGTGGAAACATTTTCGGCTCAGCATAGCAGCGATCACTGGTGTGCGGCTCCTTTCTTACCCCGCTCGCTGTTTTTTTCAGCCGGGTGAAGCGGCAAGCACCGCTGACATCGCGGTTCTCCTCCGGCCGCTCGCGCTTGAAGCTTTTCGGCCAGGACTAAGCGGCAAGCACCGCTGCCATCGCGTTCTCCTCTGGCCGCTCGCGCTGGAAGATTTTCGCCCGTGACTAACCGGCAAGCACCGCTGACATCACGGTTCTCCTCCGGCCACCTTCAATGGAAGATTTTCGGCCGGGACTAAGCGGCAAGTACCGCTAACATCGCGGTTCTCCTCAGGTCGCTCGCACTGCAATATTTTCGGCTGGGACTAAGCGGCAAGCACCGCTGACATCGCGGTTCTCCTCCGCCCGCCTTCAGTGGAAGATTTTCGGCCAGGTGAAGGACCAAAGTACCGCTGCTTTTGCGGTTCTTTTTGGTAGTGCTTGATGGCTGCATGGCCACTCTCAAGCGGACCTAAATCTTAGGTAGGTCATTCCTAACAATTATGTGTAATAATATGATAATTTTTTTTTCATATATATTAATGTCTTATTTTTTATTTCTTCTTTTGTCTTTTAGATTGTGGGAAAAGACGGCAATATATTGGTGTGGTCCTCTGAGGTCTTAGACTAGTCTTGCGACTATCGGGATCTGTTCATATACTAGGTTTTAGACCCCCTGGGAGGCAATCTAGTATTAATTACCATAACGGAGGCATCTGGGGTAATCAGATCTGGCCGCTTAGCAGATAGATTTACCACATGTCCAGTATGCAAACAGGCACTGGATGAGGATCGCACAGTGTGCAGGCATTGTGCAACGGTGATAGTTGCTGAATATGGAAGACAGATGTCTCCTCCTGCAAGGGTTTTGTCTCCTGTCTCCATGCAATTAGATCCTAAGTCCCCCTCGGCAGCCCAACCTCTGGTCAAGGATGTCCGGCCTAGAGAATCGTTCTGAATCACCGACTCTGCGGGGGAAAAATGAAGCATTTGAATTCCTCTGAATCTGAAGAGGATTTTATTGCTGCCATAATCTCCCAAGAAGATTCCACTGGGGAGGCTTCATCCTGTAGGGACTCGGACTCAGAGTCTTCTAAGCAAGGGGGCTCTCCTTTTAAGGAGCAGATGGATGAGTTAATTGCATCCATTTTGGAAGTTATGGATTTTTCGGGCCCAGCAGTCCCCAAAAAGAAAAAGGGGGACTGGTTTAAGCCGGAAAAACAGAGGACAGTTTTTCCAGTACATACACATTATTCGAAAAATAATTCAAAAGGAATGGCAGAAGCCGGATAGTCTTCCTGCCATTCCTAGAGTCCTAGACGTTATGTATCCTTTCCTTTTGAGGATATTGAGCTATGGTCTTGTGCCCCTGAGGTGGATGCTCCAGTGTCAGCTCTTTCTAAGACTGCAGTTATGCCTCCCTCTGACAGTGTTTCTCCAAAGGATCCAGCGGATAAACGCATAGATCAGTTAGCAGGCCATGCTTATGCTATTGTGGGTTCGACCTTGAGGCCGGCCTGTGCTACATCCATAGTGGCTTTGGCGAGCAGGAGATTGTTAAAACAACTAGACTCCAAGACTTCTTCGGGTCATTCTCTGAGGTCATGCTCCCAGCTGATTCAGATTAGTTTGGATATCAACAAGTATATAATCGCAGCTATGGATGATCTGATGAAGTTAAGTGCCAGAGGGTTGGCTCTGGTGGTGACTTTGAGGCGTGTCTTATGGCTTAAACAATGGTCAGCTGACACAGTCTCTAAGAATTATCTAACCGGACTCCCCTATAAGGGGGGGGGGGGCGTCTGTTTGGGGAGTGCTTAGACGACATGGCTAAGGAGGCTACTGGTGGTAAGTCTACTATTCTGCCACAGAAGCCGAAGTCTAGTACTACTGTCCGCAGGCCTTCTAACCCTCGGCCCTTTCGGGGAGGTAGAGGTGCTGCCTTTCCGGCATACCGAAGAACATTCTGGAATAAATCAAAATCCCAAGTTATGGCAAAAGCAACTTGGCGAAACAAGGCCAAACCTCCTTCAAAGCCCGCTCGGGCATGAAGGGACGCCCCCACCCTTGCAGGTGGGGGGGCGGCTTCTGCAGTTTTCGCACGTTTGGAGGCGCCATGTAACAGATCTTTGAATACAGGAGGTCGTGACCTCAGGTTACAAGATCGAGTTAACAGCCAAACCTCCTCGAAGGTTCTTTCGGTCCGGGGTATCCCGAAATCCACGAAGAGCAGAAGCAATGAGATCTGCAGTCTCTCGCCTGTTAGAGATTGGAGTAGTATGTCCTGTCCCTCCCTTAGAGAGAGGTCAGGGGTTTTACTCAAATCTTTTCATAATTCCCAAGAAGGAAAATTCAGTATGCTCGATATTGGATCTCAAGGGCCTCAACAGATTCGGCCTACTGAGGAGGTTCCGCATGAAACCATTGAAATCCACTGTATTGGCATTTCAGCCAGGAGATTTCATGGCCACAGTGGATATAAAGGATGCATACCTACACATTCCGATTTTTCAAGGTCATCAGAAGTATCTACGATTTGCAGTATCTACGATTTGCAGCTCCAAGGGTATTCACCAAAATATTGGCAGGTCTCATGGCTTATCTGAGAGGTCAGGGGATAAGTATAATACCTTACCTAGATGACCTGTTGATATGGGCCCCATCGTGTCAGGAGGCCCAGACAAATACACAGATGGTTTTGTCGACATTAGAGGAATTCGGTTGGATAGTGAATTATCCAAAATCGAATATCACACCTTCAAGAGTTATGTCTTTTCTGGGAATGTCATTGGACACTTCTCAGGCAAGGGTGTTCCTGCCAGATCAGAAGAGATTGGCACTTCAGGCCAGGGTACAGGGTCTTCTGGCCTGTTCTCACCCAACAATTCGCCAGAGAATGAGTTTGTTGGGCCTGATGGTATCTTGCTTTGAGGCAGTGCCCTTTGCTCAGTTTCACACAAGAACCCTTCAGATGGAATAATCATCACCACAGATGCCAGTTTATCTGGTTGGGGGGGGGGGGGGTCGCAAACAATCCAAGGGCAGTGGAGTCCGAAGGAGAGCAGACTTCCCATAAATATTTTAGAATTGAGAGCAATTCGGTTGTGTCTGAGACATTGGACATACCATCTGAAGGGGCATCCCGTCCGGGTTCAAACAGACAATCGGACAGCAGGGGCATACATCAATCACCAGGCGGACACCACAAGCAGGCAAGCCCTCATGGAAGTGAGATTCTTCATTGGGCAGAGGAACAGGTTCCCTGCATCTCGGCAGTACACATACCGGGAGTGGACAACTTGCAGGCCGATCACCTCAGCAGAAAGGCCCTGCATCAGGGAGAGTGGTCTCTCAGTCAGAGAGTTTTTCAATCCCTATGCATGCACTGGGGGATTCCGGACATAGATCATTTTGCATCACGGCACAATCGGAAGGTGCCAAGTTTTGTGTCCCGGTCCAGGGGGGTAGCAACAGATGCCCTGACTCTTTAGTGGTCAGCGTTCAAGCTTCTTTATGCATTCCCTCCGATTCCACTCCTAGGGCGAGTACTAAAAAAGATAGCTTGCGAGGGAGTCCCAACCATTCTGGTGGCTCCTTGGTGGCCAAGAAGAAGCTGGTTCTCAGACATAGTAAGGATGTCAGAAGGCAACCCGTGGAGGTTACCCGACGATCCAGATCTTCTCACACAGGGGCCTCTAAGGCACCCCAACTCACAAGTTCTGGCTTTGATGGCCTGGCCATTGAATCCTTCATCTTGGCAGAAAATGGTTTTTCTGCCGGAGTCATCCAGACTATGATTCAGGCCAGGAAGAAGTCTTCATCAATGATCTACTATAGAGTTTGGCAAGCATTTATCGCTTGGTGCGAGTCTAAGGGATTCGCTTGTAGAAGTTTTTCTGTTTCCAGAATATTGGAGTTTTAGCAAAAGTGTCTGGATGAAGGTCTTAAATTAAGTACTTTAAAGGGGCAGATATCTGCTTTATCTATTTTTTTTCACAAACCTATAGCTGAAAATAAGTGTATCAGAACCTTTTTTCAGAGAGTCCCTCATGTGCGGCATCCTCGTAAGCCACTTCTACCAGTTTGGGACTTGAATTTAGTCTTATCAGCTCTTCAGGGTCCTCCTTTTGAACCACTGGTAGATGCGTCATTAAGTCTAATGACTCTTAAAGTTATCTTTTTAGTGGCAATAATCTCAGTAAGAAGGGTTTCTGAATTAGCTGCTTTATCAGCTAATCCTCCTTATTTGGTGTTACATAAGGATAAGGCTGTTTTTAGTTTTAATCAGGATTTTCTTCCGAAGGTGGTTTCCCCCTTCCATCTTAATGAAGAGGTGGTTTTACCTTCCTTATGTCCAGCTCCAGTTTCCGTTAAGGAACGAGTGCTTCACTCGCTGGATGTAGTGAGAGCGCTGAGATATTATCTCACTGCAACACAATCTTTCTGCAGGACGGGCACCTTATTTGTCATACCGGAAGGTTCACGGAAAGGTCTTCCGCCAGCTAAGTCTACCATCAGCCGATGGATCAGGCAATCGGTGGTAAGAGCCTATGTGGCCAAGGGGAAGGATCCTCCCTTTAAAATTACGGCTCATTCAACAAGAGCTATTGGAGCTTCTTGGGCTTTTCAGCATCAGGCTTCAGTAGAACAAGTATGCAAGGTCGCTACTTGGTCTTCAGTTCATACCTTTACCAAGTTCTATAAGGTGGATGTTAGAGCCTCGGCGGATGCCGCTTTTGGTAGAAAAGTCTTACAGACTGTAGTGAGTTAAGGTCCTGTAAGGTCTTATTCCTGAGAAAAAGGAATATGTTTATTAGGGATCCCACCCTGAAGTAAGGGTAATGCTTTTGGAGATCCCAATTGTCTCTGAATTAAGTCTGATGGCCTGAAGTAAAATGGAAGAGAAAAGAGATTTCTGTGAGTACTCACCTGTAGAATTAATTTCTCTTCCAATATTACTTCAGGACATCAGACCCTCCCTATCTGCTAGGTGGCTATATCCATGCCTTCGATGCCTATTCTTGGTGAGGATGTAAATACGTAAATAAGGTGCACAGTCCTTAGTGTGATCAGCATTAAAAAAAAAAAAAAAATCTAAAGAGAGAAAGGAGTCTTGGCTCCAGCCTTTTGTCTCCAACAGGAGATAGAGGGGCGTCTCCCGGGCGGCTGTTCTACTGCTTTTTAATAAAACTGGAGTGGAAGAAGTCAGCCAGGAAGTTATAGGCCCCGGAAGTGGAGCCACACCTTTGTCTTGCAGTCCATCCCCTTAGGTTGAGATTAACCCAATCGTCTCTGAATTAAGTCTGATGTCCTGAAGTAATAATGGAAGAGAAATTAATTCTACAGGTGAGTACTCACAGAATTCTCTTTTTTCATTCATACTTTTCCCCCCTCATTTCTTATCCATCATCCTATTTGCTCTCTTTGTTTCTGTTATTTCCAGTCTTGCATTAAATCCTTTTCCTCTTTTGTTGACCCCCCTCTTCCAGTTTGCTTGCACCACCTCTATTTATGTCTTCCTCTTTTTATTATCTTGCTTTAATATCTGTTTTATTCATGAGCCTATATCTTTTTATATCCCAAGCTCTTTTGGCCCAGCGGCATGTCTATGCTTTGCTGCAATCCATGCATCTATCATAAACCTAAGGCACCTTGTGCTCCCCCCCCCCCCCCCCCGTCACTATGCAGAGCCTGAACCCTGTTTGAAATTAGCCCTGTTTGAGAGAAAATGAAGGAAAGAAAGAAAGAGCTGTATGGGGGAGAGGAAGGAACAAAAATATAGGAGAGAAGGAAATAAAAAGATGTGAGGATTAAAGAAGGAAAACCTGAAGTGATGAAAGGAAGGAAGGGTGAAAAAAGGGGGAAAAGAAGAAAAAGAGAAGATAGGGAAGGAAGGGTGAAGGAAAATATAGAAAAAATAAAGGAAAGAGAAGCAAGATTGGAAGGAAAGTAGGAAAGAAAGAAGCAAGTGAAGGAGGAGGTAAAGAAGGAAAGGAGAAAGGGAAGGGAGAAAAGAAGTAAAGAGGGAAAGCATGAAGTAAGGAAGCAAAAGCTGAAAAGAAAGAGAAGCAAGAATAGAAGAAAAGTATAAAAGAAAGAAGGAGAACCCCTCCAGAAGCTGTGGGCACACGGCGGAGCGCGGGGACAGCATCCTCGTCAACCTGGATCCCTGACCTGTTTGATTGCTGACTGGGCGGTAGCTATATCACAATGCAGACCTCTAAACAATAGATCGTTCTTTCCCTCCCCATCTCCCTCCTAATTTGGTTTCTTACTGTTCGCTCCCTTACCTGGGTTTTTCATTTATAGCTATGGTTAGCGCATAATTTATCTGCCCTTGCATTTTGAACAGATTATTTATTGCTGTGGGTTGCACATAAATTATTGCTTAGATTATTTATATACAGCACTTTAATTATAAAAATAGATCAATTGTATGGCACTTTAGTAGTATATATATATTTAATATTTTGCAAACTTTTTTTGTAAAAAAAATATTTAATGTATGATTTTGCCCTTAGTTTAGTGGGGATTGTAATTCAGCACTTAGCACTTTATATTGGCACTTTCTTAACAAAACCTTTTTTTTTTTTTGAGGGCAGATTGAACTTGCACTATTGTAAATATTAGCATTGCTTATATGATATATTGTGGGGAGAGTTTAGATGTCACAATAAGATCGCCCAAGATATTATACCTATTATGTTATGTAGATAATAATTGGATTCCAGGGTAGACAGGTTTTTCATGTTGATTTTAAAGTGTTTGTTTTGTCAGAATGTTTTTAGATGTGTCTTTGGCTCTAACAGTTATCTAATTAATAAAATACATTTATTTTTAGGTTGTAGCGCCCTGTGATTTAGTTCCAGTTTGTGTTTTGTTGATAAGTTACTGTTTTGGAACTATTGGAGCACACCCTATTGCTTTATTAGTTTTGTGGTGCTGATCCCTTGTGTTGAAGTGTTATAAAAGAAAGAGAAGGAAAGAAAGAAAGGGAAGGGAGGAAAGAAAAAGTAAAGTAGCAATAAAAGAAAAAAAGAAAGCGAGAAGCAAGGAAAGAAAAAAAGAAAGGGAGAAGAGAGAGAAAAGAAAACGAGAAAAGAAAGGGCAGGAAGGAAAGCGAGAATGGAGGGAGGAAGGAATGTAGCCCCTGCAGCTCTATTCTGTTTAGGCACTTACCAAGGCTCAAGTGAAGTTATTTGACTTGGAGTCACATGTTTCTATGATGTTTTAATGAGGCTGCTAGATGTGCCTCTGGTGCCTTGTTAGGGGTTAACAGCATCTATTATTTTTTGGAGAAGAAGCAGAGCACCCATCAGCGTCATCCCCCTCTTGCTACCGCCTGCCAATCTTTTATTATTCCTTATATCCCTTTGTCTCCATCTCACCGTTCTTCATGTGCCTTTATAATTTGCACCTTATGACTCTTGCCTGCTTTGTTCCGCTCTCCGGTATCTGCGTGCTCCACCCTTCCTTTTTCATGTTTCCCATTACCCCTGCCAGCCTGGTTTCCTCTGTTCCACACTCACCTGCCTCTCCCCTCCTCTGTCTCAAATGCCCTCACTTACTGATGAGATTTCCTCTCCGGGCTGGGCTGGGTATGCTGGGAATCTTGCCATAGAAGCGCCTTACTAGGACCAAGACCAGTGCTTCCATGCTGGCAGACCGTTCGCCTCTCCTTCCAAAGGGCACTAGCACAACACCGAATAGTTTGACACTTATCAGCACTATGGGTGACATGCGTTTCGTGAGCTTGGATGTCACCACTATTACAGCATCACCCTATTCCCAAAGTCATCTGGGCACATTCATATGAACATTTTCAAGGGCATGTCAACCAGTTTTCCCAAGACTGCCCCTATGTTTAATGTGGAAGTCTCCGTGCCCCCCCCCCTTGGTACTGAGGGGGGGGCGTAAAGGTTAAAATTAACGCCTTAGCTTGCTCAGGATCCTGTGTGGTTTACCTGGCTATCCACCATCTTGGATCTGCTACATAGAGCGGCTTCCCCCACACAGTCCTGTCGGCTCATTAAAGTGGGTGGGTGAGCAGGGGAAGCGGCTCTGTGCACAGTCCATGCGGCAGCCAACGGAGCGCCAGAGTCTTTGCTAAATCCAGGACGGGGTAATGAGTCTTTCAATTGTAACACCCCACCCTGTGTAAGGGCCAGGAGCGGGTGGCAGGGCAGAGGGTTTAACCGGCTACTGGTCTGTGGAGAAGGGAGAAAAAAATAGACTAAATAGAAAAAGAAAGGAGAGGTGGGAATAGAAATAGAAATTATGGAAAGAATGTCAAATGGAAACCAGGAATTTGGCGGGAAAGAGAATGGAAGAGAGGATGAGGAGAGGTAAGAGAGAAGGTTTGAGGGAATGTGAAAAAATGGAAAAAAGTAGGTGAGAATGTAAAAAAAAAAGAGGAATGTGGGTGAAAAAGAGGAGTAGGGGGAAGGAATGTGGAAGAAGTGACAATTGAGGAAATGTGGAAAGAGAGAGAAGGATGACAATGTAGAAAGTAGGGAAGGCAATAGGGAATGTGGGGAAAATGAGGAAAGATGGAGGGAATGTGAAAAAGGGGAAAAAGTTCAGAATGGTGAAGGGAATGTGTGAGCTAGGAAAAAAAAGAATGTGAAAAGAAAGGGACAGAGGTAAATTGGGGAAAATTAAAAAAAACAATGGAAGAAATGCCAAGAAGAAAAAAGAAACCAGGAATGTGGGGGAAAAAAGAGAGGACGAGTGGAGGAGGGAATCTCGGAAAGCGAGAAGGTTGGAAGGAATGTGAAAAAAAGAAAAAGGAGGGAATGCAGAAAATAGTAAAAAGTAGATGAGAATATAAATAAGAAGGAATGTCGGGGGGGGGGGGGGGAATAGAAAGAGAAGTAGGAGGAGGAATATGAAAGAAATGATAATTGAGGGAATGTGAAAAGAGAAGAGAAGGCAAGAGGGGATGTGGGAAAATAGAGAAAGATGGAGAGTTTGTGAAAAAGGGAAAAGGAGTTGGGAATGAGTAAAAAAGAGAATGGTGGAGGGAATGTGCAAGCTAGGAAAAAAATAGAATGTGAAAAAGAGAGGGAAGTTGGGGGAAAAAAACAATGGAAGGATGGCAAAAATAAAACCAGGAATGAGGGGAGACAGTATGGGAAAAAAGAGGAGGGAATCTAGGAAAGAGAGAAGGTTGAAAGGAGTGTGAAAGAAAAGACATAGGAGGGACTGTGGAAAATTAGAAAAAAAGGAGATGAGAATGTAAGAAAGGGGAGTGAGGAAGAAAGAGAAGTAGGAGGAAAGAAGGTGAAAAAAAGTGATGATTGAGGGAATATGAAAAGAAAAGAGAAGGCAAGAAGGGGTGTGGGAAAATAGAGAAAGATGGAGGCAGTGGGGAAAGGGGAAAAAGGTTGGGAATGTGAAAGCTATGAAAAAAGGGGGAATGTGAAAAAGAAAGGGACAGAGGCGGTAGATAAATAGGCAAAGTGTATTAGATAGGAAAGCGAGATGGAAACCTATCTTCTTTATCAATGTCGCAGGTGTTGAGAGTAGGATTCTGGGCAGAACTGCTGAGCCAGCTGAGAGCTCGACCCAAAAGGGTGTCTGACTAGTGAACCAATGCCCCCTAACAGAGGGATCAGGTTGGCACCCTGTACGAACACAGTTTTTGTACCCCAAAGGGCAGCCATGGTTAACTTTACCCCTACCCATCACTCATATACTCTTAGGACCCAAAACAGTCTCCCATGCTAACTGTCCAGGTTAAATGTAAAAACAAATCCGTGTTTACTTACCTGCGATTCAGAGGACTCATCCTGATGTGCTGTTGAGATTAAGCCTCTAGGTATTTATTTTTTTAGCATTGAAAATTGCATCAGGCCATGTGGGACACACCAATGCTTGTGTGTGCAGGGAAGTAATAGCTGCTCCTTGCTTTTTTGCTTGTCTGTATTTTCCCTCTTTCTTTGTATAAGTCCACCTCTTAAACCGGAACAACACCCACAAAGTACATTTTGTGCTTCTGGATAGTGCACCTATGCTATCCAGATTGCTGCCATTAAAGCAGATGTTAATGCATTTCTGGGCCCCCTGCCCAAGCAGCCAGACGCTGTTTTTCCACAACCAAACCCACACCCTGCGGCTGGCCAAATCCCCAACATGCTGTTTGGGGGTGCGCACGGCCACAGAGAAGCTGGGGATGCGGCCGCTGACGGAGAGTACCCTGCCCCTGGTTTGAGGGACCCACCGGGATCAAATAAGATTCCAGGGCCTGGCCGTGAGAGTTTTGACCTGCTTCAAAACAATTCTCACCTTTTTAATTTAGTTCATATTTCTTATTAAAGTAAGAAATGTAAAGAAAACAAAAATGATGAGAATTTTTCTTTACTGGCTCAACATTTACTGTAAAGAGAAAAAAATGGTGGCTATGAATGATTAAAATCCAGGGGCTGGATCTGGAACAGCTTTATTTAACAGCACAGCGGGATGAAGCTTCTGCATAGCAGGCAGGCAGACAATGGCCTGGACAATCCCTTTAAAGGGACATTCCAGTTCAATGATGCTGCTCTGTGCTCTATCCATGCTGGCTGTGTGGAGCTGCATCTTTCATTCAGCCATCATTCATTTATATTACTCACTGACTTCCAGTGAACTCTGTCTCCTCTGCAGAGCTTCTGCACCATCAGATGACTCGTACATATATGTTACTATATGACGGCCCCTTCAGAAGTCAGTTTCTTTAGGGGACCCTGAAAAACGAGTCAGCAAAAGGAAGCAAGTTCTACTGGGTTTATCAGGGAATGCAAATGCTGGTGGATGAAAGATGCCGTCCCTGACAGCCAACATGGGGGGATCATTTAACCCTTTGTGTAGAATGTCCCTTTAAAGTCCTTGTGTAGTCTTTGCTTAAAAGAAGGAGGAGATACTTACCTCTTCTCCCCTGCCGAGATCTAGTAGAGAGGAAGCGTGCGGAGGCCCGCCGTCTTCTCATGAACTTCTGAACGGAGCGCGTCCCCAAGGAATCCCTGGGACGCACATGCATACCCTGGGACTGGACCTTGCCAGAGCAGTTCCGGCTAAGAAGTGTTTTTTTTTCTTTTAAAGCAGTTCCCTCACCCAGCCAATCGCTGCTATTCTGGTGCTCTGACACTCACCGGAACACCTGGTACCAGTCCTGCGCCGCCAACGATTGCTCGCTTCCATTCAGTGCCCGTGCCACAGGCTCTATGGCATTCCCAACAATGGAGGGGGGCATGCCATAGTTTTTGTGACAATGGCCCGGGGTGGTCGCGCAGGACTGGGATCAGACGTTCCAGAAAAGCCGTGATCATAATTTTTTCCCAGAGAATGACTCTAAATTAGACCAAAACTCAGTCGGCGGCCCTGGAATTGATAAAATTGCAGCGCTGCCTGATTCCCTCTCTACTCGGGGCAAACGAATCAGGGTGCTCTGAAAATTCTTGATCCAACGGCAACGCCAAGTCAGGCCTGCCGTAAGCTACACCTCTAGCCAGGCACACACCAGGCATGGTGAATGGCTAGTGCAGGCATGTACCCTGTTCCCTTAGACTGTTTCTCAATGTACCCCAGGGAGTACTCGGCAGTGTTTCAGGGCAAACCTTCAGGGGGGTGTATGACTGGTCTGGTATATTATTTTACAAGTGAAACCTAATTAGAGCCTATCTTATATGTTTCCCCCACCTTGTACATACAGATTGCCCACAATAAAAATCATCCTACCTGCATCTACTGCATTTTCTGAGCCTTTAAACATTCAAGATGGCGGCCCGTGGAGTCTCAGGCTGCCTGCAGACAGGAAGTGTCTTCTGACTGTGCTGCTCTGCATTCTGGGATTGCTGTCCTTTTTCTGAAACCAGCTCTGCTCTGTCTGAGCAAAGCACAGCTATAACCCACCGCTCCTGTACATTTGCCCCCCTTTCCTCTCCTCAGTATGTGATTCTTCTGAGGCAAGATAAGGCTGCCCGTATCCTAGAGTCCTGAACAGAGTTGAAGCCCAGTGGGGGAAAGAATACTATGTAAATGGCTAAAAACTTAAATGTTATTAGTTTTAGATGCTATGGAATAGTTTTTTAAAGGTTTGGGCTTTTCATTAAATTATGCTGAAGGTCCGGTTTAATAGTGTCACAAGGCCTATGGCCTACTTATTTTGGTACTATTTATAAGTAATAACCCACTTTGGGGCAACTTCTTGTCGCTAGGGGTACATGGCCTAAAAAGGTTGAGAACCACAGCCTTAGGCGATTCCTAGACAAAATTGCAGAGCACACTGATTGGACGAGATCCAGTGCATGCGCCGTAGGACCTAGGAAAGGTGATTTGTACTGGGTGACCTAGAGGGAGACGTCCCAAATCTCAGTTCCTCAGGGGCAAGGATCAAAACCCAGGACAGGTTTTGGTCTAGTTTAAGCCCGCCGTGTATTGTCCCTTTAAACTGATGGCCGTATGCGCACCAGCCCTCATCCCGCTTCCTGTCTTTGTAAAAAGTTTACAGCACATACGATGAGGGCACTTTATTAATAAACATTAATAATAATAATACCGTATTATATAAACTCCCCAGTACCACAGAAGAATATTTGTTTCTCATCTTTTGAGCCCCGACTCACTGGCTGACAGTAACAATATCACCACCCCACACACACAGCTACATTAACACTTCAGATGACACAGTTACACTTTGCCAGTCCCCTGCCCCATGCAGAACTTGCTTTGCACGCCTACACCGCTGCTCGCATACACGCTCTCCTTTCGTTCTGACACTGTGACATTCTCACACGCACAGAGGCACCCAGTCTCACGTTTGTAGCCCGTACACACACACACACACACACACACACACACACACACACACACACACACACACACTTACACTTACTTCTTGCTCCGTCATGCTTTCTTAATTCTAATCCTCCTCGTCTCTCATTCTGCAGTGGATTGTTCCCAACGCGTGCCAGCGCTGAATCGTCAGCTCAGCGGATCAGGTCAACGACTTTTTCATTTCTTAAACCTGCTTAAAAAGGAGGATGGGGAAGTTTGAGGTGGTGGAGGGGGCAGAAGTCTGTTGGTTTTACGTGCAGTGAGTTTAGAAAGTGTGTTCTGAAGCCAGGCGCAGCAGCTATCTGGTACCAGAAAAGGACGTTGTGGGTTTGGGGTTATGTAAAGTTTTTATTTCGAAATGTGTGAGCTTCTGAACCTGTAGCGTGCAACACAAAAGCGTGAGCTCCTCTCTGCGGTGTGACTCTTCTCATCCAGGAGACAAAAGCACAAATCATTTGGCTTTTTCAAAGTAAACCCCGTGCTTTTGCTGCTCTGGTAAAGGGATTTGAAGTTCCCATCGCAAGCGCAGAGTAATCTGTTTAGGTACTATTTCATTTGCTTGCTTCTTTGTTGTTAGTTAGATCCTTTTGCACTTGTGCTGTACTAAGAACATAAATGTATCCACATCGCTCTTTGCTGGTCAATGGAGGTGTATCGCAAAATAGTGTAATATTGAAATTCCACATAAACACGATATTGAGAGGAAGGGGGTCACTTATACACCTGAACTGAATAAAACTCCCGCCAAGTCTGTGGTTTCTTCTGATAAGAATAAAATTCAGGGGTGAAAGGTTTGTATGTATCGGGGGGGCAGAAACTGTCACACCGATTTCCTCTTCCATTAAAAGAAACAAGCGTGGCTGGATATTTATTGATGCTGGGTGTATAAGTGAACCCCTCCTCCTACAGTACATTTATATGGATTTTTGTCATTGGCCGTTTTTTTTGCTCCTTTAAAGCAGCTCACAATCCAATGTCCCCCGCATTCATACTCTCTGCTGACACCCCATTCCAGTTAACTTGGTAGTTGTATGAGGAGATGGGAGCATGCAAAGTAATTTCCCTTAGATTACTGGAGGAAACAGAGCACCCACTGATCCAGGGTAGGAGGCAGTGGCATAACTGAATGTTATGGGGCCCTGGTGCGAATGTTAAATGGGGCCCTTTGAAGGCTCGTGCAGTAAACCTCTGTCTTTTGGTTCAGTTGCATGCAGCTAGACAACTAAAGACTAAAACCGCAGATACAAATGCTTCCTTTCCCAAATGAGCACAAATATGGTAAATAAGGTGTAGGAGCAACAATAATGGGTGACCTCCTGACCCCCGGTGCAGTCGCAGCCACTATAGTATGGAAGGGACTCATATTGCTGTCCAGCAGCCTGTTGCTGCAAGGCAAGAGTGCTAACTACTTTGCTATTGCGCTTCTGCTAATTTCTATAGAACCCTTTACATTCATCTCCCAACGTCCTCTAATCTAATAAGCTACCACTGACTTAACATTTTACATTGTCTGAGGAAGCCGCGTGACACAGGAAGAACATACAAACTCCATACAGATAGTGTCTAAGGTGTGGGTCTGAGGCTAGAATGCTAATATACAAGCCAACTTGTTTTCAGCTGTTTCAAAGGGTGACATGCCGACAAAAAGTTTTACACTGTGCACTTTATTTGAAGCTTTAAAGGGGAATTCCAGGTAAAGGGTTAGACTTCTTAAGAGTCATTAGGGTCACTGTAAAGGGACTGTAAGCCAAATGGCAATAATAAAGCAGCAAACAGCTCAGCTGATGCCTGTCCCATGTGCCTCACAGGGTAGAACCTGAGGCAGTTATCACCCCTAACATTTTAATTTCTCCAGGACCACAAAAAAGTGGTCTAACTGTTCCTTTGCTCATTGTGAGCAAGCCTGGAAAGTCCATGTTCACACAACTGTTTCTGACCACAGCAGCACATGCGCATGGCTCGTAAAGCTGCGCCATGACATGTCCTACAAAGCTTGGCCAAGTCCCAGAAACAGAAGGGAAGAAGATGACTTTGCTTAGAATGCAAAAAGTCATGTAAAATTGTTATCAGCTTTAAGGAAAAATATATATTCTAAGTGTGCCATACACTCCACTTCGGTCTTCATGACATCTGGGTAATCTCCAGTAGAGGGCGAACTTCTGCAGAGATGAATATGCAAAAAAGAGAGCCCCTCCCGGTCCATATATACCAGGGACCTCCCACCAATTCCCCAGTTTCTTCTCTGCAGAGAAGGCGACAAGACAGAAGATGAAGACTTCTTTACTTACAGGTAAGCCGTGCTCGCGCCCGGCCTTCTATTATCCCTATTACTGCCAGGACCATTGCCCTATATTGAGCCTCCCAGCTTAGGCTGCGGGTCCTGGTGAAGGTAGGAGCACCCTATGGGTGCAGCAGGAGCACTGCTCCACCGTGAGACCTCACTATGGGGTAGGCGGTTTCCAGGTTTCTTGGTGATCCTGGTGTGGGATGCCCCGTCCCATTAGGCTTATGGCCGGCTCCTGGCAGGATTCCCCCCTTCCGGGTCCCTTATTCCCCTCCTCAGGCACAAGGCTGCGTGGGGGCCATCTTCTCTGGCAGGCCGCTTTGCACATCGGGATGGTAAGGGCCTGATGGCCATCTCCTTAGTTTGTGTGTGTGTGGGGGCCCCTATTTAGCGGCCCCCACTGGTCTCATACATGTGTGTGTGTGCTTGTGCCTTAATCGCACTGTTTGGCTGGGATATATATATATATATATATATATATATATATATATATATATATATTTATATATATTTACACCTATATATATTTCCATTTGTGTGGCTGCAAGATCAAATGCTGTGGTTTTTTACATGTTGGTTATGACCATTTTTACACAGCTCTGCTCTTATGTTGCTTATTGTGTGTGTTACAGGTTGCCCTGTATATGTGTATATTAAGGGGTCCCTCCTGGTCCTGGGGTCCCTAGTTAAAAAATTGTCCACCCAAAAATCCTCCCACCGGGACTTTTAAGGGGCATCCCGGGTTGCTTATGCGTAATTCCCTGCGGTCTTGCGACTGACCACAAAAATTCACCATATGGAGGCTCCGCAGGATACTAGGCCCGGGATCCCTTTGGGACAATCCGGGCCATGTGTGGGGTGCGGGGTATCCCTTACGGGGGAGAATGTGCTGATCTGTATACCATGCGCACAAAAGGTCATAACGCGGCAGTCTGGTACCCAGCCTTCTGGGTCGGCTCCTCCCGCTTCATCGCCTTCCCTTCCCCACCTGATCCGTACCCCAAGTGACAATGGTACCAGTGGGGAGTCGCTTTCTCATGTTTGGGCTCGGTTGGCCAGCATCGAGAAAATGATTGCTAGCACGGTGGGCAAGAAGGCCCAGGCTAAAAAGAGACATTTGTCGTCGGCCCAGCCATTGTGGGATATTGACGACGAGTCCGCTGATTTGTCCGATTATTCCCCGTTAGAGGAGGGGGAATTGTATCAGGATTCGGAGGCTGACTATGTTCAGCCTGGGAATTCCAATGTCGGCCAGGCGCCGGGAGATGCCGTAGATACGGCCACTGTTTTGTCACATTTATTGGAGGTGTTGGATATTGAACCGCCTGAGGCACCCCCTCTTAAGAAGGGGGAATTTTTTGGGGCCTGCAAGCCCCGTCTGGAATTCCCTACCCAGAGTAATTTTGATGCGCTGATCCTTAGAGAATGGGAGAGGCCCAGTCGGCTTCCTGGTGTGCCTCAGTGCCTTCCGGTGGAGGCGGTCATGCGCTGGTCTTCTCTTCCCGAGGTCGACGCGCCTGTTTTAGGTTTGACCAACTCTTCTGTGCTGAAAACCCCTGACGCCACCTCCCTTAAGGATGGCGAGGATAAGCTCCTTGATCAGATGGCGTGTCACGCATTTGCCAACATGGGCTCGGCCCTGGGGCCTGTTAGTGCATCTGCCCTGGTGTCGCTTTCTACCAGGTCTCTTATCAGGGACTGGCTGAATAACGCTCAGTTTGATCCAGCTGGCGCTGTGTTCGCTATACTTTAAGAAGTGCGAATTGTTCATGGATTTTGCCATGGCTGCGATGGAGGACTCCATTGTCGTGTGTAGTAGGACGTCAGCCTTACTGGTGGCCATGCACAGATTGGTCTGGCCCCGTCAGTGGACAGTGGACGTTGGAGCCAAGAAGTCGCTTACAGCTCTCCCCTTCTTGGGTGCGCGGCTGTTTGGAGATACATTGGATGCTGTTGCTAAAGGAGGTAAGTTACCTCAGCGGAGGAAACAGCGCCGCCCCTCTCGGGGGGCGGGCTCGTTCACTCCTTCCTTTCGAGGGGCCAGAGCGTCTAGGGGTCTGGCCTTCTCAGGTGTCAGGGGCTCGTCCTGGAACCGAGGCAGAGGTCGGGCACATCCCACGGCTGCCTGGGGTTCGAAGCCCAAGCCTGCCGTTAAACCAGCTCAGCAATGAAGGGGGGCCCTCACCCGCAAGGGTGGGGGGACGGCTGTGGCTCTTCTTCCAGGTCTGGGCCCGGGAGGCCACAGACAATTGGATCTTGGAAGTGGTCTCCTCTGGGTACAAACTGGAGTTCTAGTACTGGCTGCCCCCAAGATTCTTAAGGTCTCGGGTGCCCTCGGACCCTCAGGCTGCACAGGGGCTCCTGTTAGCAGTAAAAAAACCTTCTGGACATTGTGGTTATATGCCCGGTGCCTCTGTTGGAGAGAGGCAGGGGTCTCTACTCCAACCTTTTCACGGTTCCCAAAAAGGAGGGTTCGGTGAGACCCATTCTAGATCTCAAGGTTCTCAACAGGTTTATCAGAGCCAAAAAGTTCCGCATGGAGACTCTGCGCTCGGCTATCAATTCCCTTCGCCAAGGGGATTTTATGACATCCATAGACATCAAGAATGCATATCTGCATGTTCCGATTTTTCAGGCACATCAGAGATTCCTCCGGTTTGCGGTGGAGGATCAACATTATCAATTTGTAGCTCTTCCCTTCGGTCTGACCTCGGCACCGAGGGTCTTCACCAAGGTTTTGCCGGGCGTAATGGCTCTGCTCAGATCTCAGGGCATTCGCATTGTGCCTTATCTGGACGATCTGTAGATTTCAGCGTCTTCCCTTCATCAGGCGGAACTTCGGTTCCGAAGGTTCGGGTGGGTGATCAACCGCACCAAGTCTTCTCTCTCCCCGTCTCGTGTGATTTCATTTCTGGGCATGAATCTGGATACCAGTCGGGCCAGAGTGTTTCTGCCCCAGACCAAGGTGCAGGGGATTCAGGGCCTGAACCGTCTTCTTCTGGCCAGTCCTTGTCCCTCTATCCGACAGGGGATGAAACTGGTGGGCCTGACGGTGTCCTCCTTCGAGGCGGTGCCGTTTGCACAATTCCACAGGAGATCTCTTCAACTTCTCCTATTGACATATTGGGACAGGTGCCCGCAGTCATTGGATCAACCTTTCAGGATGTCTCCCAGGGTTCGGCAGTCCTTTCGGTGGTGGCTGGACTCGAGCAATCTGGTGAAGGGCAGATCCTTTCTGGTCCCTTGTTGGGAGACGGTTACCACGGATGCCAGCCTGTCGGGCTGGGGGGTTATTGGAAGAGTCATCAGTTCAGCGGGGTGTGGGGTCCCCAGGAGGCTCACACCCCCATCAATGTATTGGAGCTCAGAGCCATTCAACTGGTTCTGGCTCGGCTGACCCCACATTTACGGGGTCTTCCGGTGCAGGTTCGTTCAGACAACCGAACGGTAGTGGCTTACATAAATCACCAAGGAGGGACTCGCAGGAGTGCCCTCAGTGAAGTCTCTCTGATCCTGCACTGGGTGGAGAGCAATGTTCCTTGCCTTTCGGCAGTCTACATTCCGGGAGTGGAGAATACAGAGGCGGATTCCCTGAGCAGGGGATCCTCTCACCACGGAGAGTGGTCTCTCAACCCCGAGGTTTTTCTGGATCTTTGCCGCAAGTGGGGGACTCCGGAGGTGGATCTCTTTGCCTCGAGGCACAATCACAAGCTTCAGGCCTTTGTGTCTCTTTCTCAGGATCCCTCGTCTCTGGCAGTGGATGCCTTGTCACTGGCTTGGAAGGACCTGGGTTTTCTGTACCTGTTTCCACCTGTCTCCATGCTGGGCAAGGTAGTTCGCAAACTGGTTCTAGAAGGGGCACCAGTGATTCTGGTGGCCAAGAAGGGTCTAGTACGCAGACGTTGTAAGGATGGCCGTGCACCAGTACCGGCTTCCTTTGTTGCCGGACCTGCTATCTCAGGGTCATCTACTTTTACCCCAATTTACAAACGCTGGCTTTGACGGCTTGGCTGCTGAAACCTTCATCTTGAAAGTGGTTTGTCTGAGGCTGTTGTTCAGACCCTGATCAGGGCTAGGAAGCGGTCCTCTTCTGGCATTTTTTATAGGACTTAGAGGTCCTATATTGATTGGTGTGAGGCTAGGGCCTTGCCTTGCAGGGTTTTTTCTATACCCAGGATTTTGGAGTTTCTTCAGCATAATCTGGATCTTGGGTTCCAGCTTAGTACTTTGAAAGGACAGGTTTCTGCTCTGTCGGTTTTCTTCCAGAGGTCTTTTGCTTTACACCCGCTGGTTAAGACTTTTTTCCAAGGGGTCGCGCATGTGCGGCCCCCTCGGAAGGCTGTAATCCCTGTGTGGGATTTGAATTTGGTTCTTTCGGCTCTGCAGGGTCCTTCTTTTGAGCCATTACAGGATATTGCTCTTTCGGTTCTCACTCAGAAGGTTGCCTTCTTGGTGGCTATTACCTCTGTTCGGCGTGTCTCTGAGTTGGTGGCCCTGTCGATTCAGGCCCCTTACTTTGAGAGACACCAGGATAAGGTGGTTTTTCGTTTTAAGCCAGATTTTCTTCCTAAGGTGGTGTCTGCTTTCCACCTCAATCAGGACATTGTTCTCCCTTCCTTGTGTCCTAAGCCTAACAATGACAAGGAGAGGGTTCTGCACAATTTGGATGTTGTTCGCTGTGTGAAGGACTATTTGGTGTCTACTTCTTCCTTCCACAAGACGGATGCTTTTTTCGTGGTGCCCTGTGGGCCCAGGAAAGGTTTGGCGCCTGCCAAGTCTACCATTAGCAAATGGATTTGTCAGGCCATTGTTGGGGCCTATTCTGCTAAGGGGAGGACTCCCCCTTTTAGGGTCACTGCGCACTCTACTCGTGCTGTTGGTGCATCCTGGGCTTTTCAGCACCAGGCTTCTGTTGAACAAGTTTGTAAGGCTGCTACTTGGTCTTCCGTTCATACTTTTTCCAAGTTTTACAAGGTTGATGTGCGGGCTTCAGCGGATGCTGTTTTTGGCCGCAAGGTTCTGCAAGCTGCAGTGGTTTGAGTTGGTACATTCTTTACTGTTTCTGGTTCCCACCCATGACGGACACTGCTATTGAATGTCCCAGATGTCATGAAGACCGAAGTGGAGTGTATGGCACACTTAGAATAATACCGTTTTGTGAGTACTCACCTTTAAAACGGGTATTATGAGTGTGCCATACACTCCACTTCGCCCCACCCTTTTTTTCAGGTATTCTGGGGCTTTTATATGGTGAACCATTGGTTTTGATTGTTAAGGTTATATTTGGTTCTTCCTGGTCCCTTTACTGCTTTTATACACTGGGGAATTGGTGGGAGGTCCCAGGTATATATGGACCAGGAGGGGCTTTTTTGCATATTCATCTCTGCAGAAGTTCGCCCTCTACTGGAGAATACCCAGATGTCATGAAGATCGAAGTGGAGTGTATGGCACACTCATAATACCCGTTTTAAAGGTGAGTACTCACAAAACAGTATTTCTACAAACAAAGTACATTATAATAGTAATGGCTGGTTTATCAATTCACAAATTTCCACTGGTGAATAGTAAAATACCACCATCGGCAGCAGCAGACATCCATGTGGAGTTCCTTCATGACCACTCAATTTGGAGGGTGACACTACATTGTTGGCAATTGTAGGGCAAGCTGAAGCACCTGGGTGACCAGATAAAAGAGAGGATGGGGCTTTGACATCTTCTGCAACAGATAAAGTGCTGTTTGCCTGGTCTTAGCTTCACCTCCACTTTATGGCCAGGCTGCGCTCAGCCCTTGGAGCATTAAACACAGCTCCCTCTCTTCTTTTTAGCAAGCTTTAGCCTATACATTTTAGCACCTGCAGAACCTGTCAAAGCTCCATCCTCTCATTTTCAGACCAGCCTTAGTCCAGACACCTCCACTCCCATTTCCACTTTCTGGCCAGCCTTAGTCCAGAAACTTTCACTCCCAACTCTACTTTCTGGCCAGCCTTAGTCCAGAAACCTCCACACCCAACTCTATATTCCAAGTATACAGCACGTCCTGCTCCAGAACATTCCTTACACATGGGAAATACATCCACAAGATGGCGCTGGACTGCAGAAAACAGCTTGTGGCTCCTCCCGGCCCTATATAAGCCAGGGACCTCCAACAAATTCCCCAGTTCTTATCTGCAGTCTGGGCTGTGAAGAATAGAAGATGGCTCTTTATGCTGCGCAGGTGAGTGGGGCTATTAGCCTGCAGCCCTGTAGAACTATTCCCACCCGTTCCAAACCCACTGCCTCCCAGCTTAGGCTGCACTGGTTCGGGTTAACAGTAGGCAGCACCGGGGTCAGGTGCTAAGGAACGCTGCTCCAACCGCAGTCCCTGTCTTAAAGGGTAGGCGGTATAGGCCCGTGGTGAGCCTTATGGGATGCCCCTCCCACTCTCTGGGGTCCCCCTTTACTCCCTGTCCCCTTAGTTGTGCCCCTTTCTTAGGTTGGCTGCTGCTCCCCCGCCTTGCTCTCCCTGGGGACATCTCTGGGGAGGGGGGGGTGTGTGCATGTGTGCTGCGGCAGCCAATGCAGGGTTGTAGAATTGCTTTCTCTTAGATCCGCTTCATGTGTTTTGTGTTATTGCCGCCGTGCGCTTGTACTGCGCTCCGCGGACGGTGGCGACATCGCCTCAGGCGCTGTTGCGCCATCATTGGTTGGCTCAGTCATGTGGGCGCGTTTTCGCGCTCTTCGGTGGGGCGGGTCTTGCGGATGATGTTTTCCGCATCACTTCTCTGCGGCCCGCCCCTCGAGGTATATGCGGGCGCCATTTTGACTCTTGTGCTGCGTGGCTGCTCTCTTCCTAACGCAGTCCATAAGTGCCCCTGTGGGGTGGCCTTTTTTATGTCTGATGATTTATTTTCAGTGTTTGCTTATGGGGTTTTCTGCTTATGTATTTCAGTCGGGTCAAACTTTTTGTGGTTTCTCCCTGTCCTCTCCCCTTGGTTTAGCGTTAATCCTATATTGGAGGGCTATTGTATTTATATATCTGCCACTTCCCTAGCGGGCTCTTGGGGCATCCCGGGTAGCTATATTAGCGTTAATCCCATATTGGCGGTGCCACATTAATCACCATATGGAGGCTTCTCAGGATAATGTGCTTGGGGTTCCTTCGGGACAAGCCCGGCTATGTGTTGCGTGTGGGGTATCCCCTATAAGTGATGACGTCAGGGGCTGTGTACCCTGCACCCAGCAGGTGCTTGCGCTGCAGTCTGGGTTACCTGTGGCTGGGCCTGCGCCCCCTCTGGCTTCGCCTACCCCCCCACGCTTACATCTGACTCCTAGTGAGGTGCATACCAGTGGGGAGTCTCAACCTGATTTGGCTGCACGGGTGGCCAGCATTGAAAAGCATATTGCTGGGTCTGCCCCGCATAAGGCTTCTGCTAAGAAGCGGTATTTATAACCCACTGTTTCTCTCTTTCCAATGGAGGCCGAGGAAATATTTGACGTTCCCGGTTATACTCCCCTGGATCATCTGAGGAACAGCCTAAGGTATGGTAATACCGGGTTAGGGCTGACCTATGGTCCTCAGATGACACCGGCGGGCTTTTGGCTCATGTTTTTGAGGTGCTCTGTATTTCCCCTGTATTTTTTCAGACAGCTAGACCACGCTTGGAGTTTCCTGAACAAACTCAATTTAATAATCTGGTGCTCAAAGAATGGGAATGGCCTAGCAAGCTTCCTGGGGTGCCAAAGAGTTGGGATAAGAGGTATCCCTTTCCTGCTGAGGTGGTTAAGCGTTGGTCATGTCCTCCCGAAGTGGATGCACCTGTTCTGGGGCTGTCCAATACTTCCGTCATGCATTCCCCTGACACTACTACTCTGAAGGATGGTGAGGACCGGCGCATGGACCAGCTGGCTTGCCATGCTTTTGCCTGTGTGGGGACCACGCTGCGCCCGGTTTGTGCTTCTGCCATTACAGCTGTTGCTATTAAAGGCTTGCTCAAGAGTCTCTTAGTTGGGGCCTCTGATGACGCGGGAGGAGAAGTGTACGGTTCTCTCCTGCTTTGCTATGAATTTGTTGCATATGTTCTGTCTGCTATGGATGATACCATCAGAATGTGTGGGAGGACATCTGCTCTGCTGGTGGCTATACGCCGCTCTGTCTGGCTGCGTCAGTGGGTAGCTGATAACGCTTCTAAGAAGGCTCTCACTGGCTTTCCCTTTAAGGGGCTGCGCCTCTTTGGTGAACGCTTGGACTTGTTTGCTAAGGGCGGCAGGTTGCCTCAACGTAGGAGGCAGTCCCAGTCCTTTCGGAGTACAGGTGCCTTTCTCCCTTCCTTCCGTGGTTCCAGAATTGGGCGAGGAGCCTCCTTTGCTTGGAGATTTTTGGGGAAGGGGCAGAGGACGTGGCCGCCCCGGCCCCTCCTGGGGTCCCAAGCATAAGTCCTTCCCCAAGCCCTCTCAGGCATGAAGGGGCACCCTCACACATCCGGGTGGGGGGACGGCTTCGGCTCTTTGCTCACGTCTGGAGGCTTCACGGGCTTCAGACCGGTGGATTCAGGAGGTAGTGTCCTCCGGTTACAAGATAGAGCTTGCAGCCTGGCCACCCCCAAGTTTTATCAAATCCCGGATGGCTCAAAACCCCCTGTCTGCTCAGGGTCTGTGCCTTGCTGTTCAAAACCTTTTGGAGTTGGGGGTCATCTGCCCGGTCCCTTTCAGGGAAAGGGGCAGAGGCTTCTATTCCAATCTTTTTACTGTTCCAAAAAGGACGGGTCCCTCAGACCCATCCTGGATTTAAAGCGTCTCAACAAGTTTGTCAGATTCAAGCATTTCGTATTTTCTGCAGTCAATTCACTGCGCCCGGGGCGACTTCATGACATCTGTAGACATCAAGGATGCTTACCTTCATGTACCAATTTTTCCAGGTCATCAAAAATTTCTCAGGTTTGCTCTGGGGGATCAGCACTATCAGTTTGTAGCCTTGCCCTTCGGTCTCACCTTGGCTACCAGGGTTTTCACCAAGGTACTGGCGGGAGTCATGGCTCTACTGAGATCTCAGGACATTCGCATCCTTCCTTACTTGGACGACATTCTGATCACTCCTCAGTCTTTCCAGCAGGCAGAGCTGGATACCCAGAGGGTGGTATCTACACTGGAGTCTTTTAGCTGGGTGATCAACCACCCCAAGTCTTCCCTGTCCCCGTCCTTGGTGAGGCCCTTTCTGAGCATGACTCTGGATATGTCTCAGGTCAAGATCCTTCTCCCTCAGCAGAAGGTGGAGTGTCTTCAAGCTCAGGCCCAGCTTCTTCTGTCTTGTCCTCATCCCTCCATACGGCAGGGGATGCAGCTGGTGGGCCTGATGGTGTCTTGCTTCGAGGCGATTCCATGCGCTCAGTTTCATATGAGACCTCTTCAGATTCACCTCTTGTCAGTATGGGATCGGGGCCCTGTGTCCCTGGATCAGGTGTTTGTTCTGTCCCCTATGGCCAGGCGGTCTCTCTTGTGGTGGCTGGACTCAAGGAACCTGTTGGTGGGCAGATCCTTTCTGGCCCTGTGCTGGGAGACAGTCACCACAGATGCCAGTCTGACCAGTTGGGGGGGCTTCTGGAAGTATCTGCAATTCCAGGGTCAGTGGGGTCCTCAGGAGGCCCACACTCCTATCAACATTCTGGAACTAAGGGCGATAAGGTTGGTTCTCGCTCAGTTGACTCCACACCTTCGTGGGTCGGGCTGTTCAGGTCCACTCGGACAACCAGACAGCGGTTGCCTACATCAATCATCAGGGAGGGACCCGGAGCAAGAGGGCCCTCAAGGAAGTGTCCCTGATTCTGTCCTGGGCGGATGAGAATGTCCCCTGTCTCTCAGCTGTGTACATCCCGGGGGTGGAGAATCTGGAGGCAGATTCCCTCAGCAGGGGGATGTCTCGTCTGGGGGAGTGGTCAATCAGCAGTAGGGTGTTTCACTCCCTGTGCCACCGTTGGAGTTGGCCGGATGTGGATCTGTTTGCGTCCCGTCACAATCACAAGCTTCTAGTTTTTGTTTCTCTGTCCCTCTGGCTTTGGCCATGGATGCGCTAGCAATGTCTTGGAAGAGCTTTCAGCTCATTTATGTGTTTCCTCCGTTCCCTCTGCTCGGCAGGGTGCTGCGCAAGATCTCCCAGGAAGGGGTGCCAACCATTCTGGTGGCCCCCCGTTGGCCAAGAAGAGTGTGGTTCGCAGACATCGTGCAGTAGATCAGTATGTCCTGCCCAAGGTTCCGGATCTGCTCACTCAAGGACAGCTACGCCATCCCAATTTACAAACGCTGGCTTTAACGGCCTGGCTGCTGAAACCTCCATCTTGATGGAAAAGAGGCTGCCTGCCTCTGTTGTTAGTACCATGATTCCGGCTAGGAAGAAGTCCTCGTCATCTATCTACTATAATAGGGTATGGCATACTTACATTGACTGGTGTGAGTCTAGGTCGCTTCCCTGTCGGGTGTTTTCTATCCCCAGGATTCTGGAATTCCTGCAACATGGTTTGGATTTGGGTCTTCAACTTAGTACCCTCAAAGGTAATGTCTCAGCCTTGGCTATTTTCTTCCAAAGGTCTTTTGCCAACCATCGTCTGGTTAGGACCTTTCTCAGGGCGTTACTCACGTGCGTCCTCCTCGTGAGCCTATGTTACCAGTCTGGGATTTGATCTTGGTATTATCGGCCTTGCAGGGGTCTCCCTTTGAGCCCTTGCGTGCAGCCCCTTTGTCTATTTTGACGCTCAAGGTCGCCTTTTTTGGTGGCTATCACTTCTGTTAGGCGTGTTTCTGAGTTGGCTGCGCTTTCTATCAAACTTTCGTACTTTGAGAGACACCAGGACAAGGTAATGTTTCGTTTTAAGACAGATTTTCTGCCTGAGGTTGTGTCTGCTTTTCATCTCAATCAGGACATTGTCTTGCCTTCTTTGTGCCCTAATCCTTGTAATTCTAAGGAGCAGGTTTTACATTCTCTCGATGTGGTTAGAACCCTGAAGTTCTATTTGGTGGCTACTGAACCTTTCAGGAAGACTGATGCTCTTTTTGTTCTCCCTTTTGGGCCTAAGAAGGGTTTAGCTCCTGCTAAGTCCATCATCAGCAAGTGGATCCGTCAGGCTGTGATTCAAGCCTATTCTGCTAAGGGGAAGGAACCTCCTTTCTGCCTTACTGCTCATTCTACTCGTGCTATTGGTGCCTCTTGGGCTTTTCAGCACCAAGCTTCTGTTGACCAAGTTTGCAAGGCCGCTACTTGGTCTTCTGTTCATACTTTTTCTAAGTTTTACAAGGTTGATGTTAGGGCCTCAGCTGATGCTGCTTTTGGCCGCAAAGTTCTGCAGGCGGCAGTGGTTTAAACTGCCCGCTGTTGCTTTTGGGGATCCCACCCTACCTTACGGACACTGCTATTGGATGTCCCATGTGTAAGGAATCTTCTGGAGCAGGACGTGCTGTATACTTGGAATAATACAATTCTGTGATTACTCACCTGTAGAATTGGTATTATAAGTATACAGCACGTCCTGCTCCATCCCACCCTTGTTCTCATTATTCTTAGTTACTTCTTTAAGGTGATTGTTCAGATGTTCATTGGAATTATGGTTATATAGTTCTCCCGGCTTTTTGTTAACTGCTTGTCAATACTGGGGAATTTGTGGGAGGTCCCTGGCTTATATAGGGCCGGGAGGAGCCACAAGCTGTTTGTATTACCCATGTGTAAGGAACCTTCCGGAGCAGGACATGCTGTATACTTATAATACCAATTCTACAGGTGAGTAATCACAGAATTGTATTTTTCTGGCCAGCCTTCGTTCAGGTACCTCCACTTTCTGTCCAGGCCCCTCCACTCCCATCTCCACTTTCGGGCCAGCCTTAGTCCAGGCACCTCCACTCCCATCTCCACTTTCTGGCCAGCCTTAGTCCAGGCACCTCCATTTTCTGGCCAGCCTTAATCCAGGCACCTCCAATCCCATTTCCACTTTCTGGCCTGGCTTAGTCCAGGCACCTCCTCTCCCATCTCCACTTTCTGGTCAGGCTTAGTCCAGGCACTTCAGCTCCTGCAGATCTTGTCACAGCTTCATCTCCTCCTCCAAAGGCCAGCCTTAGTCCAGGCATCTTCACTCCCTTCTCCACTTTCTGACCAGGCGTAGTCCAGGCACTTCACCTCCTGCAGATCTGGTCACAGCTTTACCTTCACCTGCTAGGCTCCTCACAGCTCTCCTTCATTGTTTCTAGCCAATCTTGGTCTAGGCACCTCCATTCCCTTTTTCACTTTCTGGACAAGCTTAATCAAGTGTCTTCAGCAAATAAAGGACTAGTCTAAGCTCCATCCCCTTGTCTCTATTTGGCCTGCTTAATCTAAGGACTTTAGCATATGCAGAATGGGTCAGCTTCATTCTCACTTTTTCTGGCAAGCCTAATGCAGGGTTTTCACAAGAAAACTGACCGTTCGCTCAGCGAGCGAATGACCGTTCAAATCTTCTGCGATTTAACGAAGATTTGTTGATTAATCGGTCGTTCTTATAGCTAAAACACATAGCGATTATCAATTAATCTGGGTGACTTTAGCAACTTTTTAGCTCGAGAATCGCTCCATGTAAACGGATTGCATTAGTCTAAGCACTTCAGCTATTGCAGGGCGGCTCACGATTCCATCCTCTTTTTCAAACTGGTCACATCTTTAACCCCTCTTTCTGCTCATCCTCAGGCTAGATACTTCAGCACCTACTGGACTGGTCACAGCTCCAGCCACTTAATATGGGTAACAGGCAGTAAATACATATTGCATCATGGTTGCTGTAGCATGTCCCACACTAAGGAACTTTTAGTTAAACCTACACTCCAGCTTTATGCATGTGTCCATGGCAGCGGTCACTAGCATTCCTGGTTACATCCCGACACTCTCTGACATGGCAGATTTACATAGTAAAATAGTATGTAAGGCTGAATAAAGACTTTAGTCCATCCAGTTCAGCCTGTTTATCTCCTTCCAGTGGTCTAGTGGCCATAGCTGGAATTGTTATTACATGCCAGGAAGACATCAAGGCCACTTTTGAACGTTTTTACTGTATCCATCATTACTACCTTCTCTGGCAGTGAGTCCCATAGTCTCACTGCTCTTACAGAGAAGAATCCCCTCCTATGTCGGTGGAGAAAGCACCTTTCCTCTAACCTTAGTGGATGCCCTTGGGTTATGGTTACACTCCGGGGTATAAATAGATTGTGGGACAGATCTTTGTATTGACCCCGAATATATTTAAACATAGTTATTAGATCACCCCTCAGGCGTCTTTTTTTTCTAAACTAAATAAACCTAACTTTGACAATCTTTCCGGGTACTCTAGCCCCCGCACTCCTTTTATTAACTTTGTTGCCCTTCTTTGAACGCGCTCCAGTTCTGATATGTCCTTCTTAAGCACAGGTGTCCAGAACTGTACACAGTACTCCATATGGGGTCTGACCATTGACTTTTACAGGGGTAAAATGATGCTCTGGTCATGAGCACCTAGGCCCCTCTTTATGCACCCCATGATCCTATTTGATTTGGCAGCTGCTGCCTGGCATTCATTACTACAGTTGAGCTTATTGTTAAGTAAAACCCCTAGATCCTTTTCCATTGTTGTTTTACCAAGTGTTTATTTAGTGTAGGGTTGCTGGTACAACCTTTGACTTTTTAATTCTGCAGCCTCCAAGGTGGGCTGCACTTTTGTGGGGGTTGGTCTCTAGTGAAATCCTGATCTTCAGTTGGATCGGGCTCAAGTCTATACTACATGACAGCATGATTTTTACAAGTTTCTCTATAGATGTGTTTCTTGTTGATTTTTTTTTTGCAAGTGGACCACAACCCTTCCCTGTTCTACAGAGAAAAAGTATAAAGGAAAAGAAAGAGAAAGACGTATAAAGGCATTCTCGCTTCAGCTGTTGCATTATTCCAGGGCACCGTGTTTATTGCAAAGGGTTATATGTTGCTCATTCTGGGCCTCCCCTAACATGAATTTGACTTTGGTGTTTATGATGACTCTTCCAGGCCCGCTTTGCTGTGACTTCCAGCATTTAGTTGTGTTTCATATTTTGACATGACTTTTTGACTATCCACAATTTTGTTCCCTGCCCTGGGGCGTCCCAATTTGGGAAGCCTGGCTGGCTGAAACCCCTCGGATCGCCCCCTCCAAAGTCACCTTTCCCCAGTCCTATGCTCATCCATATAAAGCTGTTTGTCTTGCATATGTAATGTTTGGCAAACTGCTGTCTTTTGTGGTCAGAAGCGCTAGAGTCCACAGTTCCCAGCAGAGGGCGCACTCCCTATCTGAATGTTGGCAGTGGGGGGCCTGGGCACAGCCCAGAGACGCTGGGGATGCAGCCACCAGTGTTTACATAGGTCAGGGAGCCCGGAACTAGCTGAATTTTGCGGCAACCCGGGGGAGGGGGTTCACACAGCGGGCATCCCCATTCGGGATGTCCCAGAGGTAGCCCAGGAAGGTTTAAGATTTTCACCCTCTCAAACAACAAACCGCGGCCGCCATTGGCTGTACCTTTTGGAAGGGCCTGTGCCGGGGGTTTGTGAATGGCCGGCGTGGGCACGTACCCTGTTAGAGGTAGCGGGAATGTGGCTGCCAGCCCGCTCACCTCCTGTTGGCTAGACTGGGCCCTTATCCGAGTCTTAGTGTAGCTGAACGTGCTGATTGGATGAGAGCCTGTGCACATGCCATAGGACCGGCGAAAGGTGAGTTTTACTGGGCGACCTGGTGGATTTCACACAGCAGGGCAACCCAGATTCTGGGTTTCGGTCCGCTTTAAGCAGCTTGGCTTACTAATTTTGTCTGTGCAGTGGTATGGAAGGATGACAGTACTGTCATGCGAGAAACATTTGGCTTTATCTGATTAATTTTATTCTTGTGACATTTAGTCCATGGCGTGGGAGGTGGGTGTAGGGGGGGGTCTCTGGCAGTTGGGCTGTGGGCAGAAGCATTGTGAGCAGACACAGCATGCGGCGCAGGGATCCTGTGTTCTCGTGTCACTCCAGGTTACGCACCTGAGCTATTAATAGTGGTGAGCGCCGTGCCAATCGCTCGCCTATAAATAGCCACGTTGGTGTGTTTGTCATGAGCCGCTTCTTACCACTCGAGAGGTCCTCAGGCCAGACGAGCTCGCATGGCCGCCACCGGCGTAGAGTTACCGACTGCCATCAGGCTAATGGT
Source organism: Gastrophryne carolinensis (assembly GCA_027917425.1). Classification (NCBI taxonomy): domain Eukaryota; kingdom Metazoa; phylum Chordata; class Amphibia; order Anura; family Microhylidae; genus Gastrophryne; species Gastrophryne carolinensis. Next base: position 77,749,048 of record CM051241.1, read on the forward strand.
ATCGCTGACACTCTATCTGTGCACTGATAGCCGACACTGCGCTCAGATACAGGAAACACCAACATCACCGTCACTGGAGCACCACAGCCAGAAACTGGCTTCTTAAACTGGACCAAAACCCAGGATTTTGACTATCCTGGGTTTTGCCCGGTGCACCCATATCAGGGATGCCCCGCTGTGTGAAAACCCCCAGGTTGCCCGATCTGACTTACCCTTCCCCGGTCCTATGGCGCAGCCTCTCGTTCAATCTGCTCGCTCAGATCCGCTCCTGCCCCTTCGTCTAAGAGCTCATCTAATGCGAGCGAATACGAACGCGGCCGCATTCCCTGCTATCTTCTAACAGTGAGCGTGCCTGTGCCGGCCATTTACAAATGTCTGATGTGAGCACACGCCCTGCTAAAGGGATAGCGGGGATGTGGCTGCTGCTCGCGCATGGGCCGTTGGACCGGGAAAAAAGGTGACCTGGGGGGGTCGGATTCTGAACGCCCCAGGGGGCAGGAGTCTAGCAGCCCTGGAATCTTAAAGGTTCCTGGGCTGTCGGGGGTGTGGGTTTTGGTCCAGTTTAAAGTGGACCAAAACCCAGGATGGTCATTAGTTTTGACTATCCTGGGTTTTGGTCCTCTCCCCGGGGGCACCCCACTGTATGAAACCCCCGATCTCACTCACCTCTTCCCAGTCCCACGGTGCGTCTAAGAGCAGTGGCTCTGACGGCCGCATCCTCCGCCTCCCTCTAACAGGGAACATGCCTGCGCCGGCCATTAACAAATGCCTGGTGCATGCACGCTCCCTGTTAATAGGAAACGGAGGATGCGGCCGTCAGAGCCGCTGCTCTTAGACGCGCCGTGGTACTGGGAAGGCGTGAGCTGGGCTCGGTGTCCTGGGGGTTTCATTCAGCGGGGCACCCCCGATCAGGGAGCCCCCAGGGAAAGGACCAAAACCCAGGATAGTCAAAATCCTGGGTTTTAGTCCACTTTAACCACTTTGCAACTCTGGGGAAGATCTTGGTGCACAGGAGCACTAAATTAACTTTACCTACCCTCTCCTGCATTAGGGAGATATTTACTTTTTCCTTGCAGAGCTTAGTCAGTGGGGGCAGGGGGTAGTAGGTATGCATTACTGCAGTGTGCAGCTGTTTCCTGGTCCCCTACATACAAAGTCTGTAAAGCAAACCCTTGCCAAAATGAGAAGTTTGAGAGAAAATTCTAAATGATGTTCTGTTTGGGCCCCCGGTCCGCCCAATGCTAGCGTTAAGGCAGAACAAAATCCAGGAATTTGACTTTCCCAGGTTTTTGGTGTAGATTAGGAGGATAGGTGCGTAAAGTCAGAGCAGGTGAAAATTAGAGCTGCACCTGTGTGAGGGAAAAAAATCTGTAATCCTATGGAAAATGTGGAGTGGGTGTACTAAGCAAATCCTGATAGGAGGGGACCTAAAAGAAAAAGGTTAGTAGCAGGCGCGCTGTGGGAGGAACAGGTTAGTGGATACAGTAATTCGTCAGTTGAGTCTGTAAGGAATTAAAAAGCAAGCATTAGGTCAATATAGATATAAGGAAAATGACAAATAAATATTTAGGTTAGAGTTGTTTGAGGAGGGTGGTTAGGCCCACTAACTAAGTCAGAAACTATACAGAGGCCATGATACCTAGTTGTTTCTGACTTAGTGGGCCTAACCACCCTCCTCAAATGCTTGCTATTCCAAGTATGTCTCACACCCTGCTTTGGAATGATTAATCACTTCTGGGTTATGTCCAGTAGAGGGCGAACTTCTGCAGAGATGACTAGAAAAAAAGAAGCCCCTCCCGGTCCATAAACACCTGGGACCTCCCACACATTCCCCAGTAATCGCCTCTGCAGACGGCGAGCAAGTCAGAAGATGGCTGTCTACTTCTTTGCAGGTAAGTCGGGTGTACACCCGGCCATTTCTTTTCCCTATTTGCCCAGACCTTGTTAATTAAGTCCCTATGCCTCCCAGCCTTGGCTGTAGGTCTGGGCGAGGGTAGGATACACCTTAGTGGTGAAATAACTAGGAGCCATGCTCCTCCGTGAGACCCCCTCCAAGGGGTAGGCGGCTACCAGGTTCGGGATCCTGGTTTGGGATGTCCTGTCCGTGTTATTCCCTGCGCTGCATTAGGTGGCTTGGGACCCCCCACCCATTGCTCCCTGTTCCTGAATTATAGGGGGGGGGGTTTGTCCCTCCATTGTGTGACCTTTTTGCTTTCCCTGGCTGGCCAGGCCAGCCTATGTGTGTTTGTGCGAGTGTGTTGGTGTGATTGTGTAGTGCACTTAAGAAGTAGGTCACAGACTGGCTGTGGCCAGGCCGTGGGCGTTGAGGCGGCGTGCTGGTTCCTAGGCCGGCTCCGCAGTTTTGCTGGGAGTGCGGCCATTATGCCTTCTTTTAGTCAGGAGAGGGGCCGGGCTGGGCGCTCGGCGCACTGGCTGCGGCCCGCCCCCCTCCTTTGGCGCCCTTTGCGGTTCTCGGCTTATGGCTGGGAACCGCTGTCTTTGTCCGCGTCGGGAGGGGGCGGGGCCAGCCATTCCCGGAATTGTGGAGTTTCTTCAACACGGTCTGGACTTGGACTTTCAGCTTAGCACCTTGAAAGGGCTGGTTTCCGCTCTGGCGGTTTTTCTTTCAGAGGTCTTTTGCCCTTCATCCTTTGGTTAAGACTTTTTTTCCAGGAGGTCACTCGTGTGGGCCCACCAGAAAGCCCACTAAAACTCGCCTATCCCTGCTCCAATAGAGCATGTGCGGACTCTTGTCCAATCAGATCCCTTTACCGTGTTTACTTCCTTTCAGCAAAGGGCTCTGATTGAAATCAACGGGGAATGTGCCTGCCACACACCCCTATCCCTGACCCCGGGCGCACTAAATGGCTGGTATGGGAGCGGGCATATGCTGCTAGGGATGCAGGATGTGTGGCAGCCCATGCTCCCCATTGTAAACAACCACAGGCATTTTCCAAAAGGCAAACTGCTCTGATTGTATGAGAGCCGGCTCATGTCCTGTTGTGGCGGGCACCCTGGGGGGGTTTTACACAGTGATGCTTACCGATTCAAGTTGCCCCATAGAAAGGTTAGTTTTTTTTATCATGTGGACTCCGGCACCAGAACAGAAAGGACAGGCTTAGGTCTGCTTTAAAACAGAAGGAATCCCTGGGCGGACGGCCCTGATATCTAAAAGATGCGCCCAGCCATTCAGATGGGCTAAGGGTTGGGGGCATCTACTCGTCTAAAGGAAAACTGGGGATGCTCCCGATCCCTATTGTGTCGGGCTCTGCATGTAACCTGAGCTGTATGCCAATGATTAATATGCACGGCATAGTGTGCTGATTGGATATTATGCACCCTAGGGGGAAAAGGTACGTTTTTATGGGTGATTTGGGGGGTTTCCCTTAACGGGGCATCCCAACTCGGGTTACCTCGATCACCTTATTACCTTAGATTTTACCTTAGGTTAAAGTCTAAGAAGCTCTAAGGCCATGTTACAGCTTGCCTTTGTTGAGCCTGAACTTGGACTCCCCACAGCTGTGTTGCCCCCCCCCGCCCCTGTTTGCCCAGTATATTCTGGCGGGTGCACGCAGGATGGAGGAATCAGACCCACTGCTGGCTGCTGTGGCAATGACCTAAAATGCCTCATTGCTGCTCCATCCAAGCTGCAGACACCTGCCGCTTTAAAAAAAATAAATGGCCACTTCTGTTGACCTTTCCTAATATGGAGTATCGGCCTGTCAAAGGGGTAACTAAACGAACTGCTTACCTTACTATCGATCAGCCTCCTGCCACCATGTTTTGTGAAGCTTGGAAGCTGAGCTTCTGGGCTCCCGGCTGTGTGGTGGCCGTGGCCTTTGTACGGCTGGCTCCCTTGAAAACAATAGAGGTCTCCGTTCACCAGGAACTTCCATGTATGGAGGTTCCTATTGTTTTCAATGGAAGTTGGCAGTACAGGGGCCACGCCCCCACGCCAGTCAGAACCCGGAAGGTCAGCTCCTAACTTCACAAACAGGGACAGATCGGCAGCTCGGTAGTGGCAGTAAAGTAAGCTGATCTTCTAGTTAACCCTTCGGACTGACTGGCTCTGAAGTGTTCTTATTGGGACAAAGCCATAGAAGTGGACTTTTCCTTTTAGTCTGCCTGGTGAGAACCGAGCATGCAAACTGGCGATAGTTCCAGATCTAGGTGAGTATCAGTCGACTTGGAGGTTTCACCCAGCGGGTCACACCAAATCTAGAAGCCCCAAGGTCAAGCTGTAACCCCTCCTGGAGTCTTTTAGAGCTGTTTTACCTAAATAACATTAAAGCAGACCTAAACCTATTCTATTGAACTCAATGTGCCGAGGGAGGGGACACTAAACAAACCTTTCCTCATCCCATCAGTGAGCCCTGCATTAGAGAATGTCTACTCTTTTCCTAGCAGAGCTATGTCTGACAGGGGACAGGAAGGAACTGCACACATATATGGCAGCCACAATAGGATTAGTGCATGCAGCACTGCAGTGTGAAGCTGTTTTCACCCACCTATCCTAAAGAGCCATATGAAGAAAATGCATCTCCTTAAAGCAGACCTTCACCCTGAATAAGAGTCTATTTCATATGTTTCCCTCACCCTGTACATACAGATTGCTCACATTAAAAATCATCCTACCTGCACCTGTTTTTTTTAAACCCTTTAACATCCAAGATGGCGGCCCGTGGAGTTTCAGGATGCCGGCAGACAGGAAGTCTCTTCTGATATGCCGCTCTGCATTCTGGGATTGCTGACCTTTTCCTGACAACGGCTCTGGTGTGTCTGTGCAAATCACAGCTATAACCCTGCCCCCTGCACTTTTCACCACTCTCCTCTCCTCAGTATATGATGCTTCTGAAGCAAGATGGCGGCGCCCGTATCCTAGAATCCTGAACCTGCAGTTGCAGCCCAGTAGCGACTAAAAACTTAAAATATAATAATTTTAGATGCTCAGGAATAGTTTTTTTAAGGATTTGGGGTTTTTATTTAATGATGCTGAAGGTTCGGTTTAAGTTTTGGGCTCCCAGGTAACAGACGTTATGGGCTGGGAGCTTGTAGACCGCTCAGTAGGACAGATGTGGGGTTGACACATAGCAGTGATGATGGGCCGGGGGAAGGGAAGAATAGAGGATGGTGGAGTAGCCCCTCACCAGAGGCAGCTGTACATGTTGCTCTATGATGCGTGGGCTGCAGCACGGAGGGTGCACAGGAAGTGCAAGTCACAAGCCCCTTCCTGCTGATTCTTTGTACATCAAGGACCCTTAACCCTCATCCTCTTCAGCTGTTCTGGGCCAGGATCCAGAATGGTTTTAGGAAGGAGCCTGGGAACATCCCTTCAAAGGACACAGAGCTGTCACTTGTTACTGGCAGGCACCCTGCTGGGGAAGGGGGCAGCAGTTTTGGCATGGATTCCAGTGCTTGATTGGGAGAGGTGGGGCGGCCAGTCTTGTTCTTTACGAAGGACAAACCAATGTAGGGTCACATCCAGCCTCCAGCTCTGATTCCTCATAGCTGCTGAGCCTAATCCCCCCCCCCCCCCCATCCAGCATGCAGGATTTGGGGCTGAGCACCTCCCATCCAGCTGTTCTGCTTGCAGTGTAGAGCCGGCTTGGAGTGCGTCCACGCATGCTCCACGCGCTTTTCTGTGCTGGTGGGAATGGGATAACCAGCTGACTTTTCAGCAGAGGTGTGAATATCTTTTTATATCCTTTCACTTACTGATAACGCTAGAGAATAGGAAGCCTGACCGTACACTCGCAGCTGCGCTATTCCTCATCTTGACCTGCAACCATATTAGAAGTAGAGATTAGCTGGAGCAGAGATCGAACCACCCTGATATCCCTCCGGCAGGATAGTCCCCAGTTTCTGGCATTCAGTGCTCCTGAATTCCAGATGCAATAGCTCCGGCTACCGTAACGTGTATACTTAGTTCCTTGGACCCTTTGCCAGGTAAAAGACTGTTAAGAAAGTAACAGGTCCCCCGGTGTGGGTTCTCCTGCCAGGTCTGATGGGCGCTGGTCTGCTGCTGGTGGGGAGGTCTATTTCAGCCGCCCCACTGGCATCTGTAGTGAGGTCCCCCCCTCCTCATTTTTGGGCATCCTGCGGGACAGGGAGACGTTTATACCACAGGTTGAGAAGTCTCTGTGGTATACCCCCATGTAACTAATGACATCACTGGAGGAGAGGAAAATGGTGGGGGTTCATACAGAATGTCCCCCATGTCCCTCTCACTTTACTAGAGTCATTAACCACATGGGGAGGGGGTCCTCGAAGACTCTGGGATATACATGTCTCCCTCCCTTGCCCAGCATTTGCTTGGTGGATCTGTGTCTCCCCTCACTACAGATACTGGGGAGGAGGCTGCAATTTCAGCTTTCCGCCAGCAGCAGACCAGTGCCATGCAAACCAGGAGTTTTTATGTTCAATCTGATTTTATTAAGTTTTAAAGCACAGTACAATATCACAAAAATTACAAGACCCAAAACAAAATACAATACACATATCACGTGTAAACCTTCAAAGAATCAGCCACCTGTATCACCGGAAAGCACACCTCTCTACCATCCCAGCCTCCCTTCCCTCGCCAGTCCAGCAACCCCTGTAGCGACCATCATATTGCAGGACCACTCACAACCCCCGCAGGTCGTCCACCCGGCACGACATATCCTGCAAAGGGAACCGAGACATAGAGCCGAGCCCCGAGGTGGACCCAGCATTTAATACAGCATATTAGCTCCCCGAGAAGGATCCATTTACGCTCAAGACCTTCCATCCCCCCGGCGCTAAACCAGGAAATTTTAAAGTGGACCAAAACCCAGAATTTAGACTATCCTGGGTTTTGGTCCTTTCCCCGGGGGGCCCCGCTGTGTGAAACCCCCCAGGACACCGAGATCTGCTCACCCCTTCCCGGTCCCATGGCGTGTCTAAGAGCAGCGGCTCCGATGGCCGCATCCTTTGTTTTCCCTCTAACAGTGAGCATGCCCGCGCTGGCCATTCATAAATGCCTGGTGCGGGCATGCACTCTGCTAAAGGGATAGCGGGGATACGGCCACTGTTCTTAGACGCGCCGTGGGACTGGGAAACGAGGTAAGTGAATGCTGCGACCTGGGGGGTTTCACACAGCGGGGCATCCCGATTTGGATGCCCGGGGGGAGATTGATCGGTCCGGGAATATAGCTGGGTTTTGGTCCACTGTTTGTGAACTTAGTTAACAGGGTAACTGTTGTCAGCATGGGTGAGTGGCATGCGGGATTGTTTGACTTGGATCTAGCTTCAGGCTAAACCACTATACAGAACACATCCCAACCCCAACCGTAATTGGAAGCCTTCACACTCCTACCATCCATACCGGGCACCACTATCTAGAACAAGAAGACACAAGAACAGCCCCTCCCAGCCATGGCACTACAGCAATGCATGTAAACGGAATAAATACTATAAATAGTAAATCCAAAATATTAAGTATCAGGTGCACATCAAATGGGCATATAAAAATTATTTACTTAGAAATGTAGGCCCATATTAACTTCATATCGGCAGGAATGGTACATCATATCAAATGACTTGCAACACTAAATAAAGTACAATCTCATCAATACAGTCTCCAGAGTTAATACACTGTATTGATGAGATTATACTTATTGTTGGGCCTACATTGCCAAGTTATTATTTATTTATGGGCCTACATTTCTGAGTAAATAATTTAATTTTTATATGCTCATTCGGTGTGCGCCTGATACTTAATATATTGGTATACATTAGTGGTGAATTAACCACAAAGTCATCTGGTTATGCAATTCCCACCTGGACCTTCAGCATGATTTAATGAAAAGCCCAAACCCTTAAAAAACTATTCCCCATCATCTAAAATAATTATATATTCTTAGTATACAGTACGTCCTGCTCCAGATAAGATTCATAACACTTGGGAACTACTCCGCCAGATGGCGCTGGACTGCAGAGACAGAAAAATTGGCTCCTCCCGGCCCCTCGAATACCCGGGACCTCCCACAAATCCTGATTTTCTCTGCAGTCTGGACTGCGAAGGACAAGAAGATGGCTCTCCTCGCAGGTGAGCGGGGCTATTAGCCTGCGGCCCTGTAGGACTATTCCCACCCGTTCCATTAGTAATGTACCTCCCAGCCTTGGCTGCGCTGGTCCGGGTGATGGTAGGCAGCACCGCTGTCAGGTGCTTAGGAGTGCTGCTCCACCGCAATCCCCCACCAAAGGGTAGGCGGTATAGGCATATGGTGAGCCTCTATGGGATGCCCCTCCGGCACTATTGCCCCTTGCCCCTGTCTATCGGTGGGCCCTATGTTAAGTGGCCGCTGCCCTCCCTCGCTCTCCCTTGTAGCTCTCGGGGGGGCGGGGGGGTTGTATGTGAATTTCCCTTGGTGCTTCACTGTATTATGCTTTTCTGGTTGGTGTCAGTCGCCGCGCTGACTTGGTTGCACTGGTTGCTTTTTTAGATTTGGCGGCGGCGTTACCTTAGGCGCTGGTGCGCCGTTATTGGCTGCTTGTCACGTGTGCGGCTTCACGGTCTTCGGGGGGGGCGGGGCCCACGGTTGGCACGTTCCGCGGCACTGTCTCCGAGGCCCGCCCCTCGAGGTATACCCAGCGCCATTTTCTCTGGATCAGGCTGCTGCGTGACTAGCATCTACCTACCGCGGTCCGTGAGTGCCCTCACGGGCGGATTTATTTACCCTATGTCTTTTTACATTTCACTTACGGGGTTCTCTTTGCTTATGTCTTTCAGACGGGCCGACCTCTATTGGTTTCTCCCGACCCTACTCCCTTTATTTAGTTATTAAACTTGTGAGCCTAGTGTGTAATTTACTCCCACTTCCCTAGCGGGCTATTGGGGCATCCTGGGTTGATTTTATAGCGTGAATCCCTATCGGCCTATTGTGCCTCTATAATCACCATATGGAGGCGTCTCAGGATAATGTGCTCGGGGTTCCTTCGGGACAAGCCCGGCTGTGTGGAGCTTGTGGGGTGTCCCCTACTAGTGCTGACAATGTGCGGGTCTGTGTACCTTGTGCCCAGCAGGTGCTTGCGCTGCAGCCTGGTTTACTAGTATCTGGGCCTGAGCCTCGTATGGCTTCACCTACTCCCCCAAGCTTAAATTTGACTCCCATTGAGTTGCATACAAGTGGGGATTCTCAGCCTGATGTGTCTTCTAGACTGGCTAGTGTTGAGAAGTTGCTTGCTAATACCTTGGCGCGTAAGGCCTCTGCTAAAAAGCGGCACTTAACGCCTGATGTCACTCTTTTCCCTATGGAAGCTGATGAGTTTTTGGAACTGTCTGGCTATACCCCCTTGGAAGAAGGGGAATTATTCTCTGACTCTGAGTCATCTGATGAGAGGCCCAGGGGTCATGATGATTCTGGCTCTGACCCCTGGGCCCCAGATGATACTGATAGGCTGTTCGCTCAGATTTTTGAGGTACTGTCTATTTCTCCCTCGGTTGCGACCCCCAGGCAACAGGGGGAATTGGTTCATACTGCTAAGCCACGTTTAGAATTTCCTGAGCAAGCCCATTTTAATAATCTCGTGCTCAGGGAATGGGAGCATCCCGGTGTACCTAAGAGTTGGGATAAGAGGTATCCCTTTCCTGCTGATGTGGTGAAGCGTTGGTCATCCCCTCCTGAAGTGGATGCCCCGGTCCTAGGGTTAACTAACACCTCTGTCATGCACTCCCCTGACTCTACTACGCTGCGGGATGCTGAGGACCGCCGCATTGATCAGCTGGCGTCCCATGCCTTTGCATGTGTGGGGACGGCGCTGCACCCGGTCTGTGCCTCTGCCATTACGGCTGTGGCTATTAGGACCCTGCTTAGAAGTATCTTTGATGGTGCCACTGATTATGTGTCTAGTGAGGAGTTTAATGCACTCTCGCGTTGTGAGGTTTTTGTGACTTATGTCCTCCCTGCCTTGGATGATACCATTAGAATGTGTGGCAGAACCTCTGCCCTTGTGGTATACGCCACTCGGTTTGGCTGCGCCAGTGGGCTGCTGACAACGCTGCCAAGAAAGCCCTCACTGGTTTTACCTTCAAAGGACTACGCCTGTTTGGGGACCGCCTGGACCTGTTTGCTAAGGGAGGCAGGTTATCCCAGCGCAGGCGGCAGTCTCAGCCCTTTCGGGGTCAGGGCTCCTTTTCTTCCCCATACCGTGGTGCCAGGCAGGGGAGAGGGGTCTCCCTTACCGGGGCCCGAGGAGATTTCTCTGGTAGGGGCAGAGGACATGGACGCCCTGGCTCCTCCTGGGGCTCCAAGCTTAAGTCTTCTCCCAAGCCTCCTCAGGCATGAAGGGGCGCCCTCACCCATCCGGGTGGGGGGACGGCTTCAGCACTTTGCTCACGTCTGGAGGCTTCATGTCTCAGACCGGTGGATTCAGGAGGTAGTGTCCTCCGGTTACCAGATAGAGTTTGCTGCCTGCCCCCCTCCCCCCCCCCCCCCCCAAGATTCATCAGATCCCGGATTTCTAAGGACCCTGTGTCAGCTCAGGCTCAAGTGCTGGCGGTGCAAAGCCTTCTGGAGCTGGGGGTTATCTGTCAGGTCCTCTTACGAGAAAGGGGCAAGGGCTTCTATTCCAACCTTTTCACCATGCCCTAAAGAGATGGGTCAGTCAGGCCCATCCTGGACTTGAAGATCCTCAACAAACTTGTCAGGTGCAGGCGCTTTCGCATGGAAACTCTGCGCTCTGCCATCAGTTCCCTGCCTGCGTCCAGGGGACTTCATGATGTCTGTGGACATTAAAGATGCTTATCTTCATATTTCTGTGTTTCCAGGTCCTCAAAGCTTCCTCAGGTTCGCTCTGGAGGATCAGCACTACCAATTTGTGGCTTTGCCATTTGGCCTCACTTCAGCTCCCAGAGTGTTCACCAAGGTGCTGGCAGGAGTGATGTCTCTGCTCAGGTCTCAGGGCATCCGCGTGCTGCCCTACCTTGACGACATTCTCATCACTTCCCAGTCCCTACATCAGGCAGAGTTGGATACTCAGCTGGTAGTGTCCACTCTGCATTCATTTGGCTGGGTGATCAACCATCCCAAGTCTTCTCTGTCTCCCTCCTTGGTGACTCACTTCCTGGAAATGAATCTGGATACAGTTCAGGCAAGGATTTTTCTTCCTCAGCAGAAGGTGGACAGTCTGATTGCGCAGGTTCAGTTTCTGCTATCTTGTCATCATCCCTCCATCAGGCAGGGAATGCAGCTGGTGGGCCTGATGGTGGCATGCTTCGAGGCGGTCTTTTATGCTCAGTTCCACATGAGGCCTCTGCAACTCCACCTCTTGTCAGTATGGGACAAGGATCCTGCGTCCCTTGACCAGGTCCTTGTGCTTTCCCCCCTAGTCAGGCGGTCCCTCTCGTGGTGGCTGGACTCCAGGAACCGGTTGGTGGGCAGATCCTTTCTGGCCCCCTCCTGGAAGACGGTCACCATGGATGCCAGTCTGACAGGTTGGGGGGGTTTCTGGAAGTCCCTGCAGTTCCAAGGGCAGTGGGGCCCTCAGGAGGCCCACACACCTATCAACATTCTGGAACTGTGGGCAATCAGGTTGGTTCTGACTCAGTGGACTCATCACCTTCGGGGCCTGCCTGTTCAGGTTTGCTCGGACAACCAGATGGCAGTTGCCTACATCAGTCATCAGGGAAGGACCCGGAGCAAGAGGGCCCTCCAGGAAGTGTCTCTGATCCTGGCCTGGGCGGAGGACAATGTTCCCTACATATCAGCTGTGTACATCCCGGGGGTGGAGAATCTGCAGGCAGACTCTCTGAGCAGGGGGACCTCTCGCCTGGGAGAATGGTCCCTCTGCAACAGGGTGTTTCAATCTCTGTGTCACCGTTGGGGCCAACCAGATGTGGATCTGTTTGCGTCCCGTCACAATCACAAGCTCCCGGCCTTTGTCTCCCTGTCCCAGGATCCTCTGGCCTTGGCCACGGATGCTCTAGCAATGTCATGGCAGGACTTTCAGCTCCTGTATGTATTTCCCCCATTCCCCTGTTGGGCAGGGTTCTGCGCAAGATAGCTCAGGAGGGGGTGCCAGCAATACTGGTGGCCCCCAGGTGGCCAAGAAGAGTGTGGTTCGCAGACGTGGTGCAGCTGGCAGTTGATCAGTATGTTCTGCCCAGGGTGCCAGACCTGCTCACTCAAGGTCACTTACGCCATCCCAATTTACAAACTCTGGCTTTGACGGCCTGGCTGCTGAAACCTCCATCTTGATGGAGAAGGGGCTGTCTGCCCCTGTTGTTGATACCATGATAAAGGCTAGGAAGAAATCTTCTTCTTCCATTTACTATAGGGTTTAGCGTGCCTACATTGACTGGTGTGAGTCTAAGTCTCTTCCCTGTCGTGTGTTCTCTATTCCCAGGATTCTGGAGTTCCTGCAGCACTCTGAAGGGTCATGTCTCTGCCCTGGCTGTTTTCTTCCAGATGTCCTTTGCTGAGCATTCTCTGATCAGGACTTTTTTCCAGGGGGTTACTCATGTTGTCCCCCACATAAGCCCATGTTGCCTGTTTGGGATTTGAACTTGGTCTTGTCTGCCTTGCAGGGTGCTCCCTTTGAACCAGTGCAGGAGGCTGCTTTGACCATTCTTACTCTCAAGGTTGTCTTTTTGGTTGCTATCACTTCTGTTAGGCGTGTGTCTGAGTTGGCGGCGCTTTCCATCCAGCCCCCCTACTTTGAGAGACACCAGGACAAGGTGGTTTTTCGCTTCAAGGTGGTGTCTGCCTTTCATATGAATCAGGACATTGTTCTTCTTTCCTTGTACTTTAATCCTAGTAATGCTAGGGAGAGGGTCTTGCATTCTTTGGATGTGGTTAGGTGTCTGAAGTACTATCTGGTGGCTACTGCACCTTTCAGAAAAACTGATGCTCTTTTTGTGGTCCCTTCTGGTCCTAGGAAAGGTTTGGCACCTGCCAAATCTACTATCAGCAAATGGATCCGTCAGGCTGTGATTCAGGCCTATTCTGCTAAGGGGAAGACTCCTCCCTTCCGCCTTACTGCTCATTCCACTCGTGCTATTGTGCCTCTTGGGCTTTTCAGCACCAGGCTTCTGTTGAACAAGTTTGCAAGGCCGCTACTTGGTCTTCTTTTTATACCTTTTCAAAGTTTTACAAGGTTGATGTTAGGGCCTAAGCTGATGCTGCTTTTGGCCGCAAGGTTCTGCAGGTGGCAGTGGTCTGACCTGTCTTTTGTTACCTTTGGGGATCCCACCCTATTTTATGGACACTGCTATTAGATGTCCCAAGTGTTATGAATCTTATCTGGAGCAGGACGTACTGTATACTAAAATAATACAATTCTGTGATTACTCACCTGTAGAATTGTTATTATGAGTATACAGTACGTCCTGCTCCACCCCACCCTTGGTTTTTGCATAATCTTGGATCCCCTGTGTGGTGATTGTTATCATGGTTATAGTTGCTGGTTGATTCTGTTATCATTCTCCCGGCTTCTCGTTAACTGCTTTGCAATGCTGGGGATTTGTGGGAGGTCCCGGGTATTTGAGGGGCCGGGAGGAGAAAATTTTTTGCGGTCTCTGCAGTTTAGCGCCATCTGGCGGAGTAGTTTCCAAGTGTTATGAATCTTATCTGGAGCAGGACGTACTGTATACTCAATTCTACAGGTGAGTAATCACAGAATTGTATTTTTTAGTTTTTGGTCACTTACTTATTATATTTTCCCCCTCTGGGCTGTGTGGAGATTAGCTCTGGTAGGCGACCGGGTGTCAGCAGTATAGAGGCTGAGGCAAACAGTTCAAAGTAAAGTCTGTGTTTATTTCACACATAAATCCACAAAAGCATATGTCCATACAGGTTACATCACCTTTTCAGGAAACAGCAGCATAAATGATTCAATCAGGCAAACAGCTTTTAGTCCTTGAGCAAACGTCCTGTTTACAATCCAAATAGGCCTCAGGTCCGCATGAAACAGCCTCCACAGGAGATTTCAGCCAGGCTCACAGAGTCTCACTCCCATGTGAGCTCTAGACAAAGGACCGGCCACAGCTGATTCCCCAGGCTATTTAAACAGCCCGCAAAACCCGGACCTGGGTAGTGGGATGGAGTCCCACCCTGCTCTACTCCATCCCAGTAAAGCCGTCCCAGGTTAGCCTTTCGGCTATTCTAAAGCAACAGCAGCAAACTGCCACCAGCAGCTGATGCTGGAAATCAGACTACACGACTTTACTGCACCAATGCCAGGTACATTGGTGCTACATACCTGCCGTCAATAACGGCCCCTTGCACCTTACCACATACCCCCCCCCCTTTGTTCAACCCTGAGGGGGTGGACACATGCCAAACAATGTGCTCTGGACAGGGCATCCGCGTTACCCAATAATCGTCCCGCTCTGTGCTCTACTGTAAACTTGAAGTTTTGTAATGACAAGAACCATCGGGTGACCCTGGCATTTCTGTCCTTAGCCTGGCACATCCACTTGAGGGGAGAGTGGTCCGTAATCAGACGGAACCTTCTCCCCAGCAAGTAGTAGCGAAGAGACTCCAGGGCCCATTTAATGGCCAAACACTCCCTCTCCACTATACTATACCGGGTCTCCGCGGGTGTTAATTTGCGACTCATGTAGACAACAGGGTGCTCCTCCCCGTTGACTTCCTGAGACAGTACAGCACCGAGACCTACCTCGGAGGCATCGGTCTGCACTATGAACTCCCTCTTAAAGTCGGGTGTCACCAACACCGGAGACCCACACAGGGCAGACTTCAAAGCGGAGAACGCTTTTTCGGCCTGTTCATTCCACTTCACCATGACAGACTTGCGTCCCTTTAACAGGTCTGTCAATGGTGCCGCTAGGGTGGCAAAATTGGGAATGAACCGCATATAATATCCCACCAACCCCAGAAATGACTTTACCTGGCGGGTGGTGTTAGGCCGGGGCCAGTTACGGATGGCTTCTAGTTTGTTCACCTGGGGCTTGACCACTCCTCGTCCAATAACATAGCCCAGGTATTTTGTTTCTTCTAGGCCTAAAGCACATTTTTTTGGGTTTGCCGTCAACCCAGCCTTCCTGAGGGAATCCACTACGGCCTGGACTTTGGGTAGGTGACTTTCCCAATCCGTGCTATGGATAATTATATCGTCCAGATATGCCGAAGCATACCGATGGTGTGGCCTGAGGACAATATCCATTAACCTTTGGAACGTAGCGGGAGCGCCGTGTAACCCAAAGGGTAACACCTTGTATTGGAACAGTCCCTCTGGTGTAATAAAGGCTGTTTTCTCCTTGGCAGCCTCAGTCAAGGGCACCTGCCAGTACCCTTTTGTGAGGTCCAAAACCGAAAAGTACCTGGCTTGGCCTAGCTTCTCAATGATTTCATCTACCCGGGGCATAGGGTAGGCATCAAACTTGGAAACTTTATTAAGTTTGCGGAAATCGTTACAGAACCGCAACGTACCATCGGGCTTGGGAATCAAGACTATGGGGCTGGCCCACTCACTCTTTGATTCTTCAATCACGTCTAACCGGAGCATTTGCTGCACTTCCTCCGCGATAGCTTGTCGCCGGGACTCAGGTACCCGGTAAGGCCTCAACCGGACCTTGACCTGAGGTTCCGTGACAACATCATGTTGGATGACCGAAGTGCGCCCAGGGAGTTCTGAAAACACGTCCGTGTTTCTGCTAATAAACTCCCTGGCTTCCTGAGTCTGTTTAGAGGAGAGGTTGTCGCCAGTTTTCACCTCGACTACTGCTTCTCTAATAACAGACCGAGGAATGGGAAGCTCCACCCCCACCATACCTGGTCGGGGACTGTCACCCCCAGGGGTCTCCCTGTCTTTCCACAGTTTCAACAGGTTTACATGGTACACCTGCTCTGGCTTCCTCCGCCCAGGCTGATGTACCTTGTAAGTCACTTCCCCAACTTTCTCAATGACTTCATAGGGACCCTGCCACCTAGCTAGAAATTTACTGTCCACCGTGGGTACCAGAACCACAACTCTGTCACCTGGGTTAAAGTTCCGTACCCTGGCTTGCCGATTATAAATCCTGCTTTGGGCCCGCTGCGCTGCCTCCATGTGTTCTCTGACAAGCGGCAAGACGGTCTCTATCCGTTCTTGTAGGTGAGTAATGTACTCTACCACACTTTTGTGGGGTGTGGGTTGCTGTTCCCAGGCCTCCTTGGCTATATCCAACAGGCCCTGTGGATGTCGACCGTATAAGAGTTCGAAGGGCGAGAACCCCGTAGAGGCCTGGGGCACCTCTCGCACTGCGAACATCAGATAGGGCAGCAGCAAGTCCCAATTCTTCCCATCCTTGGCGACCACACTTTTTAACAAAGTTTGATTAAACCGTTCTACTAGGCCGTCTGTTTGCGGGTGATAAATGTCCGCAACTGTTTCACCTGCAGCAGTTTACATAGCTCTTTCATTACTTTCGACATAAACGGGGTACCTTGATCGGTCAGGACCTCTTTAGGCAGTCCTACTCTGGAAAACATTTCCATAAGCTCCTTAGCAATGAGCTTGGCAGAGGTGTGACGCAGGGGCACTACCTCAGGGTACCGCGTGGTACCGTAGTCCAAGATCACCAGAATATGTTGGTGCCCTCTAGCGGATTTTGGCACTGGACCCACTAGATCCATGGCAATCCGCTCAAAGGGTACCTCAATAACTGGGAGAGGAACTAAGGGACCACGGTAATGAGGCTGAGGGCTGGTCATCTGACATGTTGGGCAGGACTCACAATATCTCTCCACCTCCTTGTACACACTGGGCCAGTAGAATCGTTGTAAAACGCGGTCTAGTGTTTTCTGCTGGCCTAGGTGTCCACCCAGAACATGTTGGTGGGCCAAATCCAACACCAACTTGCGATATGGATTGGGTACCACCAATTGTTCCACCACCTTTTCACGTACCCTGTTTACTCGGTACAACATTTCCTGGTGAACCACAAAGCGAGGAAACTGTAACTCCGCCCCTGGCTGTTGTGGTTCACCTTCCACCTCAAGAACATTCTCCCAGGCCCGAGACAGGGTCGGGTCCTGGTGTTGAGCGGTACCAAAGTTAGTTGTGGAGACATGGAGATCTGCCAACTCTGGACCTGTTGCCAACTCTTCCACATCTCCAACCATAACATTTAGTGGGGTTGACTCCCCCTCTTCCATATTAGGGACAGGCACCTCTTCCACGGTGCCTCCTGATTCCGGTTCCCAGGGCATCGGGGTCTCCCCTGAGTAGGGCCAGTCTATTGGGGACACACCCGCCTTGCAGGTTTCCGGAACTGCCAACTTGGCCCACAGTGACCTGAACCCTGGAAAGTCTCTCCCAATAATCAGTTCATACGGGAGTTTAGCGGCGACAGCGACTTCATGTTTCCAGCTGCCGGAGACGGTGGTGAGAGACACTTGTGCTGTGGCATAGTCTCTCAAGTCCCCATGAATGCACAAAACCCCGGTTTTCCGCCCAGTGTACTCATCGGGCAGTACTAAGGCGGGTCTTGCCAGGGTAACCATACTCCCCGAGTCCAAAAGGGCCACAGCCAGGGTGTCTCCCACTTTCACCTGACAGAGGTGACTTTGCCCCACAAGCTCAGGGACACCGGCAGCACACAGCCTCCTGGCATACATGGAAGGGCGGTAACCAAAGTTCACGTCCATGGGCTCCCCCTGGTGGAGACAATTGGCTCTGATATGTCCCGGCTCCTTACATCCCCAACACAACACTTGGGCAGGGACTTTGGGGGGTAGGTCCTGAGAGGGTTTAGGGGACACCACTCGCCTGAGCTGGGGCGGGGACCTCCGGGGTTTCCCCGAATCCCTCCTCATGGAGCCGCCTTGCACGTTCCTGGTGGCCTCATATCGCTCCACTAGGTCCACCATCCCTAGTGCGTTGTCCGGGGATACCTGGCCAACCCAGTGCTGAAGAGGGTGCGGATAAAGCCCTCCAAAACATGTCCGCCAGCAAGCGGTCCAACATGGCAGTGGGGCTTAACAACTCCGGCTGCAGCCATTTTTGCAGCAGGTGCAGCAGTTTATAATACTGGGGTCGGGCGGGCTCTGCCGACTGGTAGCTCCACTGATGCACCCGCTGAGCCCGAACCCACACATTCACCCCCAGTCTCGCCAGTATCTCACCCTTCAGAGTCGAGTAGTCAGCGGCTTGGTCCTCTGGGAGATCAAACAACACCTGCTGGGGTCCAGACGCCAGAAATGGAGCGATGACATCAGCCCACTGGTCATGCGGCAACTTCTGCCTTACCTTTTCAAACACCGCCAGGTAAGTCTCAACATCCTCTGAAGGGGTCATTTTTGTGAGCGCCGAGCGGACAGCCTTCGGGGCATCAGGAATACTTTTGGGCGCACCTGCGGCTTGCTGCGCCATCATATGTTGCAAAAACAGCTGGTTGGTCTCATGCTGCTGCCTGTTGGCCTCCACGAGCGCTTTCACGACCGCCTCCATTTTGTCTGCAGTCCCAGGTAGCAGCCTGGCAGGTTTAATATAGGACATGCACAACAAAAAACGTTTTCGTCGGTTGCTCCTAGCAACGGCCTCACTGCTGTGCCCGCATCCTCCACCAAATGTGGAGATTAGCTCTGGTAGGCGACCGGGTGTCAGCAGTATAGAGGCGGAGGCAAACAGTTCAAAGTAAAGTCTGTGTTTATTTCACACATAAATCCACAAAAGCATATGTCCATACAGGTTACATCACCTTTTCAGGAAACAGCAGCATAAATGATTCAATCAGGCAAACAGCTTTTAGTCCTTGAGCAAACGTCCTGTTTACAATCCAAATAGGCCTCAGGTCCGCATGAAACAGCCTCCACAGGAGATTTCAGCCAGGCTCACAGAGTCTCACTCCCATGTGAGCTCTAGACAAAGGACCGGCCACAGCTGATTCCCCAGGCTATTTAAACAGCCCGCAAAACCCGGACCTGGGTAGTGGGATGGAGTCCCACCCTGCTCTACTCCATCCCAGTAAAGCCGTCCCAGGTTAGCCTTTCGGCTATTCTAAAGCAACAACAGCAAACTGCCACCAGCAGCTGATGCTGGAAATCAGACTACACGGCTTTACTGCACCAATGCCAGGTACATTGGTGCTACATACCTGCCGTCAATAACGGCCCCTTGCACCTTACCACAGCTGATACTCTGTTCAGGACTCTAGGATACAGGCGCCGCCATCTTGACTCAGAAGCAACCCACACTGAGGAGAGGAGAGCGGGATAAAGTACAGGGGGTGGGGTTAAAGCTGTGCTTACAGACAGCTATGCCAGAAAGGACAGCAATCCCAGAATGCAGTGATACAGTCAGAAGACACTTCCTGTTTGGAGGCTGCCTGATGCTCCATGAGCCGCCATCTTGGATGTTTAAAGGCTCATAACATGCAGTAGATGCAGGTAGGATGATTTTTAATGTGAGCAATCTGTATGTACAGGGTGTGGTGTGTAAGATATGCTCTTATTCAGGGTGAAAGTCCGCTTTAAGAATCACCGTTCGGGGCAGCACCCACCATAACACACACTAGTGTGATTGCTTTATTAAGACTATAGAGATTAATAGAAGTTTGCCACCTGTCCCTAACCATAGATGCTTATTATTTCAAAATTGTTGAAGGGAAAATCCGTATTCTCATGTGCTAAATGGATGTTTTCAAGGTGCTACTTAAGCAATGTTTGCATGTTTTCTTATGTTAGATCTGCAAGAATAGTTAAGTGATCCTTTTACACACAGAACACTGCTGCTGGGCATGTGAGAAGTTGAGTGAGCTTCCTCACCTCAGCAGTGGCCATAGCAATAGTGTTCAGTGTGTGCAGAAAAAAAAACCTAAGCTGAAACCATATGAACAAAGGAGCACAATTCTTTGTTCGCTTCCTGTGAGGACCCAGAGAGGAATCTCCAGGCAGGCATCCCGTTCCTGGTTTCTCCAAAGGTCAATCTGGCTAATGAGTCTTTGCTGGGGTTGGTTGCCCCTTCTCTGGCCTAACTGTTTACAGCTCGGTTCCCTGCCTCCCACAGCTCTCGGTTTCCTCTGCCCCATGCTGGTAGCGCACCAACGGGGGTATCCTAGGATTTCCATATGAAAAAACTCCTTATGAATTATAGAAACATTGATAAATGGTGTGAGGTCCCGTGCACATCAAAGGCCATGATGCCGCTGACAGCCATGCATGAGTGGAAAATGCTTAAAGCATCAGAAAAAATATTCTCCCATTAATAATACACATGATTATGCTCGATAGGAAGATAGGATTATAGTTATTACATACCCAGCACCAAAAATATTCCAGCTGGGGCTTTATTTCTTTCTTTCTGCCATTCCTTATATTATTTCTGTCTATTTTTTGGCTGTATTCGCCATACATGCAACTGTATCATCATATATGGAGTGTCTTACCACACCGTCAAGGGCCCACTGAGACTCTCCCACCCAAGGGCCTGCAAAAACCTGGAGCTAAGCCTGCTCAAACCTTTTCACATTATGTAAGGCCACCCATAGCAATGTTCACATCTTTTTTCCTTTAAAAAAACGAAGCTTTATTTTCTGAGTAATTATAAAATACATTTTCACCTCATGTCGTTTTGGTGGGAGTGGCAGAGCTGAGTAAGGCAAGCATTGCACTGGAGTGAGCTGCCTTGAGCTGGGATTTTCACTATCCCACATTTTGATCCACCCGCAAGCATGGCTCTCCTCCGGTCCAATCGGTGCGCTCGACTGTGCTGACGCAAACTTGTCTAGGTTCGGCTCCAGTCGAGTCTTGCCAAGTGCAGCTGAGCATGCTGGTGAGTGCATCCCCGCTGCCCTCTAACAGGAAGCGTGCCCGCGCCAGCCTTTCACAAATACCTGCTGCAGGTGCGAGCCCTGCTGAAGGTATAGCAGGGAGCAGCCGGGTAGGTGAGTTCACCAGGCGACCTGGGGGGTTTCACACAGTGGGGCAATCTTGAATCTGGATGCCCCGGGGGTAATTGGGCGGCCCTGGATTTTGGTCCGCATAAAAGACGCTAGGACTGGGCCGTTCCTTTTTAAAAATCTGCATAGACACACTGGATAGTGAGAGAAGAAAAAAAAAGTCCATCTTTGAAAAAAAACCTGGTTGCCTTGTGAGCCACTTGCTGCAGGGCTTGAGTGACATGTCAGTCATCCAATCCCTGTGCGGCCGATGTGTCACTCAACCTGTAGCCACTGTGCTTCCATGGAATCGTGGGGAACGGGTGAGTTTTTGCTTTAGGTTATTGCCTGAATCGAGTTTAGCTCTGTAAGAGGGGTAGATTGAGTACCAGTATGGCTCTTCCCTTTGCGGTAGTGGTGGTGGTGGTGGGGGGGTCCAACCTTTTACCTATTTCACTTATTGTCTGCTGGGAAGGATGGGGGGTAGGGTTTGTGTTACTCTCCAACATTTGCACTGTAATGGCTAATATTACCCTATCGGGGGCAGGGGCTTGGAAAATGGCTTCTTATCGGGGAGGTGAGATGGAGAAGCTCCCTCCACTCTGTGTGTAACTTCCTGTACATGATACTTTGGTTCTTTAGACGTTCCGATCTCTCTGGATGATCCAGGTTTCTTATTCCAGGAAATAGCTGAGGTCTGGTGTAGGCAGTAGATGGGTGCTTTCTGGTGCTGGATAGCTGCATGCCATTGCTTGGTAAAGCTAAGGTGTCATTATGTAAATGTCAGTGTATAGATTGTATATTCATAACTGTCCATTGCAAGTAGCTTACACTCACTTCTATATACCTGCTCCTTCAATCCTCCACTGCTTAAAGGAGGTGTATCTCCAAATTGTGTAATAATAAAAATCAATATAAACACGTCGGCTAATGAAAGGAGGGGTCACTTATACACCCGAACTGAATTAAACGCCAGGGTAGGGTGGCAGGGCGGGTGGGGGGTTATAAGCTGACTGTAGTTCAGCTTTAATGGCTGCTTGTGTATTAAAATTAAATCTTTCATTAAAGTGGGATAAAACCCCAGTGAGTCCGGGCCTGAAATATAAAAGATTCCAAGGCCGGCTACTGGCCTTCCCGCACCCCCCTTGCTGTGTCAACCCCCCACCCCAATCATCTGGGGCGCTGCAAAACTCGTCTGCTTCCTGGTTTCCGCACTGAAAAATTGGGTATTGTAAACATCGCCCATTTAAATAGGCTGCGGACAGGAGCGCGTGCTGCGGGAGAGGAACAAAACCTGGAGTTTTGTTCCAGTTAAAGTGGGCCAAAACCCACCCTGGTGTCTTGAGACTCCAGGGCAGGCTTTACACTCTCCCTCTGGGGCATCCAGATTTGGAATGCCCTGCTGTTTAAAAAACCACAGTTCACCCAGTATACCGAGCTGCAGCTGCTCCTTGCTATACCTTTAGCAGGGCATGTGCCGACACTAGTCTCCACTTGGCTAGACTCGGCTGGAGCATCAGAACTTTGACATCAGCCCAGTTGTGCGCAATAATTGAACGAGAGGCTGCCCAAGCGCCGTAGGCCTGGGAAGGGGTGTGTTTTGTTGGGCGAACTGGGTTTTTTTTTTTTTTTACAAAGCGGGGCATGCTGCATCGGGGTGCCCTTGGGGCAAGGACCAGAACCTTGGATAGTCAAAATCCTGGGTTTTAATCCAATTTAAAAGTGATATTCTATAACCGAAAAGGAAGTTTATGTAGTCACCCTCTATCCCAAGCCCAGTGCCCCAAAACAGCCTGGGTTTCTTTTTTTTATTTTACTAATGTCTTTGTCCATCATGTATAAAAACATGAATTGGATGCTTTGGCCATATTTCTACCCGGTACTCCCCAGCGATGATTTATTCAGTTACACACGTGTCAGCATTATCAGTTATAATAATATCTAGGCAAGATTATCAGAAAATTACAAAACTAACGACATTTTCTTACTAGCACATAATGCAAAGCTTACTTTTTACTTTTTTTTTTTTACTGCTGTAGGCAGAATAGAGGATTCCTTTGCCTACAGTTGTCCTTTAAATGTCCCAGATGTACAGGTCGTATATAAAGACATGTGCTTGGTTCTCCAAGGACCAGTGTTCTCCCCAGGGGCTTTTCCCCGGGTTTTTTTTCCCTAGTTGTATCTTAGTACTGGAGTAGGGGTTCATGAGGAGCAGACAGTAGTGGCTGGGATGGGAAAAGAAGGATATTGGTTCTGTATGTATAGTCCCTATAAGACTAAGTGCACAATTTTTGTTTGTATTGACCTATCGCCACCATCAGCCAAACCAGTAACTGTATTCATGATTTGGGATGCCCTACAATAAATCGCCTCCTTACTCCCCACCCGAGCTGCACATTTACTGAGCCAATAGCCAGCCCTTTAGATTTCTATGCGGCACAGACATCCCCTGCTCGCCTGATGTGCGCGCTCCTGCATAGTAGCATGTCAGGGCATGTGGAGAGCGTGTACAGCAGGGCAGGGCGGGATGCGGCTGTGTGCACTTACTGTGCCACATAGAAACACAGTGCTAGATCACTATCTGAGGGAGCCAATCGGATGCTTAGGCAGTAAGGTAAATATGGACCTATAACGAAATAACGGACCTCTGGTTATATATGACTGCAGATGCATTCTCAGTCCCAACCTCGGGTTAACCTAAAAAAAACAATTGGTAGCACAAATTCAGGCAGTCAAGTGGCAAACCCCACCCTGTCTCCCCTGATACACTAAACCTGTCACCCCTGGATTTTATTTCTACCAGAAGAAACCACAAGCTTGGTGGGAGTTTTATTCAGCTCAGGTGTATAAGTGACACCTCCTCTCATTAGCTGATGTGTTTATATAGATGTTTAAAACTACACAATTTTGTGATACACCTAAGCTTTGTATAAAGATACCCTTTAAAACAGCAAACCTTAGATTCCAGGGTATCCCAGATTTGGATGTGTCTAGCCATGACGTTCCCCCGCCACCCATTCAGAAAGGGTGGGCATGTGCATAGCTAGAGGTGAGCGGGGATGCAGCCACAGTGCAAAGACCTGGTGAGTGCTTCGGGAGAAGGTGAGTGAGACTTGCGATTTGAGGGGGTTTCACACAGTGGGACAGCCCAATTTGGGATGCCCCAAGGAGTGGAACCAGAAAGGGTCTGGAGTCTTTTAGACTCCAGCACCTCCAATATTCCTTTTTATTCTGTTGCACAGTGTGTAGTGGGCCACTCTTCAGGCCATGGTGGTAAGACCGCGGGCATTGACTGTGTTCATATTAAACCCCTTTCCGTAGGCCCATCTAGTCTCATGTCTTTCTGGGAATCCTGGTCCTATTTAAAAAGGGAATTTTTTTTTAGCACAAATTCAGGCAGTCAAGTGGCAAACCCCACTCTGTCTCCCCTGATACACTAAACCTGTCACCCCTGGATTTTATTTCTACCAGAAGAAACCACAAGCTTGGCGGGAGTTTTATTCAGCTCAGGTGTATAAGTGACCCCTCCTTTCATTAGTTGATGTGTTTATATAGATGTTTAAAACTACACAATTTTTCTGATACACCATCTCCTAAGCTTTGTATAAAGATACCCTTTAAAACGGCAAACCTTAGATTCCAGGGCTGGCCATTGGCCTCCCCTGGGGCATCCCAGATTTGGATGTGTCCCATTGTGGGACCCCCCCCCCCCCCCTCGGCTGCAACACTCATCTGCTTCCAGGCTCCTTTGCTGATGTAAATATCTGGTGGCTATATGCCCGCATCTGTTGAGTGCGCTTCCGCATTCAATGTGTCGCCAGCCGCATCCCCCCACTCACCTTCTAGCCATGACGTTCCCGCGCCGCCCATTCAGAAAGGGTGGGCATGTGCATAGCTAGAGGTGAGCAGGGATGCAGCCACAGTGCAGAGACCTGGTGAGTGCTTTGGGAGAAGGTGAGTGAAACTTGCGATTTGAGGGGGTTTCACACAGTGGGGCAGCCCAATTTGGGATGCCACAAGGAGTGGAACCAGGAAGGGTCTGGAATCTTTTTAATCTGTTGCGCAGTGTGTAGTGGGCCACTCTTCAGGCCATGGTGGTTTCGGGTAAGACCACAGGCATTGACTGTGTTCATATTAAACCCTTTTACATGCATGTCAATGTGTGTAACCTCACACAGACATGATAGTAGAGCCCCCCCAATAAAGAAAATTGACCCTTTCACTGTGAGGCTTGTTTTGGCCCAATCGGCTTCAAATTACCCCCCAAATGGAGGTGTTCCA
Organism: Gastrophryne carolinensis; assembly: GCA_027917425.1. Taxonomy (NCBI): domain Eukaryota; kingdom Metazoa; phylum Chordata; class Amphibia; order Anura; family Microhylidae; genus Gastrophryne; species Gastrophryne carolinensis. The sequence continues at coordinate 77,774,171 of CM051241.1, forward strand.
CCAGCCGAGGGGTGGCTTTTGTTAGTCTTTCAAAGGTTCTGGCTACAGTTCCCTATGAGCCAAATTCCATGTCTGGCTTCTGTAGTTGAGAACTGCTGCGTCCTCATAGGTCTGGCAGTGGACGGTTACTCCAAGTGGGTAGAAACTGGCCCAGAGCTCCCTTGTCATGTCACCTTGTTAGATGGCACCCTGGCTCTAAAGTAAGATGAATTTTAACATCGTGGTTTCTACGCCAACAGCCATCTCCATTGCTGACCCACTTTTCCCGCTCCTCACCGAGGATACAATGGACACATTTTTTAAAAGACATTTTAGAAAAAAGCCGCCACCTCCTCCTCCTCCTTCAGAGACGTTCTGCCCCCCGAGTTTGCGCAGATGCAGCGTCGCCATCACCACCGGAAAAGCTCGCAGACGATCTGGAGCCGGGCTGCCTTCCACCTCTCTTTCCATGCAGCGGAGATGCTCGGTCACTCAGATCCAGCCCGTCCCATCTAAACTGGGAACGCCAGCACGCGGGGGGAGGAAAGATGGACGAAGGAGGTCGAGCACCACCACCCCTAACCTGAGTCCTCGGTTTGCCGTCCAGAAGCGGCGCGGGGTGAAACTGAGCGCCATCGATCGCCAGCTGTTGGGCCAGTCTATGTTGCTGGCGAGCCTTGTCCCAATGCAGAAAGATACAAGATCGAAGGAGGGGGAGAGCTCTGATGCAGAGGAGCTGGACGAAACGTCGGAGGAAGGGATGGATACAGAGGATGCCGTTTCTACTACTTCTGAGCGTAATAGTAGCGAGGAGATGTGCGAGCTTCCTTCCTGTTCCACCACCGACCATCCAAAACTGTACGCAGGGGACTGAGTAAAGGTGGGGTAGCTGGGGCTCAATGTGTACATATATGCTATATAAATATATTATAGCACTGTTACAGTATCATTGTTTGTTTATATAGCGCCACCTCCTGTAGTTAAGTAGTGCTTACAGACAAAATAAAACACAGTACATAGGCCACTACAAAAAAGATGCTACAGAGTTCATGAGAACCAAAACCTATTATTCTAAGTATAAAGCACGTCCTGTTCCAGAATATTCCTTACACTTGGGTAATACATCCACAAGATGGTGCTGGACTGCAGAAAACAGCTAGTGGCTCCTCCTGGCCCTATATAAGTCAGGGACCTCCCACAAATTCCCCAGTTCTTTCTGCAGTCTGCGCTGTGAAGATAGAAGATCGCTCTCTATGTGGCGCAGGTGAGCGGGGCTTTTATGCCTGCGGCCCTGCAGGACAATTCCCACCCGTTCCGTACCATATACTGCCTCCCAGCCTCGGCTGATAAGGTTCAGGTGAAGGTAGGTTAGTGAGCACTAGTGTAAAGGTGCTGTGGAGCTATGCTTCCACCGCAGTCCCTGTTCTGACAGGGTAGGCGGTCTAGGCTGATGGTGAGCCTTTTGGAATGCCCCCACTGCTTCATGGGTGTTTGCCATGTAATCCTGTGCAGCTAACCCCCTTCCTTAGGTCTTCCCCTCCTCCCTCACTTCTTCCATTGGGGCTCTGTTCTCCCTGGGAAGCCCTTCTTAACCTCCTTCGCTCTGCCTCTGGGTGATCTCCAGGAAGGGGGGGGGGTTCCGCAGTAAAATGTTGTGTTTTATTCTAAAGAGGGTCTATTGCTATGTAAAACGCAGCCGCCGCTATGTTGAAAAACATCTTGCTGGGTCTGCCCCGCGTAAGACTTCTGCTAAGAAGCGGCACTTATCGCCCGCGGTTCCCTGTCGAGGATGAGGGTCCTTTCCCACTGTCAGGTCCTTACCCCCTTGAGGAGGGGGAGTTATTTTCTGATTCTAAATCCTCAGAGGAACAACCTAAGAGTTATGGGAGCACGGGCACCCCCTTTGGGGAAGACCCGTGGTCCCCTGATGACACGGACAGATTGCTGAGTCACATTTTGGAAATTCTTTGTATATCTCCCCCGGCAGTGGCTCCTCAGCAGCAGGGTGAGCTTTTTCACACGGTTAAGCCATGCTGGGAGTTCCCTGAGCAGTCTCACTTTAATAATCTAGTGCTCAAGGAATGGGAACGGCATAGCAAGCTGCCAGGGGTGCCTAAGAGTTGGGACAAGAGGTATCCCTTCCCGGCTGATGTTGTTAAGCGTTGGTCATGTCCTCCCGAGGTGGATGCGCCCGTTCTCGGGTTGTCCAATACATCTGTCATGCATTCTCCTGACACTACTACCCTGCGGGATGGTGAGGACCGCCGCTTGGATCAGCTGGCTTGTCATGCCTTTGCTTGTGTGGGGACTGCGCTGTGCCCGATTTGTGCTTCTTCTATTACGGCTATTTCCATTAAAGGGGTTCTTAAAAGTCTCTTGGATGGGGCAGCTGAGGATGCGGGTAGAGAGGAGTATAGATATCTCCTGCTTTGTGAGGAATTTATTGCATATATCCTCTCTGCCATGGACGATGCCTCTGGAATGTATGGTAGGACTTCTGCTATGTTGGTGGCTTTACGCCGCTCTGTCTGGCTGCGTCAGTGGGTAGCTGATAATGCTGCTAAAAAGGCTCTCACTGGGTTCCCCTTCACGGGGCTGCGCCTCTTGATGAATGCTTGGACTTGTTTGCCAGGGGTGGTAGGTTGTCTCAACGTAGGAGGCCATCCCAGTCCTTTCGGGGGATGGGTGCCCATTTCCCATCTTTTCGTGGCTCCAGAACTGGCCGAGGAGTCTCCTTTACTAGAGCCCGTGGTGATCATTGGGGTAGGGGCAGCGGACGTGGCCGTCCTGGCCTCTCCTGGTGCCCCAAGCCAAAATCCTCACCCAAGCCCCCTCAGGCATGAAGGGGTGCCCTCACCCATCCAGGTGGGGGGACGGCTCCGGCTATTTGCTCACGTCTGGAGGCTTCACGTCTCAGACCGGTGGATTCAGGAGGTCCTCCGGTTACAAGATAGAGTTTGCAGCCTGGCCGCCCCCAAGATTCTTCAAATCCTGGATGGCTCAAAACCCCTTGTCAGCTCAGGGTCTGTGCCTTGCTGTCCAAAACCTTTTGGACTTGGGGGTCATCTGCCAGGTGCCCTTGAGGGAAAAGGGCAGAGGCTACTATTCCAATCTATTCACGGTTCCCAAAAAAGATGGGTCCATACGGCCCATCCAGGATTTAAAGCTTCTCAACAAATTAGTCAGATTCAAACGCTTTCGTATGGAGACTCTGCGTTCTGCTGTCAATTCACTGCGCCCGGGCGACTTCATGACCTCTGTAGACATCAAGGACGCTTACCTTCATGTACCAATCTTTCCGGGTCATCAGAGATTCTTCAGGTTCGCTTTGGAGTATCAGCTTTACCAATTCGTGGCCTTACTCTTTGGTCTCACCTCGGCTCCCAGGGTATTCACCAAGGTGCTGGTGGGCGTAATGGCTCTGCTGAGATCTCAGGGCATTCGCATTCTTCCTTACTTGGACGACATTCTCATCACGTCTCAGTCCTTCCAGCAGGCCGAGCTGGATACCCAGTTGGTGGTGTCCACACTGGAGTCCTTCGGCTGGGTGATCAACCACCCCAAGTCTTCCCTGTCACCGTCCATGAAGTCCTTTCTGGGCATGAATCTGGATACATCTTAGGTCAAGATTTTTCTCCCTCAGCAGAAGGTGGAGAGTCTTCAATCACAAGCACAGCATTCTTCCCTACTTGGACGACATACTTATCGCTTCTCAGTCCTTCCATCAGGCAGAGCTGGATACTCAGCGGGCGGTCCTCTTCTTCCATCTACTATAGTGTATCGCTTCCCTGTCGGGTGTTTTCTATTCCTAGAATTCTGGAATTTCTGCAACATGGTTTGGATTTGGGTCTTCAACTTAGTACCCTCAAAGGTCATGTTTCTGCTTTGGCCATTTTCTTCCAAAGATCCTTTGCTCACCATCATCTGGTCAAAACCTTTTTCCAGGGGGTTACTCACGTGCGTCCCCCACGTAAGCCTATGTTACCAGTCTGGGATTTGAACTTGGTCTTATCTGCCTTGCAGGAGTCCCCCTTTGAGCCCTTGCGTGAGGCCCCTTTGTCCATTCTGACGATTAAGGTAGTCTTTTTGGTGGCTATCACCTCTGTTAGGCGTGTTTCTGAGTTGGCGGCGCTTTCTATCAAACCTCCTTACTTTGAGAGACACCAGGACAAAGTGGTGTTTCGTTTTAAGCCAGATTTTCTTCCTAAGGTTGTGTCTGCTTTTCATCTCAATCAGGACATTGTTTTGCCTTCCTTGTGTCCTAATCCTAGTAACCCTAAGGAGCGGGTTTTACACAATCTGGATGTGGTCAGGAACTTGAAGTTCTATCTGGTGGCTACTGAATCCTTTAGAAAGACTGATGCTCTTTTTGTTCTTCCGTCTGGGCCTAATAAGGGTTTGGCTCCAGCTAAGTCTACTATCAGCAAGTGGATCCGTCAGGCTGTGGTACAGGCCTATTCTGCTAAGGGGAAGGAGCCTCCCTTCCACCTTACTGCTCATTCCACTCCTGCTATTGGTGCCTCTTGGGCCTTTCAGCACCAAGCTTCTGTTGAACAAGTTTGTAAGGCCGCCACTTGATGTTCGGGCCTCAGCTTATGCTGCTTTTGGTCGTAAAGTTCTGCGGGCGGCAGTGGTTTAAACTGCCCACTCTTACTTTTTGGGGATTCCCACCCTACCTTACGGACACTGCTATTGGATGTCCCAAGTGTAAGGAATTTTCTGGAACAGGACGTGCTGTATACTTAGAATAATACAATTCTGTGATTACTCACCTGTAGAATTGGTATTATACGTATACAGCACGTCCTGTTCCATCCCACCCTTGTTATCATTATTCTTAGTTACCTCTGTATGGTGATTATTCATATGTTCTTTTTTGAATTCTGGTTATTATTGTTCTCCCGGCTTCCTGTTAACTGCTTGTCAATACTGGGGAATTTGTGGGAGGTCCCTGACATATATAGGGCCGGGAGGAGCCACAAGCTGTTTTCTGCAGTCCAGCGCCATCTTGTGGATGTATTACTCAAGTGTAAGGAATATTCTGGAACAGGACGTGCTGTATACGTATAATACCAATTCTACAGGTGAGTAATCACAGAATTCTATTATTAGGTTCATATCCTCATAAACCTCATTTTCCAAGTGTACAGCACGGCCTGTTTCATGTCAGTCATAACTTCTGGGTATTCCGCCACAAGGTGGCGCAGTTAACTGCAGAAGATTTGTGGCTCCTCCCGGCCCTATAAAACGCCAGGAATGACCCATAGACCCCCAGTGTTTCTCTGCAGTCATGACTGTAAAGACCAGAAGATGGCTCTCTACGTTTATTCGCAGGCGAATGGGGCAACCAAGCCTGCGGCCCTGCAAGCCTATTCCCACCCGCTTCCGGACCCTTCTTCCTCCCAGCCTTGGCTGTCCGCGTCATCTCCCTGCGGCCCGCCCCTCAAGGTTCCTTCGCTGGCGCCATTTTACAGGGCTCCACGCTGCTGCAGCTGGGGCTCTCTCTGTCGGCCTGGACCCCCTCCCATCGTCACTTGGTCGACCTCCTTGCTGTCTTCTGGCGCCTGCGCATGCTGCGGTGCTGTGCAGCTGGTCCGTGAGTTGATCCGACAGGGTTTATGTTTTGGTGCATGTGCAGTGGGATGCTCATGATTGTCATTGCTTATGTCTTGCAGACGGGATAGCAGCATTGTGGTTTCTCCCGGTCCAATGGGGTTATCTAATACTTCGGTCATGCCATCCCCCGACACTACCACTCTGCGTGATAGCACGGACCGGCGTATGGATCAGTTGACTTGTCATGCCTTTACCTTTGTGGGGGCTGGTTTTCGCCCGGTCTGCGCCGCGGCCATTGTGGCTATCGCCATTAAAAAGAAGGTCAGGCGTCTTGCTGAGGCCGCCAGGTCTGGTAAGAAAATAGAGCAAAGTAAGAGGTCCTTATTTATTGCATTTGTGCTGGCTGCCATGGACGATGCCGTCCGGCTTGGCGGTAGGGCCTCGGCCCTGTTGGTGGCTATGCGTCGATCAGTTTGGTTGCGTCAGTGGGCTGCTGACACTGCCGCTAAGAAGCCTCTCACTGGGCTTCCTTTGACGGGTCTCGGTCTTTTTGGTGAGCGTCTGGATGCTCTGGCCAAGGATGGTAGGCTCCCCCAGCGTAGAAAGCAGGCTTGGCCCTTTCAGGGCTCCTCCTCCTTTCGTCCTTCAAGGGGAGGTCGTGGCCCCCCTTTCTCAGGTAGTCGCAGAGACTCTTGGGGCCGAGGCAGATCCCGCGGTCGCCCCGGTCTCTCCTGGGGGACCAAGCCCAAACCCCCTCCCAAGGCCTCTCAGGCATGAGGAGGCACCCTCACCCGACCTGGTGGGGGGGGGCGGCTTCGGCTTTTTGCTCACGTCTGGAGGCTTCGCGTCTCCGGTGGATTCAGGAGGTGGTGTCATCCGGTTACAAGATAGAGTTTGCAGCCTGGCCGCCCCCAAGATTTATTCGATCCCGGATATCCCAAAACCCTGTGTCGGCTCAGAGACTGCATCTAGCCGTCCAACGTCTTCTGGCGTCAGGAGTAATTTTTCATGTACCTCTTCAGGAACAGGGTCGGGGGTACTACTCCAACCTGTTCACGGTGGCCAAGAAGGACGGCTTCCCTGAGGCCCATCCTGGACTTAACAAGTTTGTCAGGTTCAAGCATTTTGGCATGGAGACATTACGCTCGGCCGTAAGTTCTCTTCGGCCGGGCGACTTCATGACCACGGTGGACATCAAGGATGCCTATCTTCACGTGACAATCATCCCAGGTCACCAGAGGTTCCTGAGGTTCGCTCTGGGTGATCAACACTACCAGTTTGTGGCCTTGCAGTTCGGTATCACCTCGGCTCCTCGGGTTTTCACCAAGGTGCTGGCTGGCATCATGGCTCTCCTGAGGAATCAGGGCATTCGCATCCTTCCTTACCTGGATGACATTCTGATTGCTGCTCAGTCTCTTCATCAGGCCGAGAGGGATACTCAGGTGGTGACGTCCACTCTCTAGTCCTTCGGCTGGGTGATCAATTATCCCAAGTCTTCACTATCTCCGTCTTTGGCGAGGTCCATCCTGGGCATGACGCTGGATACTTCTCAGATCAAGGTATTTCTCCCTCAGCAGAAGGTGGAGGGCATTCAGATGCAGGCACGGGCCCTGCTTGCATGTCCTCACCCCTCCATTCAGCAGGGGATGCAGTTGGTGGGCCTCATGGTGTCCTGCTTCGAGGCGGTTCCCTTTGCTCAGTTTCACATGAGACCTCTTCAGTTACATCTCTTGTCGGTTTGGGATCGGAATCAGGAGTCCCAGGATCAGGAATTTGCTCTGACCCCTCTGGTCAGACAGTCCCTATCCTGGTGGCTGGGCTCGAGGAATCTTTTGGTGGGCAGGTCCTTTCTGCCTCTGCGCTGGGAGATTGTCACCACGGATGCCAGTCTGACTGGCTGGGGGGGAGTTTGGCAGTCTCTGAAATTCCGGCATCAGTGGGGCCCCCAGGAGGCCCACGCCCATCAATATCCTAGAGCTGCGGGCGATCAGGTGGGTCATCTCCCAGTTGACCCTCCACCTTCGGGGTCGTGCTGTAAAGGTCCGCTCGGACAATCAGACGGCGGTTGCCTACATCAATCATCAGGGAGGGACTCGGAGCAAGCGAGCCCTCAAGGAAGTGTTCCTGATCTTGTCTTGGGCGGAGGAGATTGTTCCCTGCATTTTGGCGGTTTACATCTCGGGGGTGGAGAACCAGGAGGCGGACTCCCTGAGCAGGGGGATGTCTCGCCTGGGAGAATGGTCCCTCAGCAACAAGATTTTTCTCGCCCTGTGCCGCCGCTGGGGTCAGCCGGACGTGGACCTGTTTGCGTCCCGTCACAATCGCAAGCTTTCAAAGTTTGTCTCACTGTCACAGGACCCTCTGGCCTTTACCACGGGCGCGCTAGCAATTCCATGGACGGAGTTTCGGCTCCTTTATGTATTCCCTCCCTTTCCTCTGCTGGGTCGGGTGTTGCGCAAGATTGCTCAGGAGGGGGTGCCGGCCATTCTGGTGGCCCCACACTGGCCGAGGAGGGTGTGGTTCGCGGACGTCGTCCAGATGGCAGTAGATCGGTTCGTCCTGCCCGACGTTCCAGAGCTTCTCATGCAGGGACATCTACGCCATCCCAATTTACAAATGCTGGCTTTAACGGCTTGGCTGCTGAAACCTCCATCTTGATGGGCAAGGGTTTACCGGCCTCCGTTGTTGATACCTTAATTCAGGCTCAGAAGAAATCCTCATCTTTTATCTACTACAGGGCTTGGCATGCTTGCATTGCTTGGTGCGAGGCCGAGTCTCTTTTTTGTCGGGAATTTTCCATTCCCAGGATTCTGGAGTTTTTACAACATGGTCTGGATTCGGGCCTTCAACTTAGTACTCTCAAAGGACAGGTTTCGGCTCTGGCAATTTTTTTCCAAAGATCCTTTGCCAATCACAGGCTTGTTAAGACCTTCTTCCAGGGAGTTACTCATGTGCGTCCGCCGCGTAAGCCTCTGCTACAGGTTTGGGACCTAAACTTTGTGTTATCTGCTCTACAGGGCCCTCCCTTCGAACCTATGCTTGAGACTGCGTTGTCCATTCTGACTCTTAAGATAGTCTTTTTGGTGGCTATTACTTCGGTGCGGCGAGTCTCTGAGCTGGCGGCGCTTTCCATGAAACCTCCTTATTTTGAGCGGCATCAGGATAAGGTGGTGTTCCGGCTTAAGCCGGATTTCTTGCCCAAGGTTGTGTCTGCCTTTCATCTCAACCAGGACATTGTTGTACCTTCTTTGTGTCCTACCCCTTCTAAATCTAAGGAACGGATCCTTCATTCTCTGGATGTGGTCAGGGCACTGAAATTTTATTTGGTTGCCACTGAGTTGTTTAGGAAATCTGATGCTCTGTTTGTTCTTCCTGCTGGACCTAGGAAGGGTTTGCCTCCAGCCAAATCTTCTATCAGCGAGTGTATCCGTCAGGCAGTGGTACAAGCTTATTCTGCTAAAGGGAAGGAACCTCCCTTCCGTGTTACTGCTCATTCTACTTGAGTTATTGGTGCCTCCTGGGCTTTTCAGCACCAGGCTTCTGTTGAACAAGTTTGTAAGGCCGCTACTTGGTCTTCTGTTCATACTTTTTCTCAGTTTTACAAGGTTGATGTTAGGGCCTCAGCTGATTCTGCTTTTGGCCGCAAGGTACTTCTGGCGGTAGTGGTTTGATCTGCTTGCCGTTACTCATTTGGGACCCCATCCTACTTTACGGACACTGCTATTGGATGTCCCAGAAGTTATGATTGACATGAAACAGGCCGTGCTGTACACTTGGAAAAGTGCAATTCTATGAGTACTCACCTGTAGAATTGTTTTTACTGTGTACAGCAGGGCCTGTTTCATCCCTCCCTTGTTGTTGTTATCCTTGGTTGCTTCTTTATGGTGATTTGTTACAAAGTTTATTTTTTGTGAGGCTGTGAAGTCTTTTTATCTTGATTTCTCTCCCGGCTTCTTGCATAACTGCTTTTCAACACTGGGGGTCTATGGGTGATTCCTGGCTTTTTATAGGGCCGGGAGGAGCCACAAATCTTCTGCAGTCAACTGCGCCACCTTGTGGCGGAATACCCAGAAGTTATGATTGACATGAAACAGGCCGTGCTGTACACAGTAAAAAACAATTCTACAGGTGAGTAATCACAGAATTGTATTATTAGAGGTTCCCAAACAGTGGTAGGTGCAGGGCCGGCCTTAGCGTAAATGTCACCCTGTGCAAGGTTCCAAGGCGGTGCCCCCTAATACATTCAAATACAAAGTCTCACTCAAAAGGGAAAGAGATGGAGGGGACGCAAAGGATCTGAGAGCTACAGAATGAACACAGGAAAGAGATGAAGGGAATGCAAAATAGCTCCTTCTGGAAAAAAAAAAAAAAGAAACTCTGTCTCTGGAGGCGACAATCATTTTGACCATAAGAACTATAAATCTGTGGAATAGCCTCTCACAGAAGCTTGTCACAGCATCAACCACTGACAGCTTCAAAAAAGGATTAGATGCTTTTCTAGCAGAAAGTAACATTAACAGTTACTATTAGCTGTTATCAGTAAAAAAAAAAAAATAAAAATAACTTCCCAACCCCGACTCTTGGTTGAACTTGATGGACATATGTCTTTTTTTCAACCGTAGTAGCAATGTAACAGAGAGACCGATAGAAAAGGGAAAGAGATGGAGGGAATGCAAAAGAACTAAGAGAGTCAGAAGGGACATGGAAAAGGGAAAAAGTTAGAGTGAATGTATAAGAACTAAGAGACTGAAGAAACATGGAAAAAGGGGAATGTAAAATAATTGAGAGACAGGTGGAACAAAGGTAGAGGGAATGCAAAAGACCTGAGAGAAAAGCATGAAAAAGAGAGAGAGAATGCAAAAGAAGTGAGAGAGACAGAAGAAACATGGAAAAAAAGAGAGAGGGAATGCAAAAGACCTGAGAGAGAAGCATGGAAAAGAGAGGGGGAATGCAAAAGACCTGAGCGAGAAGCATGGAAAAGAGAGAGAGAGGGAACGCAAAAGACCTGAGAGAGACAGATGAAGCATGGAAAAGAGAGAGAGGGAATGCAAAAGACCTGAGAGAGAAGCATGGAAAAGAGAGAGAGAGAGGGAATGCAAAAGACCTGAGAGAGACAGACGAAGCATGGAAAAGAGAGAGAGGGAATGCAAAAGACCTGAGAGAGAAGCATGGAAAAGAGAGAGAGAGAGGGAATGCAAAAGACCTGAGAGAGACAGACGAAGCATGGAAAAGAGAGAGAGGGAATGCAAAAGACCTGAGAGAGAGGCATGGAAGAGGGAGAGAGCGAGGGAATGCAAAAGACCTGACAGAGACAGATGAAGCATGGAAAAGAGAGAGAGGGAATGATGCAAAAGACCTGAGAGAGAAGCATGGAAGAGAGAGAGGGAATGCAAAAGATCTGAGAGTGAGAGCGAAAGAAAATGGAAAAAAGAGAGAGGGGGGAATGAAAAAAATAAAGAGAGACAGAAAGAAAATGGAAAAGTGAGAGAGATGGTAGGAATGTATGAAAAATTGAGACATTATGGATAGCAAAAAAGAGAAGGAGTTGGAGCAAATGTGAGGAAAGGGAATAAGGAGAATGTGGAAATGAAGGAGGCAAAAATAAAAAAGGGGGGAAGAGGGAGAATATGGCTAGGTATATAGGTATAAAGGGTATATAAAGGTGGGTATAAAAAAATAATGGGGGATCACTTGAAAAACTGAGAAAGGTAAAGCAAGTAGAACAACAAATTGAAACAAAGAAAAGACCAGAGACATGGAGAGAGAAAATGATGCAGGTAATGTGTAAATGAAAGAAAGAGGGAATGAGAGAATGTGGAAAGAAGAGCTTTCTTTCTAAAAGGGTGTCTCCTCTTGCTGGGTACGGCTTGCACACCCGGCCCAATGTTCAAGTGGTTCTTGGAGAAGATGCAGCCAATTATACCTGCCTGGTAGCAAGCTTTGAAGGCTTATTCCACATTTTTGTGTATTTCTTGACATTTTAAAGTGGAACAAAATTCAGGAATTTGACTTTCAAGGTTGTTCTTCCGTTGCTCGCTGTGTGAAACCCGCCAGCACTCTCGTCCAGTGAGAGTTGTATGCTGTGACTATGCCCCCCTGTTTGTTGTCCAATGGGGAGTGCAGGCGTCCGCATCCCCAGCACCTCCCCCGCCCCTATTTGAACTACTGTGGTAGGAGGGGATGTTGCCGCTTACGCTCCGCAATTAAAACAATGAGAGACATTTGCCTAATGACATAGTCTGAGAGGCTTAGATTGCGGTGTTGGGCCCAGGAATTATGAGTGAATACCGGCACCCCATGGGATTTCCCACAGCGGGTCATCCCAACTCGGGATTACTCAGCGAAGGGCAGCGACCAGCCCTGGTATATTTTAGCTTTGTTTAGCTTCAATTTTCTATTTCCTGTGTTTATAACACAGTTTTAGGTGCTGACAGCCCATACTTACCCCTCAGGTGGTACTCAATGCATTTAGGTAATGGAAAGTGGTACTTAATGAAATAAGGTTCTGTACTATAGTGCTCTTAGGAAAGCCCTCACCTAGGGGGCTTCCTGATTTGGGGGGATCCCTGGTCTCACTGCATACTGGCCTCCTTCCAGAATTCCACTGTGGCCCACTGCTCTGCGCACCCAGCAGACCTGACACATTGTTGGAGAGGAAGAGAGGATGCAGCAGTGAAAAGCTTTTGTCATCTCGAAATAAGATATATATATATATATATATATATATATATATATATATATATAACCCAGGGGAATCCGAGATCGGAATACTTTTTGGGTGAAACCTTTTCTTGAGTCATTTAAACCCTAGTGCTGGGTTTTGGTCCTCAAAGTAGCCACTCCTCTTTTATTAGGTGTTATACCTCTCCACTGCCATCCCCCGGCTAAATCTGGCTGCGAGATTGGCCACCAGCCTGTCACATGGCCTGGAGTCTCTTACTCTTTTCCGGCCACTGATAGAAACCCATGACCACTGGTGGCCAATGGAGGAACCCCTGATGCACACAGTGGGGCCTCCCAAATGGGGATGCCCCTGTGAAGAGCTTTTGAAAAGACTCCAGGCCTTTAGTGCACTTCAATGGTATTTGCTCCAAGAGGAAGAGGTGAGAATCGCCTAAATGTGGGATTTAGGTCTGTTTTAAGTGAGCCACATGGCAAGCTGTACATTCCATGGGACATCCCGACCTCTGAAGCTCTACTGAGTGGTTTGCTGCTCACAGACGAATACCGCTAATACCGGGGATAATTTATATTGCCTTAATGGCCTTGTTTCTGTTGGTGTTTTCCCTGCTTGGCACGCTCCCCTCTGCCCTTAGAAACTGACACTTGGCTGTTTTAGTGCCTCTTGTCTAGTGTTTAGCAGTGAAAGGTGCTGTGTTTATATTCCTAGTATGTCACACACCCCACTTCCAAATATTCATGACACTTGGGAACCCGGCCTGTAGAGGGCGATCTTGCAGAGATGACATGGAAAAAGGAGCCCCTGCTTGTCCATAAGTACTGGGTTCCTCCCACTATTCCTCAGTCTTTTCGTCTCTGCAGTCGGCGAAGCATTCAGAAGATGACTCTCCTTCAAGCTGCAGGTAGCCGGGTTTGCTCCCGGCCCCTTTTTTTCTCTATTTCTGTCTGATACTCTTTAAACCTGTTTGGTTATATTGTATGCCTCCCAGCCCTGGCTGTATGGTTCAGGCAAAGGTAGATACATACACCTTCTGGTGTATACAGGAGTTTTACTCCTCCGTGAGACCCAAATGTGGGTAGGCGGTTTCCGGGTTGGTGTTCTCTGCATGGGATGCCCCTGTCCCTTTATAATCCCCTTGTGCCTTATGGGTGCATTTCTATCCTCTCCTCTTTAGTTCTCCTTTACCCTGCTGGGGTAAAAAGGAGGGGGGGGGGGGGTTATGTAGGCATATTTGTCACCATGCACACAAATAATGAAAAAATCCTATTATACTATTTAATAGGATATGTTTTATTTAGATTTTCCTATCTCTGTCTAGGCAGCATTCTTTTGCTTACCTTTTAAAGCTCTTTGTTTCTGCTATGTTCAGATTTTAATTTCCCTCCATTCTTGGTCATGTGATTCTGGGGGTGGGTGGGTGGGGCTTAGGCACGCAGCATCATCTCATTCTCAGAGCACCCTGGTGTGCTCTCTTTGTCTGCCTGGCTCCTGCTGCTTCCCTATGGTCTTCTCTCATTGTGCTTGCTTCGGCAGCACATATACTAAAATTGGAACAATACAGAGAAGATTAGCATGGCCCCTGCGCAAGGATGACACGCAAATTCGTGAAGCGTTCCATATTAAAAGGTGCTGTGAGTAACCTTCAGCTTGCTGAAGGGAGTTTCTGCCATTTTTTTCATGCTTAGTCATTTATTGTATTGTGTGCATTGGTGAGACTGCATAGGTGGAAACTCTTTATTTTAAAGGGGTTTCTCCTGGTCTTTAGCCCTTAAAGCCTTATTTGGGGGTCCATTTGTGTTAATATCCTCACACTTGGGACTATTTAAAGGGGCATCCCGGGTAGCAATTGCGTAAATCCCATATATACTTGGCGACTATAATCAATTATAGTATAATACTAAACACCATATGGAGGCATCTCAGGACAACGGACATGCAGTTCCCTCTGGCAGTGGCAGCGGATGCCATGTCTCTGGCCTGGAAGGATCTGGGGTTCCTATATCTGTTTCCCCCATTCTCCATGATCAGCAAGGTGGTGCGCAAGTTAGCACTGGAGGAGGCGCCAGCAATTCTGGTGGCGCCAAGGTGGCCAAGACGTCTGTGGTACGCAGACGTCGTAAGGCTGGCAGTGGATCGTTTCCATCTGCCTCTTTTTCCAGATCTCATCACTCAGTGTCAACTTGAGTGACGCTGGCTTTGACGGCATGGCTGCTGAAGTCTCCATCTTAAAAGAGGAAGGTCTTTCTGATGTGGTTATTCAGACTCTTATTAGAGCTAGGAACAATCTTGCAAGCTGCCAGTCGGCCCTGAAAATAAGCCCTAGCACCTATATTCCAAGTATGTCTCACACCCTGCTTCGGAAATATTAATTACGCGTGGGTTATGTCCAGTAGAGGGCGAACTTCTGCAGAGATGACTAGAAAAAGAAGCCCCTCCCGGTCCATAAATACCTGGGACCTCCCACACATTCCCCAGTCTTCGTCTCTGCAGATGGCGAGCAAGTCAGAAGATGGCTGTCTCCTTCCTTTGCAGGTTTTATCAGAAATGTATCCCTATTTCTGCCTGGACCTTGTTTTAAATAGATTACTATGCCTCCCAGCCTCGGCTGTAGGTCCGGGCGAGGGTAGCTTACACCTTAGTGGTGTAGTAACTAGGAGCCATGCTCCTCCGTGAGACCCCCAACAAGGGGTAGGCGGATACCAGGTTTGGGATCCTGGTTTGGGATGCCCTGTCCGTTTGGTCCCTGCACCGTGTTAGGCGGCTTGGGTGCCCCCCTCCCCACCTGTTGCTCCCTGTGCCTGGATCATGGGGACCTGTCCCTCCCTTTTATTTCAGCTTGTCCTGGCCGGATATTTTTGATTGTATGTATGTATGTGTGTGAGTGAGTGAGTGTATGTGGGTGTTTCACATTGCCAGGCCGCGTCTGGTGGACGGTGGCCTGGAGTCCGGGCCGGCTCCGCAGCGTGCTGGGAGCGCGGCCATTGTTCCTTCTCCTCAGTTAGGAGAGGGGGCGGGGCCGGGAGCTCGCGCGCTGACGCAGCCCGCCCCTCTCTCCTCGGCGCCCACGGAGGTTCCCAGCCAATGGCTGGGAACTGCGGTTCCTCTTCCTTACAGGAGGGGGCGGGGCCACGCACGGCGCGTGATCCGCGCGCCCGCCCCTCTTCTTTCACTTGACATTGCTGCTGATGCTGATGTGGTCCGGTCGCCATTTTGCTTGGTCCGAACTGTGAGTGCCCTGCGGGGCTTGTATGCTTATCCTTTTGTCTGATTGTACATAGGAATGTGTATAGGGGTGCCTTGTTGCCTGCATGTTTGGTTGTTATAGACCTTTAGGTGTATATATATATATATTTATACATACATTTATAGATATATTTGTGTGTTTGTGTTAATGGCCCTTTTTGCTTATGGTACCCCCTTTTTATTATGTCTTCCAGGGGGATTACCTTCCTTGTTAGAGAACCGGGTTCTCTCCCGGTCCTTCGGTCCCTCATTCAAAATTGGGGCTTTACAAATCCTCCCACTAACGGACGTTAAGGGGCATCCTGGGTGGCTTACTAGCGTAATTCCCGCTGGTCATTGCGACTACCATAAAAAATCACCGTACGGAGGCTTCCCAGGATACCGGGCTCGGGATCCCTTTGGGGCAATCCCGGCAGTGTGTGGTTTGTGGGGTATCCCTTGCGGGGGATAATGTGCTTATTTGCATTCCATGTGCTCAGCAGGCCATTACGCGGCAGTCCGGGTCCCAGGCGTCTGGGTCAGCACCGCCGGCCTCATCACCTACACCCCCACGCCTGGCTTTGACCCCAAGTGATGTGATCATTAGCGGGGAGTCGCAATCTGATGAAGGCCCAGCTAAGAGACGGCATTTGGCACCGGCTGTGCCGGGTTTTGATTATGAGGAATATGACTCCTTTGACTGGTCTGATTATTCCCCGCTTGAAGAAGGGGAATTGTTTTCAGACTCTGAAGGCTCTGATGATCAGCAGTTCTTTGATGCTGGGCAGGAGCGTGGGGATACTGTGGATACCCCCAGACTTCTGGCCCATATTCTTGAGGTTCTTGCTATTTCCCCTCCTGTGGAGGCCCCTCCGCAGAAAGGGGGAATTTTTGGGGGGCCACTAAAGGTCGCCTTGAGTTTCCTGATCAGAAGCATTTTGACAAATTGATTCTTAAGGAATGGGAAAGGCCCAGCCGGCTTCCCGGGCTCCCTCAGGAGTGGGATAGGAAGTATCCCTTTACGGTGGACACGGTGAAGCGCTGGTCGTCACCCCCAGAAGTCGACGCTCCGATTCTGAGGTTGTCCAACACATCGGTTGTGCATTCACCAGACTCCACCATGCTGAAGGATGGCGAGGACCGTCGTCTTGATCAAATGGCGTCACACGCCTTTGCCAGTGTGGGTTCGGCTCTGTGCCCCGTTTGTGCTTCAGCTCTCACGGCCGTGGCTACCAGATCTGTAATTAGGGGCCTGTTGAATGGTCCCCATCTTAACCCTGCTAGTGATGAGTTTGCAGCGCTTACGAGCTGTGATTTGTTCATGACCTTTGTTTTATCAGCTTTGGACGATACAATATGCATGTGTAATAGAACCTCGGCTTTGCTTGTGGCTATACGCCGATCGGTTTGGTTGTGCCAACGGGCGGCTGATATGGCGGCTAAGAAGGCGCTCACAGGGCTACCCTTCTTGGGTATGCGCCTGTTTGGAGATTAATTGGACTCGGTGGCGAAAGGAGGAAAGCTGCCACAACGCAAGACGCAACGCCGCTCCTTTCGGGGTGCAGGTTCCTTTAATCCTTCCTTTCGTGGCTCTCGAGCAAGCAGGGGAGTTGCTTACTCTGCGTTCAGAGGTGACTCCTGGGGTAGGGGCAGAGGACGTGCCCGCCCCAGAACTGCCTGGAGTGTCAAACCCAAGGCTGCTGCCAAGCTTTCTCAGCATTGAGGGGGCGCCCTCATCCTCGCAGGTGGTGGGGGGACGGCTACGGCACTTCGCCCAGGTCTGGACCCGGGAGGTCACAGACAAATGGATCCTGGAAGTGGTCTCTTCCGGGTGCAAGCTGGAGTTCGAGTTCCGGCCTCCGCCCAGATTCCTCAGGTCTCGGGTTCCTTCGGACCCCCGGGCCGCGCAGGGGCTGTTGTTGGCAGTACAAAATCTTCTGGAGTTGGAAGTCATTTGCCCGGTACCCTTCTCAGAGAGACGCCGGGGCTATTATCCAACCTTTTTACAGTGCCCAAAAAGGATGGTTCCATAAGACCCATTCTGGATTTAAAGATTCTCAACAGGTTCATCAGGACCAAGAAATTTCGCATGGAGTCTCTGTGCTCGGCCATCAATCCTCTTCGTCCAGGGGACTTTATGACGTCCATAGACATCAAGGATGCTTACCTTCATGTGCCGATCTTCCCAGGTCATCAGCGGTTTCTCAGGTTTGTGGTGGGAGATCAGCACTATCAGTTTGTGGCTCACCCATTCGGGCTGCCCTCGGCACCAGGGGTATTCACCAAGGTAGGTGAGGCAGGTATAATGGCTTTTCTCAGGGCCCAGGGCATTCGCATTGTGCCGTATCTGGATGACCTTCTCATCACGGCATCCTCTCTCAGCCAGGTAGTGCTGGACACCAGGACGGTGGTGACATCGCTGGAGAGGTTCGGTTGGGTGATCAACTACCCCAAGTCTTCTCTCTCCCCGTCAAGGAAGGTTTCCTTTCTGGGCATGAATCTGGATACCATTCAGACCAGAGTGTTCCTGCCTCAGTCGAAGGTGCAGATGGTTCAAGATCTGATACGTCTTCTTCTGTCCAACCCTCGCCTGTCCGTCCGGCAAGGGATGAGGCTGGTGGGGTTGATGGTGGCCTGCTTCGAGGCGGTTCCCTTTGCTCAGTTTCACATGAGGCCTCTTCAACTTCATCTGTTAGCGGCTCGGACGGATGCCCTCTGTCTTTGGATCAGTCATTTGTGATGTCTCCTCTGGTTCGGCGGTCTCTTTAGTGGTGGCTGGAACCGAGGAATCTTCTGAGGGGCAGATCTTTTCTGGCCCCTTGTTGGGAGAAGGTCACCATGGATGCCAGCCTGTCAGGCTGGGGGGGGGGGGTTCTGGAAGGAACATCAGTTCCAGGGGCTGTGGGGTCCTCAAGAGGCTCACACCCCCATCAATGTCTTGGAGCTGAGGGCTATCCGGTTGGTGCTGTTGCACTTGACGCATCACCTCCAAGGCTTACCGGGTCAGGTTCAATCAGACTATTGGACGGCGGTCGCTTACATCAATCACCAAGGAGGGACTGGCAGCAGGAGTGCCCTCAGGGAAGTTTCTCTGATTCTTGCATGGGTCTAGAGCAATGTTCCATGCATCTCGGCGGTGTACATTCCAGGTGTGGAGAACATGGAAGCGGACTCCCTCAGCTGGGGGTCCTCTCCTCGAGGGGAATGGTCCCTCAACAACAAGGTATTTCTATCCATTTTGTCATAAGTGGGGGTTCCCGGAGGTGGATCTCTTTGCCTCCCGTCACAACCACAAGCTCCCTGTTTTTTTTGTCTCTGTCTCAGGATCCTCTGGCTCTGGCAGTGGATGCCATGTCCCTTGCCTGGAGGGATCTGGGTCTCCTGTACATGTTTCCTCCCTTCTCCATGGTAGGCAGGGTGGTGCGCAAGCTGGTTCAAGAGGATGTGCCAGCAATTCTGGTGGCTCCTAGGAGGCCAAGACAGGTGTAGTTCGCAGACGTCGTGCGGCTGGCGGTCAATCAGTTCAGGTTGCCCCTGTTTCCGGATCTGGTCACTCGGGGTCAGCTTTGTTACCCCCAATTTACAAACGCTGGCTTTGACGGCGTGGCTGCTGAAACCTCCATTCTAAAAAATGAAAGTTTGTCTGATGCCGTGATCCAGACACTTGTTAGGGCTAGGAAGAAGTCTACCTCTAACATCTACTACAGGACTTGGCGGTCCTATATTGATTGGTGCGAGGCTAGGGCCTTGCCTTGTAGGGTGTTTTCGATTCCCAGGATTTTGGAGTTTCTTCAACAAGGTTTGGACCTGGGTTTTCAGCTTAGTACCTTGAAAGGGCAGGTCTCCGCCCTGGTGGTTTTCTTTCAAAGGTCTTTTGCTCTCTACCCTTTGGTAAGACTTTTTTCCAGGGGGTCACTCATGTGTGGCCCCCTCAAAATCCTTTGTTGCCTGTTTGGGACTTAAATTTGGTTCTGTCGGCTCTCCAGGGGCCTCCTTTTGAGCCGATGCAGGATGTTGCACTTTCCTTTCTCACGCAAAAGGTTGCCTTTTTGGTGGCTATTACCTCAGTTCGATGTGTTTCTGAGTTGGCGGCTCTGCCTATTCAGGCCCCTTGCTTTGAAAGACATCAGGACAAGGTGGTCTTCCGTTTTAAGCCAGATTTCCTACCTAAAGTGGTCGCTGCCTTCCATCTCAATCAGGATGTGGTTCTCCCTTCCTTGTGTCCTAAGCCTAGCAATGACAAGAAGAGGGTCCTGCACTTTTTGGATGTTGTTCGTTGTGTGATGTACTATTTGGTGGCTACTTCTCCTTTCTGTAGGACAGACGCCTTGTGTGTGGTACCCTCTGGGCCCAAGAAGGGTTTGGCGCCCGTTAAGTCTACCATTAGTAAATGGATTTGTCAAGCCATTGTTGGGGCCTATACTGCCAAGGGGAGGGATCCCCCTTTTCAGATCACTGCTCATTCTACTCGTGCTGTTGGGGCTTCCTGGGCTTTTCAGCACCAGGCTTCTGTTGAACAAGTTTGTACAGCTGCTACTTGGTCTTATGTCCATACCTTTTCCAAGTTTTATAAGGTTGATGTGCGGGCCTCAGCGAATGCTGTTTTTGGCCACAAAGTTCTGCAAGCTGCAAGTGGTTTAATTTGTGCACTTTTGCCTGTTGGGATCCCCACCCTTTTTGGACACTGCTATTGGATGTCCCACGTGTAATTAATATTTCCGAAGCAGGGTGTGAGACATACTTGGAATAATACCATTTTGTGATTACTCACCTGTACAATGGGTATTATAAGTATGTCTCACACCCTGCTTCGTCCTACCCTGAGTTGTATCTTGGATCCTCTATATGGTGATACTTTTTTCTCATAGATTTTATTTGCTCTTCCTGGTCCCCTTACTGCTTTCTTATACTGGGGAATGTGTGGGAGGTCCCAGGTATTTATGGACCGGGAGGTGCTTCTTTTTTCTAGTCATCTCTGCAGAAGTTCGCCCTCTACTGGACATAACCCACGTGTAATTAATATTTCCGAAGCAGGGTGTGAGACATACTTTATAATACCCATTTTACAGGTGAGTAATCACAAAATGGTATTTTTTAGAAAACAAATTTGGAAAAAGCATGTATCATTCAAGGGTCACCTAGTTGTAGTATCCTGACGCCCCCTTACAGAGTGTTTAAATGCCAGCCATCCCATCAGCAGACACAAACCCTTTTCCTTCTGCCTTCCCCCAGTTTAGCGTACTGGTCTTGTCTGATGCAGGGTCTCCTTGCCATGGTTTACAGCAGGTGTGAGTCCACTTTAATTGGACACAGTGTAGAGGTATAGCTGAAAATGGTAGATTCTTGAACTTGACCTGTCGTCTTCTCTAATATGTTAACTGCTGCGCGGCTGCTGGCCACTCTAGCAATTACAGTGACATGTTTTGCACATGGTGCGGCCATCTGCACTCTTTCAGATGCATCTCGTTCTCTTTCAGAAAAGCCATTGCCAAATCGGGAGCCCCACACCTGATGTCCTCCAACGCCTTGCCCAGCGACTCAGAGGCAACGATCCGCAGCACCGTGGACTGGAGTGTGAGTACTGACCCTTGTGTGGTGCTGCAGCTTGTTGTATAGTCCGCTTCATAACCTGATCATAAGTGTCTCCTCAGTACTGTCCTCTCACATCTAAATAAACATGGACTGAATGGCTGGGAGTGCCTGACAAGCTCTGGGTGCTCCCAGCCATCTGGGGAAAGCGGAGCAAAGACAAAAGTGGTCAGCCCTGGGTCTCAAAGACTTCAGGGCCGGCTGCTGAGCCCCCCCTGGGGATGCCCTGCTGTGTGAAGCCCCCAAGGTATATGCCACACTCCCCTTTATCCTAACTCCCACCGGCCGCATTCCCAGCATCTCTAGGCTCCCGCAGCCAAGCCATTCAGCCCCCAAATCGGTATTCTATTGGGCAAGAAACAGAACCAGGGATAGTCAAAATCCAGGAATTTTTTCTGCTTTAATCATGCAGCCTGCTACACTTCTCTCCATAGTGCCACACACGTACCACTCTCCCTGTTGTACTTACCCACTCAATTCCAGTCCTCCATCCTCCCCAACCAGCTATACCACCCTCTCAGTGCCACTCACCCATCCATCGCTCTACTTTACTTCTCCTCCCAGCTCCATTCATCCACCCCCCCCAATCCCAGCCCCATTCATCCACCCCCCCCAATCCCAGCCCCATTCATCCACCCCCCCCCAATCCCAGCCCCATTCATCCACCCCCCCCAATCCCAGCCCCATTCATCCACCCCCCCCCAATCCCAGCCCCATTCATCCACCCCCCCCAATCCCAGCCCCATTCATCCACCCCCCCCAATCCCAGCCCCATTCATCCACCCCCCCCAATCCCAGCCCCATTCATCCACCCCCCCCAATCCCAGCCCCATTCATCCACCCCCCCAATCCCAGCCCCATTCATCCACCCCCCCAATCCCAGCCCCATTCATCCACCCCCCCAATCCCAGCCCCATTCATCCACCCCCCCAATCCCAGCCCCATTCATCCACCCCCCCCAATCCCAGCCCCATTCATCCACCCCCCCAATCCCAGCCCGATTCATCCACCCCCCCCAATCCCAGCCCCATTCATCCACCCCCCCCCCCCCAATCGCGGCTTCATTCATTCACCCCCCCATCCCAGCTCCATTCCTCCACCCTCCGCTATCGCCGCTCCATTCATCCACCCTTCCGCTATCGCCGCTCCATTCATCCACCCTTCCGCTATCGCCGCTCCATTCATCCACCCTTCCGCTATCACAGCTCCATTCATCCACCCCCTCCCCCTGGTCTATACACGTTCTAACCAACTCCCTTCCACTATTTTTTATTTTTAATTGGATCAACACCCTCTTTGGCTGATTCCCTATCAATGGGACATCCCTATTTGGGATCCATGGCTTCTCTTGTCTGATGCATGCCCCGGTGCTCAGCCATTCATATAGGTGGCCTCGGGACCATGGGTGTCTGCCAGAGGGAACCGGGAATGTGCCTGTTGCCTTTTCCTCTGGGAGCTTTATCCAAAAGGTAAGCTGACCAGATGTCCCACTTTTGTTGGTTGCACAGTTGCACAGTAACACATTCTTTAGATGTGTCACTGAAGTGTGCAGCTACTTACCTTCCACATGGTTAAACCGGACCTTCAGCATAATTTAATGATAAGCCCAAACCCTTAAAAACTATTCTCCAGCATCTAAAATTAATATATTTTAATTTTTTAAAGTCACTTATTATTCTTTCCCCCACTGGGATGCAACTCTGTTCAGGACTCTAAGATATGGGCGCCACCATCCTGACTCAGAAGCATCACACATACTGAGGAGAGGAGAGCCGGATAAAGTACAGGGGGGGCAGGTTATAGCTGTGCTTTGCACGGACAGAGCAGAGCTGGGGTCAGGGAAAGGACAGCAATCCCACAATGCAGAGCGACACAGTCAGAGGACACTTCCTGTTTGCAGGCTGCCTTATGCTCCATGAGCCGCCATCTTGGATGTTTAAAGGCTCATAACATGCAGTAGATGCAGGTAGGATGATTTTTAATGTGAGCAATCTATATGCACAGGATATGCTCCTATTCAGGGTCCACTTTAAGGATTTTTAACTGAAGAGACATCCCAAACTGGGATGTCCTAGTAGGGAGAGTGTTAAAAGGGACATAAAGTCAATTCTGACATTTGCTTTCAAGCTCAATGGTCCATATTCTAAGTATGTCACACACCCCACTTCAGATACTCATTATTATTACACTTGGGTAACTCACCGCTAGGTGGCGCACTTGCAGAGATCTCCAAAAACTTCAGCAAGCCCCTCCCGGTCTATATATACCTGGTACCTCTCACTAATTCCCCAGTGTTGGTCTCTGCAAGATGGCGACAAGACAGAAGAGAGAAGTCTCCTGCTTGCAGGTAGCCGGGGTATCACCCCGGCCCCCCCCCATGGTCTATTTCTGCCCGGCTCTTTTTGTGTTTATCCCCTTATTCTATGGCAGCCTCCCAGCTCAGGCTGTAGGCCGGGCACGGGTAGATGGCACTTAAGGTGCCTAGGAGATTAGCTCCTCCGCTCGACCCTATATCATGGGGCATAGCGGTGCTCCGGTTGGTGATCCGGACGTGGGATGCCCCAGCCCTTATATCCCCATTAGTTTGCCCTTAGTGTCCTTGACTTTTATTCACGTTTGTGTGTGTGAGTGGCAGGGATGAGTGGTCTGGCGGTCCGTTTGTCTCTGTTTTGTGCTTGGTGCTTGGGGG